>OX596070.1:6096722-6564089 GCA_951394065.1 Venusia cambrica | reverse complement strand
GGTTGTGGGTTCGATTCCCGACCAGGACAAATATGTTATTAATATATATGTTTGTTCTGTGTTTGGATGTTGTAATGTATGATACATATATGTATATTTACAAAAAATATACATGTATTTTATCCATAATCTTGTTCCCATATTGCAGTCTTTGCTTAGATTTGGGCTAGAAGGCGCTGTGTGAAATTAATGTCCTGAGATTATTATGTACCTGTTTATCATAATATTGCAATAGGTACCTACATCACTTTCAAAACTTGTGTGATTATGATATACATTTTAAACTCGAGTTTTACTGACATAATCAATAGTTGATGAAGGCGCCTACTTTGTTTCTCTCATTTACGTTGCGTTTCACAACAATCATATAGGCGAGTAAAATAGTCTTTAAAATTGATAACATCAGCCCATATCAATGAAAGAGGAACTTATGTTATCTTTTTTATTGTTAGAAACATATTGTTAACTTCTTATATATTATGTCTTATATATTGTTAATTAACATCTTGTTCATTTTTCACATTCTTGTTACATACACTACATGTAATGTACATAACCTTTATTCAAAAAAATATAACTAATTATGTGAAAAAGAGTGTTTGAAAGAGATTTTTGCAATAAGTTATATTTAGTTTGATATAATTTTTTTAGAAGATAAATCCCTGATTATACTCACCTGCAAAATTCATTTGAGTCAGATATTGAGCCATTCAAAATAAGCACCAAACTATGTTTGTATATGAGTGTGGTACAACTGGACTTATACAATATGACCATTATTTAAGCATATTGTGCACATGGAGGTGTGTAGCATTTAGCATACTAGTTATATAGTTTACCTATAATAATAATAAATAGTTTATTTATATAGTTGAACTTTGACCACTCAGGTTTTAAAATTGAAATATTCTTTTTAGATCAAGATTAAAACCGTCATTATGAAGACAGTCATTGCGATTTTATTTGTTTCTATGAGCATACTCAGTTAGCGCACAACCAGTTAACTATAACCTATTCGAATGTACATGTGTGGATTTTTTAAACAAACAAGATTTGGCTTTTATTAAGCCAGCGAATTAGCATAGCTATTCATTTGATTTTATGAGTGGCAATGCAGTCACTCTTTTGGTCACGCTTCTGGGCATGTTCTGGTCTAGAATAGTTGACTTACCTATAGACCATTTGTAATGATTCTTAGATAATCCAACTGCTTCCTTTGGACATAGGTAGTTACATTTAACTGTACATATTATTTTTAATAGTTAATAAATATTACAGAATAGATCTAGGTACCAATAAGTACCTATTATTATTCAAATAAAAAAAATTGGACCCCCTTTTTAAGCAATACCCATAAGTATTAAGCATATTAAGTAGCATAATTATATTATTAGTGATTGTGCCCAGTTAAGTTTACATTGAGAAGAAGTGCTAAAATAAAAATCTAAAATTGAAATAGTTTTTGCCACACACTCAGTTACCGCTTGACAATAAATTTATCTACCTATTTTGTTTGTCAGTTAGCTGACCTGTTTGTTATGATTATTGTATTGAGTTTATTGATTTTAAATACCTAGGACCAGGAATATAACATTTAGAATATTTAATTTGAATAATTTTGCCAATGAGAGATGAATTCATAAAGAGTAGATACAAGTCCAGACAAACAGTTTGAACTGGCTAGTTATAAAAAGCACAGAAATGATTAAACTTTCAGCTTCTAGTTCTACCTATGGCATGAGGGATTCAATTAAATGTTGTTTAATCAACAAAACAGGATTAAAAATAATTAAAATTAATGTTGATTAAGGATTGAAAATTATAAAAATATTATGGCCTTGTCCTTTTATGTGTACAATGGCCTTTTTGATCAATTACTTTTTATAAAGATACTAATAAACACTCAGGTAGGTATAGTTCCTCACTTAATGTTTGTTTACATAGATTATCTACAAGATAACAAATTGATTTACTGACTGCTATGATTACTATCTGTATAATTTCAGCGAACATTCATGATAAAAACAAGTTCTTTAGCTTATCAGTTCCGAAAACATAATGGCATGAATAGGACAAAATTAAATGAGTTCAATGCCATTCCACTTAATTTTTCTGTTTAGTCATTCTGTGGTTTGGCAAGTGTTTTGAGTAGGAGGTAACAGTGTGCAGACTTCACAATGTAAACGGAAACTTTAAGCAAACAAACAGTAAAGGCATGTTAGACAGCACAGAAGCACATCGCAAACACCTCACGCACTAATAATTATCAGGTCTTACGCGTTCGAAAACAAAACAGAGCTCGGATCCATTCCAGAGGCTACCCCGACCTGTCTCAAGCGACGCTGTGATAAACACGTTGCGCGCTTTGACACGTGTGCCGGGCTTCCCGCTGCTTGCCAATGTATTAAATAAAAATCTAAAAATACTTCAAACTGCGTGCGTAGAGGTTATGATGCAGATGTTAATCGCACGAGTTCCACGGAAAAATGAATGTAGCACTACACGACACGGCACGTGAATACACCTCAAAAACAAAACGATGACTAAGCTTACACTGAACTGCAAAACAAGTCCTCTGCAACACAATATTTTAGCCACACGACACACGAGTCAGCTGTTCAAATAAACATTTCTCAAGGGTAGCACACTCGGTTTACCTATCGGAACTGGCGGAGCTGGGCGTTTCGAATTTGTTCAGCTTCCCAGCCATCGCTTGCGGTCGCGTGATGTGCTAATGTTTTAGCACAATATACATGAATGAATTAATCTGTCTGCTGGTCTTGGTTTCGTTCGATCGCGTTTTTGTATTTTATGCACACGCAAATTTGATGGATTTGACAATTTAGTTTTTTATGTCTTTGACATTGACTTTACGTAGTGACAGAATTGACAATGGCATATACATCGTAAAAAGTACGTTTTGAAACCAAGTCGCCACTTAGTTTCCATCGTTTTTAGTATATTTTACTGAGGAAGGAAGGAAAGGAAAACAAAATAACCATCTTAGTTATTTGATGAGGTTAGTTTATCTGTAGGCTCATAGCTAAGCATAATATGATTTAATCATGAACAAAGACCTTATAGTGAGTATAAGGTCTTTGATCAGGAATCACTCTATATTTTCAGATCAAACTCCGCGAAATCCAATTTCGTTATCAATAATTAAATAAATGAATCAAATAATACTTTCAGAACTGACTTACGTTCCGTTAAACGATTTCACGATAATCGACTCGACGATTACAAGCGAGTTGGTTTATTACTATAACTTTAATGCGTCAGTGTGCAACTTTCAATGTATTCATATTTATAATTTGTATAAATAAGTAAGCACAGCTTGAACATTGCGGGTCAAGCTGTGTAATACAAACAAGCCTCACAGCTCAGTAGGTAGTCTCTGCTCTGCCTTCTGCGCTGTAGGCTGTGGGTTTGATTCCAACCCAGAAAAAACATTTGTGAGATGAATATATGATGTTTGTTATGTTTGGTTGTAGTACCAATGTATTTACAAAAAAAAGTACCTATCAAAATATCCATAATTTAGTTCCCTTATTACAAGCTTTGCTTAGTTTGGGCGCTGTGTCCTTTAATATTTAATATTTTCTACATGTAATTTATGCAAACCTATACCTACCTAGGTAAGGTCATTTAGGTACTGAACAAAAGAAACATTGGTATCAATTATTGTTTAGGCTATTCAATACAAATCCAAGAAGGTTTTGCATTGAATAGCCTAAACAAACGTTCAAAATGAACTGTGTGCACAATTAACCCTTCTCGTTTGAAACCATTGCTTAGTATTTACTGTTTGCTCTAACTTTTTTAAAGGGGCTTCCTTTATCTACCTATTTTTAACCGACTTCAAAAAAAGGAGGAGGTTCTCAATTCGGGTGTATGCTTTTTTTTTTGTTTATGATGATTCTTGTTACGTTTGGTAGGCCATTCTCGCGAGGTGGTCCCATAGATCAGAGATATCAAAATCGATTCAGTAGTTTGGTTTTTATATCAAAATAACTGGAAAATATATTACATTACATTACATTACAAATATTACAATATGTCATTCAAGTTAACGATATACTCACAAGAGTAAACCTTTTGAACCGCTTACCTTCAAGTATCATCATCATCATCATCATCATGGTCACCGCGCTTGGCATGTTGTTGATCGCAGTAATGATGATACGTAGTAGTAAGTGGAATTGACTTTGACGCATTCTGGCTATAAATGCTGTAAACATGTATCATCATCATCATTACAGCCCATAAAAGTCAACTGTATAGGACATGGGCCTCCCCCAATGCTAAAGAAAGCAATGGAGGGTTTTGCCATAATACTTACGCTTGGCAGGCGTGTAGGTGATCGATGACTCTTTAACGACTACTACTGCATTACCTCAGAACTCCGTTATTACTCAACCGATTTGGAAAATATATTTTCATACAAAAAATAACGTATTATTGCACCCTCACACGACTCTTAAATAGTGTGTCGGAGACGTCGTGGTGTCGTAGATTTTACAACGAAAAAAGCTAAAATTAAACTCTTTTTGGAAAAAATGGAACCGACTTCACCACTAAAAACTTACAAATAACTCTTAGGGTAAGTTCATATAATTTGAAGGCGGTGCCATACAATAAACATGTTGTGCTTGGCAATTCTGAGATAGGTACGTTCTATAGGTACAAAATATATACAGACCTAGTAATAGTAATTGTATTCCGTAACCTAGGTAGTAGGTGTAAAAGTTGACAAGGAATTTACCTAGGTAGGTACCTAATAGGTATGGTCTAGGTAGGTAGGTAGGTAGTAGAGAAAATAAATTCGGAAGTGTTTATTCAATAGGCACTTACTGTAGGTATAGTAGGCTCTTAGGACTTTCACCTCGCTAGGAGGTAGACCCTACCAAACCCAAAACACAGAATAAATATCTTATAAGTACATAATATAGATGTACCAATCTTTACTATATCTCTAATAATCAAATATGCATCCGGTACCTACCTAAGTATACGTAACCTAGTGCTGTGATGTGGCGGCCAAGCGACCCCATCGGTCTACCAATCATCAATTGCATTTTGGTTCCAGGAGATAGCAAACTATTTTTTTCTTAGGTAGGTACCTACCTACCTTTTATTTAATCCATGATAATAGCTACTACGCCGCCGCCGCCACTACTGGAGCCGACAAACAATTGGAACAAAACGTGCACCATTAGGTACCATTGTTATTGTCTAAGGTACATATTTTTAAATTTGAAAAAACTATTTGATTTCATTTCAGCAACTATACATTTATGTATATAAAATAATTATTGTACCTACAAGTTGATTATTGAATGTGCCTATATCTCTTGTCTATGTAAGTTCTAACACAACTGCAGACCTAAATAAATATATTAGGTACCTACATACTTACTACTTAGAAACGATTCTTTACGTAGACTTTAGAGGTTCACTATTACAGAATCACTCATGGCACAAAGCACATGGGTGCTTTATAAATAAAAAAATAAAAAAAGTTTACTTTGTTACGTTTATACACACACTGGTAACAGTACGAGCCATACGCGGAAGGCTGCGCCGCCGCCATACGAAAAATCCTGGAGTGCTCCATCGTGCTGGTTGGCGACCGGATGAGAGGACCCGATGGCTACTCCCGGGGGGTTCAGGCGACTCCGCGGTCTGCCTGATTAGTACCCCATTAGTGTTGCCTCTCGCCATCATCCCTGACTCTGTGGAGTAGTGCCTCGCCTGACTGTCATACTCCTTCACAATCCCACTAATATCAAAGATAAAAAATACTTTAGTTTGGCCTTCATCTCACTGGTTTCAAGTTATGATAAGGCCATAGGCGGAGGAATCATCCGGAATCCTCAACATATTGAGGAACTGGCTATCTTACCTCTAAATGCCGCGACAAAACAATTTAGAATTGTTGTTATGGCGACATGGGCACTCAGGTAAGATAGATAGATAGGTAAAGAAAGCCCTCCCACCAACCAAACCAAGCACAATAAAGAACTCCCCTGTGGATTGAACGCGGGACCTCTGGATCTGATACCCGTTGCCGAACCACTAGATTACAGAGGCGGTTAAATCCTCTCACTTACGTAGGTAGGTACCTACTTATTTATTTATGTAGGTTCAACCCGGACATTAAGCTAATCTTTAGCTACTTAAACATTGGAATCTGTATTAATTAACCGTCTACGCGACAGACTGCAAGCAATTAGTCGAAACTTTGCCCATTTGCATGTTATGGGCAAAGTTGCCGCCCCCCGCCACCACAAATTGAATTCTTTTTTAATTTCGCCGTGTCTGTGGCACGGAACTTTTGAAGGTAAGTAATTTCGAAGGAGGTTGGTTTTATTACTTTTTTATGAAGTCGGAAGATTTTTCTTGCGTTTTTATTGAACAATGAAAAATATAATATTTTACTTGATTTTTCTTATACGTTTTCTTGAGGAGAGTATTCGAACAGGGAGTTTCAAACAAGGCCGGTGTATTCATCGAGTACAAACAAAGTACACATCGTTGCCATTCCTTTGGAGAGTTCAGAGAGGCGATTATTAAAAATCTTTGAATGCAGTTTTAATGGCTTTTAAAATCAAAATGAAGTCTTCTTTCAGTCAAATGATCTATATTCAATATTTAAGGTACTTTCCCTCCATGTGGGATGGCCGTGGGACGCCCTGTCTATCTCAAATTTCCAATATGGCGGCCGCAAGAATAGAAGATTATGTCACATATTCATTATCTTAGTGTTAATGTTATGTTAGTATGTAATAGGTTCGTATCTTTGTACAGTGTGACAGGGCTAATAGACCCCCAACATGTCCCCTCTTTCACTCCAACCTCAGGTACTAGAAAGGGAGAACGGATAACAATCATTTATACTTTATTGCACACATAAACATAATAACAAAGAAAAACTTAAAAATTAAAATACATGGCAAAGGCGAGCTTAACCCTAAAAAGAGTTTTCTTCCAGCAAACCAGTGATGTGGAGAGAGAAAAGATAGTTAAAAATTGGGAAATAGTGTACATAACAATTTGATAAAGTTTAATAAGTAACATATAACTAAGACACATAAATTATACTAAATTTATCGATAATACTTAATTTACTTACTAAGAATAAGAGTTAAATATAATATATATGCAAATATAATCATATACATAGCATAGGTATATAGATATACATAACATATATAGATATACATAACATATACATATTATACATATATACATATACATATATACATATTAATATATTATGAATCTATAAGGAGAGGTAGTGCTCTTTGACTTTACGCTTGAAGATTACAAGTGAGGGGCTAGCGCGAATGTCATGGGGAAGTGAGTTCCACAGCCTAACTGACTTCACAGTAAACGAGCCACCATAACAGCTAGAGGAGTGTTGGGGAGTAGCAAGAAGTAGAGATTTAGCTGTTCTGCAAGGCTTACCACGGGGAACCATAAATTGAAACCGCTCACGGAGATAAGGTGGAGAGAGAGGATTGTTGAGAATATTATAGAGAAGAGAAAGCACATGTGAATCACGGCGTTGACGAATAGGAAGCCATTTTAACTGGGCTCTGTAAAAGGAAACATGATCAAACTTACGCAATCCATATATAAAACGAATGCACAAGTTTTGAAGACGTTCCAATTTATTGCAAATTTCCTCCGTGGCATCAAGAAAACAGGAGTCTGCATAATCCAGAACAGGTAAGAGGAGAGTTTGAGCTAGAGAGACCTTTGTCTCAAAAGGTAGAAACTTCTGGAGTCGCTTAAGGGAATGAAAAGAGAAGTAAATGCGCTTACTAATTCCATTGACATGGTTCATCCAAGATAATTTGGGATCAAAAATAACACCCAGATTTTTCGCGACAGTAGTATAACAAATGGGGGCACCTGCATAGAGTAGTGGAGGCAGTGAGTTTTGTTGTGCCTTATTAAGCATATACGGGCTGCCGCAGATAAGTGCCTGAGATTTAGCAGGATTAACTAGCAAGCCAAAAGCCTCCGCCCACAACTGGATACTTTTAAGGTCAGAATTTAAGGTACAAGCAGACTATAACTTTTCACTTTTGCATCTCTATATAAAACTTTTTCCATTTCGAACAAGTACGCGAACAGTGCAGTTTATCAATCGGTAAAGTCCGAGTGCGACTTAGATAGATACCTCCCGCTATCCTGCCTTCAGCTAACACAGAGCCAAGAAAGAAGATGCAGAAATTGGTATGGTATCTTTATATCTCAGTTAGTTTTACCAAACATGCTATCTGCTTGATCAAACACGTAACACATCCGGAAATCACACTATCTGAGGCACTGGATATCGATATGTAGTATTTAGTATTACAGTATTTATTTCAAAAACTTACAACTATCATTACAGGCTATACCTATCTAAAGCAATAGTGATTTGCCAAAGCGAAATATGAGCCAAAAGGAATATAACATATACCTTGTAAGTAATTTTGTATATAACAGTATCAAAATATAATCACAATTTGAACTTGGAATGTTTTTGTTAGTAATTGGTCAAGTCTAGACAACATTGAAAAATTGCACTCGTATGCCAAAAGGGTCAAAAGAATATGAGACGACTTGCTTGGCGATGAATGAAAAAGGATCCAGAAATCTTTCAGGAAACTGTTGAGTTCGTCCACCAGGATCCCCCTAGTCAAACTTCCAGGGGGTCCCCGGGAAAAACATCTGTTCATCAGGTTCCCCTGAAATAAACGTAGGTAATAAAGATGCTTGCACACATAATGAGTATTATTGGTTTATAATTTTTATAGACAAAAAAGGAGCTAATAAAGTAGCTCCTTTGTCTGTAGCAGTCAAACTCGTAACATGCGTAGCGTTATTCGTAGCAGCGTAGCACTTCGTAGCGCCCGTAGCGATCGTAGCACCCAACGTAGCAAAAATAAATTAATTTATTCATTGTATTTTACAAAAAGATACAATTAGATATAGTTACAATTCGATATTATACAGTTAATGTGTATTGTGTTTTACCCTTCTGGGTGTTGAATATTTAAAATTAATGAAGTATCTACTTACAAATAAAGGATGTTGAAATTAGATCTTAACGTAGATTAGTTTATTACATTTTTTGTTAATTTAAACTTATGTAAAACATATCAACAGTATAAAATGAATGATTGAATTCTTGCAGTTAAAAATATCTGTCATGCATAAAATGTCATGTCACTTAAATATTAATGTATTTTTTTTTTAATTTTATACAATTTTGTTTCAAATGTTATAAAATCTTCGTATTTCTTTATGTCAATCGGTCTATCAGTCTTTACACAGACTTCTAGGAAGTCAACGTTCTTTGTACTCGTAACTAGGTAGGTACTACTAATATTACTATACAAAATCCAGGGTAGGATCTCGTTAAGTCACATTCAAAGATAATCCTATGAGGGAGACACCCTGCCTAGTGGCATGATATCTTGTCTTCGAAATAGTTTGTCGTCTCATGGATATCCATACCAACTATTATTATAATTGCGAAAATATGTTTAAAGTACGATTTTATTGCCCGGGTAGATCACTAGGAGGTAGATCACCTGCCTTCCTGTTTGTAACCACTAAATAAATAAATAAATATTACAGGGAATTTATTTCGCACAGCGCCATCTAACCCTACACTAAGCTTAGCTTCTAATATGAGAATTAGATAATACAACACCCAAACACAGAACAAAAAAAAATCACTACTTCATGAATTTTATGGCTTAATGGATTTTAAGATACTTCCAATTGCGTTTACGAATACTGATTTAACCGGGTATCACGCGGATGAAAAGCCAGTCTACTAAAAATACATCAAGGAAATCTAAGCTTATCTACTTCTTCCTAACCTTGGGCAAGACATGTGTCTCCCATCGGCACAGATTACCACATAGTTCCAAGTTAGATGCAACTTACAAGTTCAGCAATAGTGGTCTGGGCTATTTGTTACTACTTACTCCTGGGGGATTGGATGTTTGGTGCTTCTGGCTTGTGCTTCTCTTAATGCGCCTGATAGTAGATACCTACTTGTATCAGTGAGGTGCAATGCAGTGCCGCGTATGCTTTGTTCTCAGTGATTGTTTTTAACCGCCTCTGTCGTCTAGTGGTTCAACCCACCGATTTCAGATCCAAGGTCCCGGATTCGATCCCCATGGGAGTACAATATATAGTGCTTGGTTTGGTTGGTGGCAGGATTTTGTTTAAGTCCGCCTGGCTAGCTACCACCATCTTACCTAATTCTGTCGCCATAATAACAATTCTAAAAAAAATTGTTGTGTTCCGGCATTCAGAGGTAAGATAGCCAGTTCCTCAGTTTATTGAGGATTCCGGGTGAAGTGCGCCTCCATCTTCGGCCTTATCTCAACTTGTTAGTGTGAGATGAAGGGCAAGCGCTTCCTCGTCGTACAAAAAAAAAGATTGTTGAAGTGAAATCTTATTTAGCTGCGTTGCGTTATTTTTGGTAGGGGCAAAACTTATGGGGTTGCGTCACCGACATGCTATGTAGCGTGTTGCGCCAGCCTGGCGGCCAGTGGTGTGGTAAAACAGATTGTTGGCTGTTCGAATAAATTGAATTTATAAATATTTACATCATTCAATTTCACCATTACAACTTTACAAACAAGTTGAAAGTTGAAGAAAACTAAAACCTGACTGCAAAATATTTAAATAATTTGACAAAGCGTGCTATTTTTTCCTGTGGCGGCATCTAGTTTTAAATTGAAATAAGTATATATAGTTATAACTGTGATAATATGCTATAAAATACTTTGTTTAGTAAAATTTTCAATTCTAAATATATTTTTATTAAACCACTTTTATGTTACCACATAGTCACAAATTAAGTTTAAAGTATGTCACTCGTACCATGAATCTACTGTTAAAATTATCGCCTGTGTAAGCTGGTGATGTCTATAATATTGAACACCTGTTTTCATAGAAATGTAAACATCTACTTACCTTATCTACTGAAAATTTTACTGAATATGTTTACTTATACTTGATGCCGCTACAGAAAAAATTTGCTCGCGTTGTGAATTATCAAAACATTTTGCAGTTGGTTTTTAGCTTTTTTCAACTTTAAACTTGGTAGTGTCGCTTTTTCGTTTTTAGAATTGTTATTATGGCGACAGAATTAGGTAAGATGGTGGTAGCTAGCCAGGCGGACTTAAACAAAGTCCTACCACCTACCAAACCAAGCACAATATATTGTACTCCCACGACATGCCTCGTGTAGAGACGAAACACGTGTCGATTTGATTTTTTCAAAGAGATTTGGCGGATTTATTACTAAATATTTTTTCTGTTTTCAGATTTTATTTTGAAATATGGATCTCCGCAAAATAACGCCTGAATCAATTTGCCACCTTTTCAAAGTTGATTCAGCAGTTGAATTTTCGTAATAGCCTTCTGTTTCCAGCGAAACCTTTTTAAAGTTAGCGCAGACATAAAAAGTCAACTCATAATCCATAAACGCGGAGTGGGTTTACGCGGCACACTCGACTTCATTTCAATTTGGCGACGAGGCTTTACGTATTTTCTTGCTCATAGAACTATATTATGTAGAAGGGTATTCAACGTTACAGTCCGCCAGTTACTTGCAGGTGATGTTGGATTTGATATTTGAACAGCAATATTACATAGTCAAAGTCAAAGTCAAAGTCAAAGTCAAAGTCAAAGTCAAATATTTTATTCCAGTTAGATTTTTTTACACTATTGCAGCGGTCAGTAAAAGTGGCATTGATACAGTTACTTTTAAAAATCAATGTCGAAAACCGTACACCAATATATCTTTTCCCGCGTCAAAGTGTTCATTTGTTTTTTTATTCAATACCTAAACAGCTTTATATTTGCAAGCCAGTTAGAAATTTAAATTAAGCCTTTGACAAGTTACCTCCTTGGTTGCCAAGTTTCTGAGTAAAAGATCGTTCCATTTTTAAATTACATGACAGATATAAGTTTACTATGTTATATATGTGGCCGCTAAAACACGACAGATATGGATTTTCATACAACTTTTACCGTCCTCTGCTTGCAAGTATTTGGCCAGTACAGCAATTTCGATTTATCTCGAAAAAATGTATGTACTACTTACCTAAAACAGCGCAGTTACACTAGCGCCAAGGTTCTAAATTCATCACTATAATTTAAGCCCACAGCTGAACAACTTTACATCAGGCTCGGTTCATTGTAGACTTCATTCTTGCGCAGACAAGCCTCAAGATGAAACCTCTAGCCACCAATTCCACGTGACCACAATACAGCTCCCGATGAAATCGGGGCCAATTCGCCTGCTAAGTGTGGTGTTTATGGCCAATGTTATACCCAACGCTGAGTGAGTTAGCATGGCACAGAAATTCGGAATCTGCGTCGTTGCTTATTTATTTAAAGCCAATTGAAAATTTCAAATAACTTACATTTTAAGATTTTTTATTTTAGACTTGTTACAGACTTAATAAAAAAAAAAGTCTGCATTTATGATTAAACGGGCTTGAAAGGATGGAAGATTTGTAAACACTATTAGAAGTTATCTCAAAAGGTGTCTCTTTGCGTTGTCTCTATGCCTTTTGACTCCGATTTTCCGCTAACAACTTTGATTGGGATTCGAAAAACAGCGAAGCGGCTTTCGCGAATAAAACTTGAGCTGCCCGATGATCACGTGACTTCAACTGCTTTGAGAATCCACTCAGCAAATAGATCAGTAACATGTAGCTACCACCATCTTACCTGAGTCTGTCGCCATAACATCAACTCTAAAATTGTTGTGTCCCGGCATTTAGAGGTAAGGGAGCCGATTCCTCAGACTGTTGAGGATTCCGTGTGAAGTGCGCTTTCACCTTTCGGCCTTATCATAACTTGTAAACCAAGTGAGATGAAGCTTGGCCCTCATCGCTTCCCCGATGTACAATATTAAAAAATAAATGTCGGATCTCCGCTCGCCTAGTTGGCAATGTCTGTTGGCAAAAATTAATTCTATAACATCTATGGATTTGTTGATAAATATTCTTGCTTTTGTTAATTTGTATGTATGACCTGTACAATAGAAACTCAGCTTAGTATGTAGACCTTTGTCTACACACAACAAGCCTCATAGCTCACTTGGTAGTGACTCTGCCTTCTGCGCTGTAGGCTGTGGGTTCGATTCCCACCCAGGACAAACTTTTGTGTGATAAATATAGATGTTTGTTCTGTGTTTGGGTGTTGTATAATATAGTATGTATTTACAAAAGTATTTAAGTATACTATCCGTAATCTAGCTTCCATATTACAAGCTATACTTAGTTTGGGGCTAGATGGCGCTGTGTAAAATTAATATCTTGTAATATTCATTTATTTATTCATAAGCCCGCTACTGTCTTGTGGTTCGCCCACTGGTGTCAGATCCAGAAGTCCTGGATTTGATCACCAGACACTGGGTGGGTACATATTTGTGCTTGGTTTGTTTATGGTAGGACTTTGTTCAAGTCTGCCTGGCTAGCTACCACCATCTTACATAAGAATGTCGCCATAGCAACAATTCTTAATTGTTGCTCCTCAGACTATTGTTGACCGAGTGAAGTGCGCCTCCACCTTTGACCATATCATAGCTTGTCAGATGATATAATGGCTTGGCCTTAGAGCTTAAAATAACAAAATTGACAGAAGAATCAATTGTATTAGGTACTCTTAATTATTAATTTACAGGGTTCATAGACAAAATGCGGGAATGGTTAAACTGCAAATGATGAATGAAACATATGTAATGATTCTATGTAACAGAATCATGGAACAATGTTACGAACAAAAAGGTTAACTTGACCTCAAGTGAAGTTCTTGCCTTTCTCCTTTTGTGCTGGTCTGCGATTCCGAACAGGCGGTAGATTTGACGTTTCAAAATGATCCTAAAAAATCTTAATGAATAAAGAAATTTTGACTTTGACTTTAAAGCCAAGAAGCCTTGAAAAAGGGCATACCCGAAATTCACGGAAATTTTGGCGACCCCGGAGGTTGTTATGGAGAGTGAAGCAGTAGAACGTTAAGTTAAAAATAAAGGTAGTACAAGAAATTAAACCACCCACCTATATAGTTTGTTCGTTTAGTGGTTTGTTGGTGATAAACCGTCATGTACCATCTGACAAACCACGTTTTAGTTCAGGAATTCCGTGTATAAAATATAATAAAAACATATGGCGGAGTAGACGTACGTCAGTACAGAGTACCCAGAAACACCTGTTTTTTGTCACTTTGCTGACAAAATAAATTTGAGTTGATCAAAACCTCAGTAGTCGGTTGTTTATTTATCTGACCTCTTTTTTAAATAATCGATAATGTATCTAAGTATGCCAGCCGTTGTATAATAGCTATCATGTTACAAGCTGCGCTTAGTTAAAAACTTGATAGGGATGTGTAAAATGTATACAAACAAAAATCCAAAAGAAAACAGCGATAAATCAATTGTTTACGCGAAAATTTTACAGAATAGACAGAACGCACAGTGAATGCTAACATTGGGAGAAGTTTTCAGTTTTTATTGGATATTGGAAGCGCGTTTACTGGGGTTCGATTTACGTTTACTGTGGTACGGCTCTCGATAATGGATATAGGTAGTTAAACCTAACGCGCGAAAAAAGATGACAACGAAGTCTTTTTGAACTCATTCCGTTTCGCTGGATTCGGATCAGATGGAGGAGGCTTCTATATTTTATCCTGAAATCTTGCTGCTTCATCTACGTACGGAGTTTTCGGGGCTGCATTGCGAGAACGGTTTTTATCGATTGGAATATCGTCTAAATTTCGATAAAATTGGCTGCGAGTACGGTCAAGTCAAAGTCAAAATTTCTTTATTCATTAAGATTATTTAGGATCATTTTGAAACGTCAAATCTACCGCCTGTTCGGAGTCGCGACCAGCACACAAGGAGAAAGGCAAGAACCTCGGGCTGGTTAATTTTTTGATGATCCATTCAACATTACACAATTAGATACACAATGTTTACGCTTCTAACTTGGTTCGTTAAAATCGATATTACTTGAAATACAAATGAAGATGTGGCTTAACATGGAAATCGCTTGTCTACATGGAACCTCTTTTGCTCTGGGCTTGATGACTCTAAGATTGTTGAAAAAACAGGCGAGGGCAACGAGTTCAATTCCTTACCAGGACTAATGATAAACGTAGTGACCAATCGCTGTGTTTGTCACGATGGAACAATAAGGTTGTAGCCAGCTTTTTTTGTAGTTTTTAGTTTGATTCTCAAAACTGGGAATTGAACACTGACAATTGAAGCTGTCCCTGTCTATTTCTGGTCCATGTTAATTGTACTATCAATAACGTTTTGTAAAATTTACCTGGATCATTATTACTTTATTTTTGGTATATGTATTAAGATATGGTTTGAATTTTTATATATTTGCTCTTTTTAGTTAAATTGATAAGTTTAGTACTTTTCCCTGCGCTTCCATCTGTCCTGTTTATACTTTCTGTTTCTCATACTAAGGTTGTCTGGAAGAAATTTTGCTTTTAGCGATGAGGCCACCCACTGTACAATTACTGTGATAACTGGTATTGTAAGTGTTTCTATTATACGAAATCTTTTGGTGTTCAATAAATCGTTTTTAAATTCAATTAAATTCATAGCAAACAAACAAGCAAGCAGATACACTGTTTAATTTTGATGACTGTTTAATTTTGATATGGAATAGAAAATGAACACAGATAGTAAGGATCGTTTTATCCACGTTAGCCGAAGAATATGAGATGGAAGGAAATTAACCGAAACAGAAAATTACCATAGTAATTTATTTTATTTAATTCGGAAAACAAACAGTTAAATTAATAAGTTCTCGCATGAAAAAAATAATTATAATGGACATTTTGTGATGAAAAACTAACTTATTTATACCCAATTAACACGTAAACGTAACACGTGAAAATATTATATTTCTAGATATATTTTCTGGATATTGGCTTATAATACACCGACTGCCTTAATGTAAAGTATAGAAAAGGTACCTTGAAAAAGCTCTAAAGCTAAAAACTTCGGTCTCTTTCCAGTAAATGAAAACAAAGGCAGACTAATGGCTCCAATCACGTTCTCCGCGTAATGTAATGAACATAAAATGCTAATTTAATCAGCCAATTGAAATGGACAATTAGTTAGTCGGGAGCCAGCCAGCACAGCTTACATTAACGCAGTAGACAAGTGGTAAATGGGCTTATCAATTTTTGAAGTGAAAACTTCTTAAGGTGCGTTGGGACTTTTTTTTAGATGGGAAAAAACCATTAAACTCGCGAGACTGTTACGGTTACCGACACCTGTTAGATGAAGTGATAACTTCAATCGGCATCAGTTCCGCTAACTCTCAATAGATGGTGATAGATATATGTAGTATAAATGTATATTTATGTTAGAAATGTAGCGAAAGGCTTTTTTTAAGAAATATAATAGAATCTGAATTATGTTCTTTTTCATCTATAAAGGTTCGCTTGAAATCGAGTGAAACCAAACAACGGCCTTCCGTGGTGATCCCTTTTGCCCTTTTGACTTTTGCAGTGCGGACTCTTTGGTCATTGTCGTAGGCGTAGTAGTTAAATGAGATTAACAATTTTTGATTAATAAAAATAATTTATATTACCTCATAAATAAAATCGGATTTATATATGGATTTACATTTTTTTTTAATATATTCATATTTAATGTGTATAATGTGTGTTCTTATTGCTTAGACGCCAGCCCGATCGCGACGCGATCTTCCAGGTAACCTTAGCCTCATAGCTCAGTTGGTAGTAACTCTGCCTTCTGCGCTGTAGGCTGTGGGTTCGATTCCCACCCAGGACAAATATTTGTGTGATGAATGTATCTACATTCATCACACAAATGTTTGTTCTGTGTTTGGGTGTTGTATCATAAAGTACGTATGTATTTACAAAAGTATTTAAGTATTATCCGTAATCTAGTTCCCATATTACAAGCTATGCTTAGTTAGGGGCTAGATTGCGCTGTGTAAAAATTAATGTCTTGTAATATTTATTTATATTTATATTTATCTAAGGAATATATTTCATGGAGAAGATTGTATATCTCAGGACTATATTTTGTGGTTGGTGGTGCGTGTTACAAATTAATAGGTATTTGATGATGATCATGTCGAACTGAGTTAAACAGACTGAGATTTTATGGCAAATCTCAAAAAAATTGAGAATGGTAATTGATATTAAACTTGATCAAGGAGAAAAACAACACATTCAATTTCTGATCCACATACCAACTCTGAATAAAAAAACCTGAAAAAATATCCGCTATTTGAACAATCATTTTTTCAAGATTTTTATATGATATGCCTAAGCTACTCCTTATATATTAACTTCAGCTACCTGCCCGTGAAGATCCCGACAAAATAAGTTTTGCAGTTTTGGGAACTTACAAAACATACATCGACTGTTATCTATTAGAAAGTTGCTTACATTTTATGTACTACTATTTACTTATAACTTCAGCTATCTGCCTTTTAAGGGCCCGTCAATATTAGTCCAGCCGTTTTAGAGTTTATTGGGAACATACACACAACCATACATCGACTGTTTTATATTAGATGTATCGTCTTTCGCTAGCGTTCAGATAGTAGTTTGTCTATATAAAGGTAAAGGTGACGTGACTTTTATTCAATTACTTAACTTAATAAATCATTGTTGCAACAACTGTGTAAACTGTATGGAAAGATGTATGAATATGTGTTGTGTTTACGTATATTAGTGGCCACTAATTTGATAAAAAATGTTTTTAGAAGTTTTTTTAACATTTATTAATAATAATAATTAAACATTTATTTTTATTAGCTATTAATGGGATGCGGTATTTATAAATTAATAGTCTACGTCCAGGATTTTATTCCCTTCATCTCGTGGATTTCTTTAAATCCTATCATAGCCCTGAAATCCTGAATGAACAGAATCCAGAAAATTTTGAGTTTCTTCAGTTTTCTGGTTTGGATTGTGCGTTGGTTGACAAGCCTCCAGTCAGTCATTCAGCTACAAGACGATATTTTGTATTTGTATATTCATCTTTTTTTTATGAATTTATGTTGATTTACCAACAACTAAAAATAATATACACATCAAGTAAAATACAAAAGAAGCTGTCGGGTTACCTAAGGACCGTTACAAACGGTCTACTGTTCCAGACCAGTACCAGACGGAAGCGTGCCCAAGACACTACATGGCTACATTGCCATGCTGAATAGCTATGATAATCCGCGGGCCTAAATTAGAGCAAGCCCTTGGGTCACGTGTCGCCTCAATCAAAAGCCCCGCAAGATTTATAATCAAATCGTAAAATAACACCCAGAAAGCTATTAAAAGGGACTTTAAACCAATTTTATTCTGCTTTACGTTTTTAATTTGATAAAAAAATGATGACCGATCTAAAAAACAAACATTTATATCACTTCTGAGTCACGTTTAGCTACTATCCTACAATAATTACACATACCTAACTTAGTGTACAACTATAATTATGTTTTAAAAGCTAAAAATACGATAAGATATGATACAATTTCGTTTAACTGGATGATGTATTTTTTTCAATTATTTTGATGAAAGATGGACGGACAGACAGACAGACAGACAGACGCGTGATCCTATATGGGGTCCGTTTTTTCTTTACTTTTGAGCTAATACACCCAAATCGCTTCAAGTGTGCATATAATATTTGAATAGTTCCCTCGATTTCTCCAGGATTCCATCATCAGACCCTGACCTGATGACGATGGTATCACCTGGGAGGTATACCGACCCAAAAAATATCCAAATCACTTCAAGTGTGCCTATAATATTTGAAGAGTTCCCTCGATTTCTCCAGGATTCCATCATCAGACCCTGACCTGATGTCAATGGACCTGTGAAGATATTCCCTGTGACGATATTCCCCTTAACAAAAAAATAATTTTCCTAATCGATCTAGGCGTCTTCTAGGAATCGATCTAGGGATCTAGGGAACATACATAAAAAAAAGTATGCGACGAATTGAGAACCTCATTTTTTTTAAAAGTTGGTAAAAAACATTGCACTCTGTGAAAGATTGCAGTAGTAGGCTCTTTTTTAAACGAGCCTTCTACCTGCTGTTATAGTTATAGCTGTTATATATGTATAAATAGACTAACGACTTTTTACCATTGAGGATTTACACCTGATCACTACTCAGAGCGTGGATCTTATGAGGATCACCTCTTTATTTTGTAATATAATTTATATATGTATATTTTTTTTTTATTCTAGATATTTTTTATTTTAGATATTCATCACACAAATGTTTGTCCTGGGTGGGAATCGAACCCACAGCCTACAGCGCAGAAGGCAGAGTTACTAACAACTGAGCAATGAGGCTTGTTAAAATTGTTGTTATCAATAAGTCATCCATCAATTAATACTGATTTAGTAGGACTTTAGTAGGTACACCGCATTGTCTGCTCTTAGCTATCCTTACCATCCAAAGGTTGCTTGGAGAGATCGCTTTTAGCGATAGGGCCATTGTACCTAGCTTAAGTGTTTTACTGGCTTGTCGGTTTATTTTTATTTTTTCGTGTATAATAAAGGGTTTATCTATCTACTACAAAATAAGATCCAAGCAGGCGATGCCGCCAGCAGGCGCTAGTAAGAAGCAGGAATAAGTACGTAAATCAGCGAAATAGGATAGAAAGGCCGCTGAGGCGCTGAACGAGTGGAAACGTAACAAATACCCCCCGAGGGGGTTTTATCCGTTAATTCTGGTAGCGGCCGTAACTCACCGTAATCTGTCGATTAGCATGCCATTAGTACGACCGTTCGGGCAATCGACGATTTACTCGATATCAGTACTAAGCACCTTTCAGGCTTCCTTACCCAAATTGTGCCAACGGGAACCCTGTTACCAAGCCTCCACTGTCCGTCTATCCGTCTGTCAGCGTGAGCATAATAGGTAGGTTTTAATTGGTTAGGCACGTTTGTTAATGAAGAGAGTTAATAGGAACATTCTGGGTAGGCTCGCTCCATCGTAGGTCACATTCTTGCCTGTGCAAGTGTCAAGGTCAAGTTACCATACTCTATATTACAGGATAAATAAAAATAAATAAATATTACAGGTTAATACTTTCACACGGCGCAATCTAGTCCCAAACTAAGCATAGCTTGTAAAATGGGATCTAGATTATGGATAGAATACTTAAATACTTTTTTTTTGTTAATACATACTTATCATACAAATCAACACCCAAACACAGAACATTCATCACACAAATGTTTGTCCTGGGTGGGAATCGAACCCACAACCTACAGCGCAGAAGGCAGAGGCTACTACCAACTGAGCTGTGAGGCTTGTTTAGCTTTTTATATAAAAAAAAACATATTTAGGGACTAATCTGACAATTCCCTGAGCCCTGTTTCTTGTAATAATCAGGTACTGCATAAAGCTACGATAGAATTATAGTTATTATTTTGCAAAATTGGAACACCTTAAAATACAAATTTTAAATAGGTAAGCATTTTGAAATTAAAATTTTAAAAATATGTCCTTGACAATAAAGTAGTCCGTCAGTAAACAAGTTTATCAAGTGTATGACTGCACAAAAATCAAGTATTTAAGTAAGCCGGTAAGATTTGGTCGAATCCCGAACGAAAATAATACGTAAAATTGATTTCAGTGATTCGACCGAATCGAACGAAACATTTCGGTCGAATCCCGAATAACCCTCATTTTTTTATGTTTTTTTATTATAACATTATTTCTTTGTATTAATGGTGGTTTATATAATTTATGCTATATTGTTAAATAAAACTTATTTATTTCTCACTCTCGCTTAAAGAATTTATATTTTCCAAAGGACAGACGCAGGCTTCTTTCATTACGATGCAAAATATCCACTGCATCACTCAATCTTAAATCCAATTTCGATATTTTAATATCGGCATTTCATAACTAAACAAAATGAAAGATGAACAGCTTGTCTGTAAATAAATCATTTAATAAAGCCGAGACAGCAAAAAGCCGGTCTCGGAGGGAAATTACAGTTATCGAAGTTTCATATCACGTCGCGTCGCGTCCTGGGTGCCTACTAATGCTGTCGATAGACGACTTCGATTGTAGATAACTTCTCTAAAATTGAAGTTTCTTTTGTTTTAACTCCAAATAAATATAGACATAATTGAATAAGTTTCAATTTGGATAAGATTTTCTATGGACATTTTAAAATATCCGTGCGACTATTACAGGCTTATGCTAAGTCGCTAGCGAGTACAGTAGAGAAAATGTACAAAAACGTATACATCGCTTCTAGCGTATACAATAGGCACTAAAGCATATGTGGGAAGAAATGATGATGAGTATCGGCAATAGGTACTTACAATACTGCAGGTAGCGTATCAAAGCGAGAAAAGAATCTTGTATAAGCGAGCGTTTATTTATGCGTCCCTTTGTTGAGCCTGGGGCGAGTGTCGATGTGTTTATGTGGTGTATTTAATTTCACTTTATTGCTTTTTGCCCCTACCACGTACCTATACCTATAAACTACTTATATTTAACTACTTATTTTTTATTTTACTGTTGGAGATTGTTCTTACTATGTTTAAAACAGTAACAATAACGTGGCAAAAATATAACTGTTACAATACCGCCAATGTTTTAACCGCCTCTGTGGTCTAGTGGTTCAACCCACCGATTTCAGATCCAGAGGTCCCGGGTTCGATTCCCATGGGGAGTACAATATATTGTGCTTGGTTTGGTTGGTGGTAGGACTTTGTTTAAGTCCGCCTGGCTAGCTACCACCATCTTACCTAATTCTGTCGCCATAACAACAATTCTAAAATTGTTGTGTTCCGGCATTCAGAGGTAAGATAGCCAGTTCCTCAGTTTGTTGAGGATTCCGGGTGAAGTGCGCCTCCACCTTCGGCTTTATCTCAACTTGTTACCAGGTGAGATGAAAGACAAGCGCTTCCCCGTCGTACAATAAAAAAAAAGCACTATTTCGTATAAGTATTTGTAGCTAGTGAAAAGTCCGGACTGCGTTTCCATAATCTGGAGGTAATTTCTAAAAATCCTTTCTTAGCACCTTACCCTTGTGTCTGTCTTAAGAGAGCCGAGGACGGTAATCATCAATACACACGTGTATCATACGACGTTTTTCAACAGACTTGTGAATAAAATAACAATAAAAACTATAATTTCAACAGTTAAAACGAGTTGTGAAAAATGTTTCGCTATGGCGGGAAAAATTAATCAGTTTTCCTATGCGCGCGCATTGCGATCGGCCACAGACTAAAGGGATGAGGTTTTTTTTATTTTCCGCGCATAGGGTAGAATAGGCGCAACTATTCTGCCACGTACAAAATGGGGAATTTAACGTTTTCTTTTATTATAGAGAAAACAAAAGTTATATTTGAGTGAAAGTTTTATTTATTAAACACGTACGAGTAAAATTATCTATTTAAATAAGAAGTTGCTTGAAATGAGCAAGCAATAGGAACATTAATTTATTTGTTCTATTGAACACGATCTTTTTTTTGATTAAAAACTTTTTTAAAAACAAAGAATATCAACTAAAAATTAAAAAAAATCAATAACTCACTAGTGAGTTATAGCACTGAAAAAGTCACAGTTTGATTATGGGTGTCATTCTGTGCCTAATTGCGGTGACCATAGAGCCACTTTATGAGCAAGTGTGTTGAAAAATATTTAAGATATATGATATGACCTCTAAACTAAGTTGAAAACTTGTATTTTAGAGGTCGAGGCTCGTGATATTATTTTGTGCACAATAAGGTAGGTGGAAGGTCCTTTGACACCTGAACTGAGTTTATCAATTGTATTTCAGGAGTCAAGGTCTTAACATATTCTGTTGTACTGATTAAACGTGACATGATTTGCTGAACTAATTTAAATTTAATTTAATATGTACCACACATGTGTACGTTACTATACTTACTTTCTACTACATAATTGACCAAAGGGAAAAGGAAAATAAAAATTAATGAATGAATATAAAAATGAGATGACCTTAGGAATAACGAAGCTTAAAACTAAAACTTATTTAGACTATAGGTATAGGTATCCTTCAAAATCTCACTGAATAAGCGATATTTTTTTTTTAGAAAATTATCGACAACGTCACGATACAAAAGGTGATTTGCCAAAATTACTACACTTGGCAGGTGAGTTAATGATAGCAGTATTGGTGAGCCCAGCTTCTGGGGTTATGGGGTTATCCCTCTCGCCTTTTGACATCTTCAGGAGAGTTTGTAGGGGTCCATATATTTTGCTCAGGCACTATCTCATCAATCCATACCACATTATTAATTCAAATAATTATTATGTTTATTTATTTGTTTGTTATATTTTCACGACTGAGCGGATTTTAATGAAATTTGGCACAAAGATATTATACCCACGGGAAGGGCTTTGGCTATTTATATCCGGGTAAACTAAAAACGCGCAAAACTGTGGGTAAAGGCTAGCTTAACGTGTTTTTTTCAAGTTTGGTTGTGGTCCTAATGTTATAGTTGAGTGAATTCAATTCGAGAACAGATGGGTATGGTTACATTTGCACAGGATTGCAGACAGACAAATATCCGTTCCAGGACCGGGATGCGAAGCCACTGGGCCACCATATTAGACTTTTATTACTGGTTATTTTACATTTTGTTAATTTGCTTTACTCCATTGATATCAATCAATGGAGTAAAGCAAATTAACAAAATGGAAGGCGTCAAGACAGATTGTAACAACAACTAGTTGAAAATTTTAATTAAAAAACCTTAATTTCTAATTCGCTTGCCTAAATAAAAGCCAGCCCTTAGGAACACCAGTACAGACGCAGCATGATGCCGGAACACAACCATTTAAGAATTATGGCGATAGAGTTAGGTAAGATAGAGGTCTAGCTACCACTATCTAGGCGGACTTAAACTAAATCCTACCACCAACTAAAACTGACCTTGTTTTGGTATATATTGTACTCCCCTGGGGATCGAACCCGGGACTTCTGGATCTAACAGCGGCGGGCGAGCCACTAGACCACAGAGGCGGTTAAACTATGTTAAACTATTTAAGCAGTAGAGTTATTTCTACTGTTCATAAATATCACACAACAAGAAGATAACGCTTTATAAGGTCATACATACTCACGCCTGTTTCCCAAAGGGGTAGGCAGATACAAGGGATTTACTCCGCTTCTTGCACACCTCTTGCCTCATTCAGTCATCAGGTTCTTCATGCTCGTCGGCTTAGGGAACTTCTGAGCTGGCCTTTCTCAAGGACATCTGATTTCAGATCAAGAGATCCCGGGTTCGATTCCCAGGGGAGCAATATTGTGCTTGGTTTGGTTGGGGGTAGGATTTTGTTACTTCCGCCTGGCTAGCTACCACCATCTTATCTAATTCTGTCGCCATAACAACAATTCTTAAAATAAAAATAATGATTGTGAAATAATGTTGTGTTCCGGCATTTATAGGTAAGATAGCCAGTTCCTCAGTTTGTTGAGGATTCCGGGTGAAGTGCGCCTCCACCTTCGGCCTTATCTCAACTTGTAACCAGGTGAGATGAAGGCTAAGCACTTCCCCATCGTACAATTAAAAAATATGTCTTCTTCTCCCAACTGCGCTTGATTCACACTCGATATAAGGCCATACTTTGGTAAAACCACGATGATTACAATTTTGCAAGTTTTAGCTATATGCCTTAAATGCTCGCTCTTTTAGTGGCCCAATAAAATCCATTGCATAGCAAGGAATACTTAGATTCGTGCAAGACTTAGCAAACTAAGAAGCTGGCGAAAAAGTTAGTTTCGTATTCTTTGTACAAATCTACCCGGAGATGTACGAGTGTGAATCGTTGCTAGAATAAAAGGAAACTTTATATACATTTGTGTACTTTACAAGTAAGCTTGTACATACCTACTACGTACAAATACAAAAAATATCAGTTTTTTACTTAATGCATATATACAAGTATGTATGGTACTGTTACAAATATACAATTGATTTTTTGTTTGTTTGTCCATCTGGTGGGCAATTCTGCTATTTTTTTGGAAAAAATCATAGCTATTGGTTGATCATTAAGATTGTTGTTATTTTGGTATTTTGCAAAAATGTCAATGACATGGTTTATCTCTGACTATGACTGCCACACACGTCTACAGGAGCAAGGGTCACAATTTCTCAAGGTAGCTTTGGGCAGCTTGTGCTGAAACTCCTGACAGACAGGCTCGGTCAACTAATGAATATTATGGCGAAAAAAGTTAGTGAGTAAAACATACTTCATCACTTACATACATATAATAGATACTTTCTATGCTATATTTAATAAAGATTGTGGAAGTAAATACACTTCTATGATGGTGATGTTATTTATTACTCTCATACAAATTATCTTTTCAGAAACGACATCGATGTCGACTTCGGCGGGTGATATCTACTTTTGACTCCAAATAAGGTCTTTGGAGTCGCGACGCGTTGCACAGCATTTCCCAGCAATAATTTTAAATCAAGTTAATTCAAATAACAAAAAGAATATGAACGCTGCATACCGTTTTCAGTGCAATAGAGTAAAACGAAACTGGAACCGTCTACCTAAAAGAAGTTGTTACCGTCACCTCTGTATATATTACCTAATAGGACATATTTACATAAGTAAATATTTAAATTATATTTTCAACACACTTGCTCATAAAGTTTCTCCATGGTCACCGCAATTAGGCACAGAATGACACCCATAACCAAACTGACTTTCTCATTGCTAAATATATTCTATAACTCACTAGTGAATTATTGAATATATTTTTTACTTTGTAAGTTAAGTCATTACAAAAAAATATATAATAAAAATATATATTAATTATATAGCTGATGTTATGGGGAGTAATTTTGCCTTCAATTATTTAGAATTAGGTTTCCGCGAAAAAAAAACTGAGTTCCTACTAATATACTATCCTACAACGTATAAATGTGAAAGTTTGTATGTTTGGATGTTGTTACAATTATGTAAAAGCGGCTAAACAGATGTGGATAGAATTTGTTATACTTATGGTATACCTATGAATTAAGTTATGAGTTATATTACAGGTAACAGTTGAGTTACCTGTAATATAACTCATAACTTAATTCATATAGATACATACAGACACAGACCAGTACCAGGCGGAAGCGTGCACTGGCAGCATTGCCGCGCTGAATACCTCCGCTAATTCACTGGCCTAAATAAGTGCCAGTAATTTGTTCACATGCCACCTCAAAAGCCCCTCATGATTTTTGAAAATCCGGATCACTTGGGTCACCGGCTCCTTAAGGAAAAAAAAAAAAAAAAACTGACTCACAGTCTCGATTTTTTCTCAAAAATCTCTGATAGATACACAGGGCACGTCCAAAATACGTTCAGCACGAAGATCGTTCCGATACAAGCAAATTCAATTAACTATTCGGTACTTTTCTCTCGATACTAAGTGAATTTAGCATCGAATCAGTTTTCCGATATCTACAACAAAAATACTCCATACATAATACCGTGTCTGTGGCACAGCAACGGTTTGCTTTGTCACAAGTCTCACATCTCAGTTGGTAGTAACTCTGCCTTCTATGCTATATTGTTGTAGGCCCGATTCCTACCCAGGACAAACATTTATGTGATGAATATTGATGCTTGTTTTGTGTTTGGGTATATCGCACGATAAGTATGTATTTACAAAAAAAACGTTCTTAAGTATTATATCCGTCTAGTTGCCATATAGCACATATAATTACAAGCTTTGCTTAGCTTGGGAGTAGATAGTGCTGTGTGAATTAAATATCCTTAACATTTATTTATTATTATTTGCACATGGTACTAAGCTAGCTGTTGTTCAATATACAGAGTGAGTTTTTTTTCAGGGCCACTGAGGCCAAGTTTGAAACCGTGAGAGTTATCGAAAAGTTATGTTAGGAGTTACGTGCTCGATTTAAAAAAATAATAAGTTTTGCATTTAAGGAAATGTATTTTTTTTATAGTTTTTCTGGAAAATTGAGTTTTTGAAAAAAATGTTTTTTTGCATATTTGAGTTCTTTGTATAGAAATAATAAAAATAATGTACAATGAATAAATGCTTAAAGTTGTTGGAACACTTTCAAAGTAGAAAATTTATAAATTTATAGTAAAGGTTGTACGTATAGTCTGAAATGCGTAAACGAACCTATTAAATCCTCTTTTGCTGTTCGTGTAGAGCTTTTGAAAATTGGAACGTCTTCAAAAATCTTGGTATCAAAGAAGATACAACGTTAAGCGTTTGGTGTCCGTGCCTTGTCATCAGCTGCGTTACCACGAAAAACGAACGTTTGTTAATCCGATGATGATTAAATTTAAGCTCATCACGGACAGAAAAAACAGCAAAAGAGGTTTTAATATCTTAACTTACGCATAGTCTGAACGTATAACCTTTCCTAAATGCATAAAGTTGAATTTATAAATTTTCAATTTTAAAAGTGTTCCAACAACTTTGGGCTCATAGTTATCATACATTACTTTTTTATTATCAAACAAAGAAATCAAAAATGGATTTTTTTTTCTTTTTTAATTTTACGTTTACAGAAAAACTATTAAAAAAAATGTTTTTCTTCAACAGGACTAAGTATATTTTTTTGAAATCGACCAACTCCTAACATGACTTATCGATAACTCTCACGGTTTCAGACTTGGAATCAGTGGCCCTGGAAAAAAACTCAACCTGTATACTAGACAAACTTTACGTCCTCTTCTATTAAAGTACCTACGTAACTACGAGTATAAAACTGCCTTAAGACAAGTGATTGTCTTTAAGGCAGTTTTCTAACAATTTTAGTGATCCTCTAGAATTCACTCCGCATCCACTATTACTCGAATCAGTGGATCGTGCTCGCATTCTTATGTAAAGTAGTTTTGGCGTTAAGGGATGTTCCTCCGACGATAAAACAAGCTTCAACAATATTTTTACCACTACATAGGTCACTATATAGGCTGATCCTCGTCGAATCAGGCGACGCAGCCCTAACTGATGTCCAGATGACGTTCTTTAGCCTCGGTAGTCTAGTGGTTCAACGTACCGATTTCAGATCCAGAGGTCCAGGGTTCAATCACTAGGGGGAGTACAATATTGTGCTTGGTTTGTTGGTGGTAGGACTTTGTTTAAGTCTGCCTGGTTAGCTACCACCATCTGACCTTTTTTTAAGCAATATATACAATTAAACTAACTATTTACACGGAAAGCTGCGTTACCTAGGGACCAAACCGTCTAAAGGTAACTCAACTGATACAGAGCATACGAGTTTCAAAATGGCCGCCCATTGAACTCGTACAAACACTGTTACCTAATGTGTGTAGGCCCTATTACCTATTCGATTTGTTTGTAAAATAAAGTGTCATTCTGACGGCAGCGTGCCCAAGAAGGCTGTATTGCCACGCTGACTAGCAAGTCTATGTCTGATGAACCATCGACAGGTTCAAGACTAAAGTCTAACAGACATTAGACAGCTCTACGAAGACGGTGCGTATTCGCGGCACGCCCTTCAATCTTACGCGCGTTCCACTACCGAACGAAACTATTCTGATTGTTCAAGATGGCGGAATGGCGGGAAATGTAATGACGTAACGGTCTACAGACTTCTGCGGGCTTTCAGTTTTCTTTATTACTCTTTGATATCGATGGGAAAACAATGTTATATGGCAACATTTTTGTACGCAATGTAATAAAAAAAAATAGAAACCCCACGTATGAGAAATGGGGGCAGACGGTAATAATGTATTACCGTGTGCCCCCACTGTTCACACGTGGATAGCCAAAAGTGTTACCGTCTGCCCCCACGTGGGGGTCGTTCGTGGGGGCAGACGGTAACAATTCCTAATTTTGATATGTATTGGAGCGATATTCATCTAGCTTTAGCCAGCAATTTTCTCCCACGTTTTTCGTCATAATCTATAGATAAAAAGATAAAAAGTAGCCTATGATATTTCCTATGACGTACTTTTTTTTACGACTTGGAAGCGCTTGGCCTTCACCTCAACTAATTTCAAGTTGAAGGTACTGACGTTCCAAATTCAAACCACTTTACTCCCTAGTGAGTTTCCATACAACTTTACCGCTCTTTGGAGATAACGCGTTGCTTTACGTTGAGATGAGATTGCATGGTTGATTTTATGTAATTGGACATCGTCGAGCACGTGGCGGCGAATATATATTACAAAGTTTTTTTTTTCTTGTACGACGGGGAAGCACTTGGCCTTCATCTCACCTGATATCAAGTTAAGATAAAGCCGAAGATGAAGGCGCACTTCACCCGGAATACTCAACAAACTGAGGAACTGGCTATCTTACCTACCTCTAAATTCGGAACACATATTTTTTTAATAGTTGTTATTATGGCGACTGAATTAGGTAAGATGGTGGAAGCTAGCCAGGCGGACTTAAACAAAATCCTACCGGTTGTAACATGCCGTACGTCTGCTAGTCCGGTGGTGGAAAGGGGATGGAGGGATTAGATCAATATCGAGCGCACACTCGTCAAAGTGTAAGAAAAAAAAACAAATTAAAAATAGGCTCTTAAGCAAATATTATAAGAGATTTCGTCCTGTCAGGGTGTGTGAATAATTCACACAATTTATGTTACTATGAAATATTCTTCATAAAATAACTCAAAGGACAAAGTCGGCTAATATCAAAATAGGGTTCAGCAGTAATAATAACAGAGCCGCAACCGAACAATCCGGAGGGTTCTGCTGTTACACTCGTTAGGTCCGCGTGTTCTTGGCAATTTAGCAGGATAGCGTTGTTTGGGACGGGGCGTATTCTGGTTTGAACCAAGGCTGAATCGAAACAGTATTGTCGATTACAAAATACGTGACATTTTTTTACAATGGGTCGTTTAGTTAAATGGGTTTTCTTGGCAACGAAACATGCAAGAATGAGATCTACGATGGAGCTTAGCCTGGCCAGAAAGTGCCTATTAACTCTCTCCTTGAAGACATTAGGATCGTTACACAGCGGAAAAATAGACGCTGGGAGCTTATTCTAAATTCTTGCAGTGCGCATAATAAAATATTAAATATTACAGGACATTTATTTCACACCATCGCGCCATCTAGCCCCAAACTAAGCATAGCTATATGGCAACTAGATAACTGATATAATACTTAAATAATTTGTAAATACATACGTACTTGTGATACAACACCCAAACACAGAACAAATGTTTGTTTTTTTACGTGTGATATCAACCAGCCCCCTCAGCACGGGGCGGGGATAAAATTTTTGTCCTCTGTTTTTATCCACCATCGGGAGACAAAATGCTCTCAGAGGTGGATAAAAACAGGGGACAAAATTTTTATCCCCTTCCCGTGCTGAGGGGGCTGGTGGGGATGATTATTATCATCCCCACCCAAAAGAAATTTCAGACGCACAGCTTATTGACTGTGCGTCTGAAATTTCTTTTGAAGAACGGCGAAGGCGGTATAAGGTCGTATCTACAAAATAGTGAATATAAATTGAATGGTTTGGAGTATTTTGAGGTAGATGTGATTTACCTCCTAGTGGTCTACCCCGGGTAACAGAATACCTGGCTGTTGATAACAGTTACGTATCATAAAAACAAAACTGGCCCGAGGTTCCTACCTTTCTCCTTGTGTGTTAGTCGCGACTCCGAACAGGCGATAGTTTTGCCGTTTCAACGTGATCCTAAAAATCTTAATGAATAAAAATGTTTGACTCTGACTTTGCTGAATGATCAAAATACTGGTGGTAGGACCTGTAAAGGTAACCTGTGTAGCGAGCACCATTCTGCCGAAGTCCGGCGCCAAACGGTTGCTTGTGTTCCGCATATGTGCGGGAGACTCAGGGCTTTCTGAAATAGCTCGCTCCACTAGCCCTTATCCTTGCTCACTCACAAGCACATATCTATGTTAGTAGCTGACAATGAGAGAATATTGTTTAGTCAAACCTTAAATATATTACACATTAGAAAAGAAGAAGAATGAAAAGTGATTCATTTACTCAATAAATAACAATAAAAATAAAAACAAAAACTATACTCAGCTTAAACTACTGATCAATATTTATATATCAGTCAGTCAGTCAGTCAGAGAGTCAGTGAGTCCATCAGGGTCAAATTCTGTCTATACTTTTGTATTCAAGCCAATCATCAAATTGAGAAATACAAAATTTATATCATATCTTCGAGATGTGGATACAAAACTATTTATAAAATATATATAAAATCTATATCTTACTATATTATAATGGAGTATAATATTATTAATCTATCACCGAGTGGCGTCCCAACCCAGCGAGGAGTTGCGCGGCAGACCAAAACGTAGATGACGAGACTAGCTTGACCAATTCCTCGAGAACTTGAGAATCGCAGCTCAGGATAGGACGGTCTGGAAGGAGTGGGGACACCTTTTCCCAGCAATGGGACACATAATGTTAATAGTAATAAATCTATCTAGCTATCTTGCCCTGGCCCCCGGCCTAAGGCTAGACTAAAAGTCAATAACTAACCAAGCATACATAAAAAAACACACACAAATCCTAACTGCATCTAAAAAGTAAGGCTTGCGGTGTTTTTGTTTTTCAGATCCAGGCACAAAATCTCAGGAAGTAATATGTAAGAAGGTTTTTAAAAAAGGTTTGATCAAAATATACAACCTAACAGTTGTTAGTAGGTATAAGATTTTGGAATTTGGAAAACTCATTTAATTCTAATTTAAAATTCGAACAAAATCTTAATTTGAATAGAGTATTTTAGGAGAATAGGTCTTCTTGGCGGCAGGACCTTTCTTGTTTGATGTCCTGAAAAACTCTGATAAAACGGAAATTTGAACTCTATAACCATGAGTGTAGGGGTGAGGGTGTGAAGGGTTTTTTTCTGAGTGCGCCTTATTATCAGACTGAAGGTTGTAAAGGTTGTAGACAATTGCATTAATAAAATGGATTTTACGTCCTATTAGGGAAAGGGTATGCAGAGTTTGTAATTTTATTAGGAAGTTCGTCAGAATGGAATCGTCGCAAAAAATACAAACCAGTCACAGGCCCTTAAAGCCATATTGACCACGTTTGGCAGACAGGTTGTTGATTGCTTTATCGGAGTTCATTCACTACGTGTGATGCCAAGGGTAAGACCGTTAGTCGCCTCTTACAACATTCAAGAGTGGATAGGCAGTAGTCCGTATTCCTTGCAGCAGCTTCCTGCCATGGTATAATTACTGGCTTCGATCTTTTGAGCCCTAAATGGCAATAATGAAGCCCTAAAATCATATTGCGAAGGAAGTAAAACTTTGCATTAATGTAAAATAGATACATGTGGATCCAATAACTCTCCAAGTTTTCTTACTTAAGTAAGTAAAGTAACAGAATCACGACTTTTACCGTTTTGAGGATTCACCGCTTATCATAACTCAGAGCGTGGATCTTATGAGGATCACCTATTAGGATCACAAGGCACGTCTAAACATGTTCGGCACTTGCCCATGGCTTGCAAGTAGCTATTATTAAATACATGACAGGTTGCAAGCCCAACGCATGCCATTCGGATTTTTAGTCCAAAATGCACATAAACTTTCGAAAAACCGAACAGTCCAATGATGCACATTGTATTTATTATCGTTATAAAAAGAATGTGACACAACAAAGACATTTTGTAAAATATTTTTAAGCTGAAAAATTCCTATCAACGATCTTAAATTGTCCAACAAAGAATTTATCGGAAAATTCTCTATGCTCTTTCAAACGTGCCCTCTAAACTCCTCAACATAGAGGGCGCTTCAAGTAACCTCCGTCACCAATATACACTGACCCCTCTCCCCCCCTTTACAGCGTTAAAATATGCTAAAATCTGCAAGCCGGTGAAGTGACACGGGTCAGGTAATGCTGGTGGTGCCACAAAAGGCTGAAAACAATAGGTCTACGCGGAAGGGTTATGTACCTACATATAGAGTTTTTTACTTTCGCTATTAGATCAAGTTTACGCTAGGTGAGTAAGATTTTTACCCTACTATCTACATAATAAAATGTTACGTGCTGACTGAATTATTGATAGGCAACGCACCGGCTAAATCGGTGAATACCCCGACTAGTTTATCCCGGCTGGTGGGGAAGACCGGATTGTTTTTCCACTTTTCACTCCTAGAAAAACACAAAATTTTAAGATCATAACTTCGAAACTGACGGACTTTCATGCAAACTTTCATCCCCTATTCTACACTCTTCGCGGAATACTAGTCCTACACTTCACAAAGAACACACACTCCAAATTTCATGATTCTAGGACCAGCGGATAAGGCCAGGCTTTGTCAATGATAGATACGTTAATCTAAGAAATACCAAATACGTAACATTATTTTATCCTCAGCCCAGTGTGGTGTTATGGCAAATGTTTCGAACAATTTTGAAAATAATTGAATGTGGAGAATATAGTGCGACGTTACAGAACCGATAAGCTATAATAGAGTGAAGTCCAGACGCCTCAAGCATGTAAAATTCTTGTTGCAAAATCAATGTTACACTTGGGTCCTACATACCTAACTCACACAACACCCGCTCGTAAATCGTAGAGTTAGCGACACAAAGTAACTTTAGTAGCAAAAAATGAAACAGGTATGTTTATTTAATTTATGTTTTTTAAGTCTGAAATACACGAAATACAATACATTAATCTAGAACTGTCTTTCTCCACAAAGCCTACATGTAAGTAGACATCTTCAATTTGCCCCCATAATGGGCGTCAATTAGTCCGCTAACTGGGTCAGCGGACATTAATATCGCCGCTCGCAGCCGCCCAGGCCACGTGCCGCTTGATTGATACTGGCTAATGCGCTCTAGCCTTAATGCCCTGCTGTGGTGTATACGTGCCTTTGTAGCTAGCCTTTGTAGCTTTTACCCACGACATCGTCCGCGTTGCTTGGTTGGAGGTAGGACTTTGTTTAAGTCTGCCTGGCTATCTACCACCATCTTATCAAAGTCTGTCGTAATGAAAACAGTTCTCAATTGTGGTATTCCGGCATTTAGAGGTAGATAGCTAGTTCTTCAGCCTAGCTTTACACCAGATGAGGTAAAAGCTAAGCGCTTCTCTGTAGTTTAATAACAAAACAGATCTGTTTAGCCGTAAATAGGTACGTGCCTATCAAACATCGATATGAATGCTCTCAAACCCAGTTACTTCGATGTGCAAGAAGATTCTAGTGGTATTTTCACCATGAGATAAACAGCGTTTAAGTAACCAAGTAACAAGCTACGGTCTTGTTATTATGACAAACAGTGAATTTGAATTTCCAGGGTGGCGACAAAAGTATCCTATTAGCTTTTATCGGAATAAAATAAAATCGGATCATCCGCAAATCTGGATGAAGGGTACAAAGCCTAAAGGTAGTGGATATTCAGTTCTCAAAGGACTCGTTATTCCCACGTGAGCTTGATCCAGTAATTTGGCTCACGTATCGCTGGCTCAGTTGCTACGTGGGCTGGGCCTAGCTGCTACTATGGATACTCGAACGAAACTCCGACTACCGCTCACAAGCAGTAGTCGTAGGTGGTTTCTGCTCTAATTTCATTGATATTCCCTCTGGAGTACCTCAAGGTTTATTTTAGGTCCACTTTTGTATGCGTCATACTTGTATGACATTAGCCCCTGCTTATGTATGCTGACGACACAAAAATTTATATTAAAGTGCAAAGTCAATCAGATTGTCTGAAGTTACAAGCAGATCTGGATAGGCTGGCAACATATTATGCTATTAACCGCTTGAGTATAAATATAAGTAAATGCTCTTTTATTTTGTTCACACGAAAAAAAGTCCCAACACAATTTAATTACGAAGTAAACGATATTAAAATAGTTAAGGTGGATTCCATTAGAGACCTTGGGGTGGTCATGGATTCAAAACTATCTTTCTCTGATCACATAGAATTCGTAATTGGTAAGGCCTATAAAAGCTTGGGCTTCATATTAAGGGTAAGTCGTCCATTCTCAGATATTGTCTGTCTGAAAATCTTATACTTTGCGTATGTGCGAAGCATATTAGAGTATTGCAGCTCAGTATGGAACCCACAGTACCTAATTTATATTCAAAGTACTTATAGAGAGTATTCAGAGTAAGTTTATAAAACATTTGAACTATCGGTGTCATCGTGGCTATATTGACGACTATCAGGAATCATGTCGCTATCATCATCTCACTACACTAAAAAACAGGCGTAGTTTAGCTGATAGGTCATTTCTGCATGGTATATGCAATGGCTACATAGATTGTTCTGAGCTAGCGTTATAAATTTTGCAATTTAGTGCTCCAATAAAGCGTACAAGGCAAACTAAACTTTTTGCGGTCTCCCATTCTTCTACTGGCTATGCCCAAAATTCAGTAGTCAACCGGTTGCATAGGAGCTACAACAAACAGTTTGGTGACGCAGACATCTTCCACACCTGTAAACTGGGCTTCAAGCGGGAGGTCCTCCAAATCATCAATGATGATGAGGGGGAGATGTCAAATCCTACCTAGTACACATATATTTTAACATTTCATATTTACATATTATATTTTATATTATTTAAGCAAAATTCTTCTTAAAAGAAACTTATTAAACACCAAATGAAGGTGTTTAATAAGTTTCTTTAGTAGTACTTAGTTAGTTTAATTTATTGAATAAATGTAATACTTAAAAAAAAAAAAAAAAGTTTCTTCTTTGTTATATTGTGTTCATAATAATTTCTGCTTTTTGTTATTTGTTTGTATATTTCTTAGATTGTGTGATTTTTATATTGATGTATGTTCTTGTTTAGTGACTGTCGTGATTTAACTTTTATAAGATAGAAATCTGTAAAATGTAAATCCCTAATTGGCTATCAGTTTTGTTGTAAGTTTTACCCTGTTTAGTTTTTAAGAGCTGTGGATTTTATTAAATAAATAAATAAACTCACTTTTTAGGTTACTACTTGAGTTTGAGCCATATCTACTTATTTTTTATGCAACATGGCGACGGAATAAGCAAACAGCCCATCTGATGCTAAGTGAATCTCTTTCTGTAACAAAGCCTTACTGCGTAGGTCATATCCAGGAAGAACATGACCTACGCACTGCATTGCGCTCGTTAACTTGAAGCTAAAAGATGTGCCCGTGAGCCCGAAGTTCCACCAATCATACCCTTCAAACCGAAACACAGCAATGCTGCTTGGCGGCCGAAATAGGTATGGTGGTACGAGCCATTTCAGAACGAACTCTCCTACTCTGACTAATCTTATCTATGTCACTACGAAAACGATACTTTTACTATTATTAGAATCAATAATTTTACTTTGATACCTCCATATAGCCACTGTATATATACAAAATCTAGGAAATAATAATGTTTAGATCGTGTAATTTAAGCATCATTTCCCAGTAACCTTCGTTTCAATGGATAAACCTAGACATCATCAAATATGACCTGAGGTCTTATTCTCAGCACACGGTTTGGTAGTCCTGAATATGAGCGCATGATTGGAATCGAATTGAAGTGGAATTTTGTGGAACTAAGGTGGTTGAATTAGTTTGACCAGATCGATTGGTAGTAGAATTGATAGTCAACATAACCATTTACCCATTATTAAATTAAATACTTCCCTTTTGCTGATTAAAGGCTCGCTCGACGGAAAAAGTACTTACCTCTTGTAATGTTGTTCCAAGACGTTTTACCTTTGTTTTGACCCCTTTGTGAAAGTCTCGGGGGAAGTACTACCACCATACCTATTACAGCTGGCAAGCAGCATTGCTGTGTTCTGGTTTAAAGGGTATGGTTGCCGGTGAAATAACGGGCACGCGAGGTTTAACACCTTTATGCCTCAAGTTGACAGGCGCATTGCAGCGCCGTGTAGCCTATGTTTTGTGTGGATGTGACCTACGCAGTAAGGCATTGTCATAGGTAAAAGATGCACTTAACATCAGGTGGGCTACTTGTTTGTTCCATCTCTTAGTTTTAAAAAGAGAAATTAAAAAAGACGATTTTTTTTTTGCAAGAAGTCGAGTTCGAGTTGAGCTGGCTTCGTTTTCCAGAAGTAGGGGCGAATGATTAATTCTTCCATTGAGCTGACTGCGCACACTCGGACATGTTTGTCTAGTTAAAATAATTGCATTTTCTTGTTACGCCTTGCGTTATGCACGATGCTTGCTTTGGAATAATTAGTCGTTGCTAATTTTGCGCTGAAACACAAATTTGTTTTTTCCATAGACATGGAAAATTAATGAAAAAAACCGTATTATGTTTGGGAGAATAAAGGTTTTTCGGTAGTCACAGTCATAAAAGCGTATTCCGGACTCTTTGACTGACTGATAACCTACGAGCAGCCAGAAGTCAGTTTGTTGAGGATTCCGGGTGAAGTGCGCCTCTACCTTCGGCCTTATCTTAACTTGTAACCAGGTTAGATGAAGGCCAAGCGCTTCCTCGACGTACAATAATAAAAAAACAGAGACTTAATTTTTTCAGGGTAGCTTCTCTTGATAGTTTACTAGAGAATTTGAAGAACGAAGTTCCAGGATCCCATGGAACTTCTCACTTCAAAGCATGGGATTTTGTTGATCTATATCTTAATCCTAATACCTAATCAAGTTCAGAATCTACCCCACGTTGTGGTAACGCACTCAACTACTTAAAAACCTGAAATAAAGTGTTGTTTTTCTCAACGTTCCCAGCAGAGTTCTAAGAAGACCTTGTTTAAAACTCGTTTTGGACTCCGTTCCACTTCAGATTCCCTCTGGGAGTCGCGGGCTGACTCCTAATCAGCTGTTGTGGAAAGACGGTAACAAACAGCAGTAAGAAACATGCTATTTCCCCTGTGGCTATGAAAAATGTGTTTGAAACATTTATTTTTACCTATAAACGCGAGAATATGGATTCACGTAGACTATATAATTGCGTTATAATAAAAGGGCTTTTCGGTTAAGGGTTAAGTCCTGTTTAATATTACAATGTACTAGTAAAAAAATCGTTAAAACCAAGTTTAGCCATTTTTTTCACAGGTTGTTGTTCAAAGGTTGTCTTATTTAAAACGTAAACGGCTCTAGCCATTTTTTCACAGTTTATTGTACAGTTTAATGTACAAAGGTTGTACATTAAACTATACTATAAACTATATAGTAAACTATAATTAAAAAAGTAAACGCCTCTCCGTACATAAATAACAAAATAAATACCATACAAAAAAATTGGGCACTATTGCGACCCCTGTCTGTGTATCGACTTATTAAGTCTGATTGGGTTTCGTATTTTTTATTTCTATGTTACGCAAATTCCACGAGGTAATTTTTAAATCGAATGATTAGTATATTATTTATACACAGATACCTAAAAATAAACGTGATATCGAAAGTATGCTACCAATAATGTTTTAAGTGTATTTTTATCAAGCAGGACTGTGCGGGTTCGTCGCCGCGCCGGCTCGGCACGAAAATTATTATTATTGTTGAGTAAATTTATTAAATACACAATGTATGCATTAAAAACTGTTCATTACTAACCCCTTTTATGATAAAAGTAGACACAGTTGCTCATACACAATGCACGAATAATAATAAAAAATCATAATATGAAAAAAAATTGTATTGCGCGCTCGCAAGCGTGACTCGCACCTCAGCACGCTGACTTTAAAAATCTAGAAGCCAGCTTTGGCGAGGTTTAGAGACAAAACAAGTGTTTGTATGCCATCCTTATTGTGTCCTCCACTTTGTGCAAGTTAGAACAGTACAGATATCGTTTTTATTTTATTAGAGGTCATCAAATGACACCCATATATGGCACCCGACTTAAATGACGGCGCTTATATAGAAACCTGTGGACCGTATGCCTCTTTTCGCCTTAATATAGTATAATTTCCACCTTGTTTTTTTTTATAAAAAAAAACATTTAGTTAAAAATGGGAATTTAAGTAACTTCAAGAAAATTTGATGGAGACAGAATTGCCATCTACACAACATTGTTTGCATTATTTAGACACTTGACAGTTTGTTTATAAATAACAGCTAGGTTATTATTTATGTGAATCAAAATTATGAACATGATTGTTTGCCATAAATAATCATTATTTTACAGTCTAGTGGTAGGCTATGAACTATGCTGCAGCTATTCCACGCCGACATATATAATCGTTAAGCTCCTGGCTGACTGATTGACAATCAACGCACAAACCAGAGGACCAAGAGAATTTGAATCTTGAATTTGTCAAATTTGGAAGACCGAAACGAAGCCCTGGAAGTTTGCTAGTATTCAATAACTGAGCAGTCTCATGAAAGGAAAATAAATACGCTCATCAAATATCAAGCTTATTTCAGTCTCCATTGTAGTGGTCGCAAAACCAACGGACAACCGGTTTATTTCAGTGTATCTCATATCATCTTTGTAGTGGTCGTAAACAAACAGACAAATAAAGACATTCGGCAGTGCTGCCCGATATTGGAGGCTGTGCAAATAGTGCTGCCCACTTTTGCCGATAGTTTTGTACAGTCGCCTGCTCTATATGTATACCTACTATTTATTTAATAACAAGCCTCATAGCTCAGTTGGTAGTAACTCTGCCTTCTGCGCTGTAGGCTGTGGGTTCGATTCCCACCCAGAGCATACATTTGTGTGATGAATATAGATGTTTGTTCTGTGTTTGGGTGTTGTATCATATAGTTCGTATGTATTTACAAAAAGTATTTAAGTATTCTATCCGTAATCTAGTTCCCATATTACAAGCTATGCTTAGTTTGGGGCTAAATGGCGCTGTGTAAAATTTATGTCCTGTAATATTTATTTATTTATTTTTTTATTTATTTATTTATTTATTATCACAAAATCCTCAGATCTAAGATTATGTAAGAGATGTAACTAATTACATGGCCACTGAGGCCAAGTCTGAAACCGTGAGGGTTGTCGAAAAGTCATGTTAGGAGTTACGTGCTAATTAAAAAAAAAATAAGTTCTGCAAAAAAAAAAAAACTTTTTTATAGTTTTTCTGAAAAATTTCACTTTTGAGTTCTTTGTATTATAATAATAAAAATAATGTATGCTGACTAGGCCAATAGTTGTTGGAACACTTTCAAAATAGAAAATGTATAAATTCAACTTTATAAATTTTTTGAATGAAGTTAAGGTTGTACGTATAATTTTGAACATCCTTGAAAGCCGTCATCTTATCTGTCCATCCAGCGGTTGCCTGGAAGAGATCGCTTTCAGCGATAAGGCCGCCCATCGTTTTACCAGTGACGCTTAGATTAAGTTTTCACTATCTGTATTTTGTTATGTTATTTGTAAATGGTGAACAATAAAGAGTTATCTATATATCTATAATTTTAAATGCGTAAGCGAAGCTATTAAATCCTCTTGCTGTTCGTGTAGCACTTTTAAAAATCGGAACGTCTTCAAAAACCTTGGTATCGCCGAATGCGAAGATACAACTTAGCGTTTGAAAACAGAATTACTCATAAATTTCAAAATTAGAATAAAGTTGTTTTTATGTCATGGATCAAATTCTGGGTTTTCTTAGTGCAAAACTGGAGAATAGCGATACTGAAAAATTTGAAGTTCTTAAAAAAAAAAAATCTTTATTTGTACGGTGGGTGCGACAATATTCAAAATGTTTAGCCATTAGTGTGTCCGTGCCTTGCCATCAGCTACGTTTTCACGAAAAGCGAACTTTTTTTAATCCGATGAAGATTAATTTTAAGCTCACCACGAACTGAAAAAAACAGCAAAAGAGGATTTAATAACTTAGCTTACGCATAGACAGAACGTACGTTAAACCTTTATGCATAAAGTTGAACTTATAAATTTCCAATTTTGAAAGTGTTACAACAACTTTGGCAATATAGTCATCGTACATATTTTTTTTATTACCAAACAAGAAACTCAAATATGCAAAAAAAATTTTTTTTTTCAGAAACTCACTATTTTAAAAAAAATATATAAGAAATAGATTTACTTATATGCAGAACTATTAGTCTTAACTTATAATCTTACGGTTTCAGACTTGGCATCAGTGGCCCTCGAAAAAGACTCACCTTGTATATTACAGGACATCAATTTCACTAAGCATGCTCGTGACATGGGAATTAGATTACGGACAGTTTTTTTTTTAATAAAATATAAGATGCAACAGTATAGGTTAAATCTTTAATTACTTTTGAATTCAAGCCTGAAAGATGTATCACACTGAGATACCATAATAACACATAGATATACAGATGTGGATACAAATCCATTCTGAAAATTATCAAGTGCACATTAATACAGGTGACAGAAGATACCAACCATACTTATCCGTTTGAAATAATGTTATTATAGAGATTTCTAGAAGCAAATTCCCCTATTGCTGATGGCCTCAAAGTTCATAGCTATGCCTTCTGTGCTGTAGGTTGTGGGTTCGACTCCCAAGCATTTGTGTGAAGAGTCTAGCTTTTTTTTCTCACTACAAGAAAGTGCTTAGCCTTTATCTCCCCTGTTTTTTTTTTCAAGTTATGATAAGGCCGAAGGTGGAAGCGCACTTCACCCGGAATCCAAGATGAAGGCCAAGTGCATCCCCGTCGTATAATTATTAATTAAAAAATCCTCAAAAATTGAGGAGCTGGCTATCTTACCTCTGAATATACAACGATTTAAGAATTGTTGTAATGGCGACAGAATCAGGTAAGTTGGTGGTGTTTGTTTATGACAGAGCCATCGCCATATTTCAATCGTTCTTCTGTCCATATTTACTCCAGCATCATAGCCAGATATCAACACAACAACAGCCATTCCGTTTTTTATTTGCACACTCAGCTTGTATAATATATTCACCCAATAATTTGATCCTGTGATTCCGGGATAGATCCCGGACGGTCCCGGATCTGGGTCTGTTCCGCATTATCGCGTAATCCACGGCCGAGGTGATATAAATCACGGAGGAATTAGTGAGAAAGCGTCCCATCGACGGTAGGGCTGCTACAATGCGTAAATATAATTAATATTGTACAATTATAACTACTAAAATATACATATAGTGAAACGCTCGGAATTACGTTTCCACCATCCCATTGTGGACGCAGCACTACCTACTGGGTCCAATTGTGAATCAAAAGCATGAAATATTTAACACAGACAAAAAAACATCGGAATCGGCGTGACAATTACACGTACAGAAGAATAATATATGTTAAGATGGCCGCCGCGCTGTCTAGCCCCAAATACGCTGAAAATAATAGGTACCTACCCATTTTTTTATATATTTTATATTCATTTGTCAGGTAATCCACCACAATTACACATTCTTACGGATTATATATATGGTACATATCGATGATACACACTGAACGTAACCGGTAACCCTATATGAATAAAAAAAATCTAGATCTTTAAAGGTAGGAAAAACTGTCAGAAACCACAGACATAGGGTATCTTCGGCACCCTTTGGGTACGGAACCCTAATAACCTTGAGGTCAGAGGCTCACTCAGAGGAGAGTTTCCAAGAAGCTCCTATAAGGTCAGACTCCTTTGCTTTACTGCCGCATGTTTTCAAATAACGTATTGCTACGTGGCAACCCTGCCCCTTAGAAAAACGTTTAGTAAAACCTCTCGATCCTCGTAATGACGTATTAAGACGATCTGTCAGACGTGTTCGTCGTTTTCCGCCATTAGCGATCATTTAAGAAGCGCTTTTTGCGCGCTCAGTAGCCTTTCTTTGGAAACATTACCGGCTTTAGCGAAAACAAGGAAATTCAAGAGTTTTTATTGGACGCGAACTCATGTTAATTTAGTTTTTGCTTGCACACTTTTGTTGTTATATTGTTTTGGATACCTACCTACCTGTTTAGCAATATTTTTATTCTTGTTGCAGAAAATAATAATAGTTTTTATTTTGCATCAATCATCATCAACAATCTAAATGATCAATACACAGAAGTCTTTGAAGAATAATAAAAAAAAAAATTGCATCAATTATGGTATACGAATGTTGTTTCTCATATTTATACTAGCTTTTGCCCGCGGCTTCGCTCGCGTTAAGAAGTATAATTATTTAGGTATAGTTTTTGCGGCATTACTTTTGTTTAGCCTGTGTAAAAAATTAGGGCCTACAAAACTTAAAAACGACAGTACATTCTTCAACTTTTCCATTAACGTTCAGATTTTCTTAAGCCATTTTAAAAAAGTCTAACCGACAAAACCTATACTTAAACCAAAGGAAAACAAAACAAATCATACCCTATTTTATCCCCTTAGGGGTAGAATTAATCAACATCCTTTCTTAGCAGATGCCTACGTCATGACATCCACCTGCATGCCAAATTTCAGCCCGATCCGTCCAGTGGTTTGGGCTGTGCGTTGATAGATCACTATGTCAGTCAGTCAGTTACCTTTTAGTTATATATATTTAGAAGAAGTAGAAGAAGATTAATACAAATGATCCGTCATTGGTAGAAATACTTCACGGAACAGTATTTGTGACTACAAAGTAAGGTTTTACATCACTGCGATCACCAATTCGCCTGCCAAGCGTTGTGATTATGCCACTATCCTCCAATTTTGTAAGAGGAGTCCAGCAGTGGACATCACTGGGCAATTGATGTAAGGCTGCGTGATCGTTCAAATATGCTGCACAAAGATTTCATGCTACACAGATAAGTCACAGGGTCCGTGTAATTAGAAATTATTACCTTAATTACAGCTTATTACGATTTATTACACACCATTACTGTCAAGAGGCAATTACAAATAAAAGAGACGTACACACCTACCTACCTCCACCTTCCTTCCCTGTGAAATTGCACAGACAGAACATTGAGGTATCATAATACGAAGTACCCCTCAACTCAATTTGTTGTAACACGATATAGTGCATGCACTCTAACTCACATAGTCGGTCCATGCCGCTCTTGCCGCAGTGTGCATTGACATCATCATCATCATCATCCGCAGTCTGATTTCACCCACTGCTGGGTACAGGCCTCCTTATGCATATGCCACGCCCAACGGTCTCGTGCCACTCTCATCCAGGTGAGGTTTGCGATGCTGGTAATATCGACGGCCCATATTGCTGCTGGACGACTGACATTCCAATATCCGGTTCTTGGGAGCCATTCAGTCATCGCTTTGCTCCATCTATCGTCCGTCCTTCTCGTATTGAATAAATCTCGTAATACTTATAAAAAAACTCATTTTATATCGCACGAGAATTCCTACATACCGTTGTGTTCTTGAAGAAATTCCCATTTTATAGTTTTTTTCTAGATATATTTTTATTGTACGACGGGGAGGCGCTTGGCCTTCATCTCACCTGGTTACAAGTTATAATAAGGCTGAAGGTGGAAGCGCACTTCACCCGGAATCCTCAACTAACTGAGGAGCTGGCTATCTTACCTCTAAATGCCGGAACACAACATTTTTTTAGAATTGTTGTTATGGCGACAGAATTAGGTAAGATGGTGGTAGCCAGGCGGAATTAAACAAAGTCTTACCACCAACCAAACCAAGCACAATATTGTACTTCCCCTGGGGTTCGAAAATGGGGCCTCTGGATCTGAAATCGGCGGGTTGAACCACTAGACCACAGAGGCGGTTAAAATGTTGGGATAGCTCTTGACTAGGTTTATTTAGCTCTAGGCCAGAGTAAGGATGTGGTCTACGATGGAGCGAGCTTTCCCTGAAGGTACTGGCTCTCCCGTGCTCCGACGGAACATGGGAAACCTTTTGGAACCGAACTTCGGCTGGAGGGATGTTTTGTCTTCATCCCACCTGGTTTTTCAAGTTATGATACTGCCGAAGGTGAAGCACGCTTCAGCTGAAATCCTCAACAGTGTGAGGAACTGGCTATCTTACCTCTATATTCCGGAACAACAATTTTGGAGTAGTGTTATGGCGAAGTTAAGGTAAAGTGATTTGATACAATGATATCTACAATGTGGGTATCAAATGAAAGGTCACGAATGGAATGCCAATTCTATAGATTTTATCTTCATGCTTTAGTAAAGTCATGATGTTTAAAATATTGTGGTCCGGTAGTTTTTTTTAGATTTTTGTTTGTAAGCGTCCTCTAGTACCTAATACCTCAATGATACGGAGTTGACTAATACAGCCATTTATAATAACTGCACGTGTGTCGGCTATTCACTTCGTTAATCATTATAATATCACAAGCCTCATGCTTATGCTCATAATATGGTAGTAGCTCATTATGCGCGTTCGATTGTACTATATTATAAGAACATTATTTGACACATTTAAATGAGCAGTCATAAGAAAAAACAGCAATAAGAACAGTGATAAGAAAAAAAAAGGATAGGCAAGTTAAAAAACAAGCATGTGTGGTTTACTTGTGTACGCACGTAAAAAAATATACTTCCTTAGCAAAATAAAAAATATAACTAAATAATAATCATTTATAATGTAAACAAATACATACATTAATACAAACACAAAAAGTAATCGAGCACGTAACTCCGAACATGACTTTTCGATAACTCTCATGGTTTCAGACTTGGCCTCAGTGGCCCTAAAAAAAACTCACCCTGTACAGGTATATTTTCTTATCTCCACTGTTATAAAACACGTATTGTTGATTCATAGACATGAAAACTACCTCATTACTGCTATACTCTTTCAACTGCCATGAATATAGTTATCAGCTATGACGAAAACTTGAGAGAATTAACAAATAATTACTAACTAACTACATGGCTGTACTGAGCTTTTTAGGAGTCGGAGTGCGCGCGTACCGTAATAAAATCACTTGCATATTTTTTTCCAAAAGGAGTATAACTTCAAAAGTTATTGGTATGTTATATCAGGGCCGCAGATCAAAATTACAGCTCATCAGCTCAGAAACGTGAAATCCATCGAGTAAATAGACACCTGCTAATTACGTTCGCGGGGAACGCACCGACGACTGGCCTACGTGATGTCCCTTCACGATTTCATTACTGAATCTGTGGCACAGAGTAATATCAAGCAGAAAATCAACTTCTTAAAGTGGAGACCTTGGGTCCGTGGGGAGCCGGTGCCCTCCGGGTTTTCAAAAATATTGCGGGGCTTTTGATTGAGGTGACCCAAGGGCTGGCTCTTAATTAGGCCAGCGAATTAGCATAGCTATTCAGCGTGGCAATGCAGCCAGTGTCTTGGGCACGCTTCCGTCTGGTACTGGTCTGGAACAGTTGAGTTACCTATAGGCCGTTTGTAACGGTCCTTAGGTAATCTGACTGATTCCTTTGTACATAGTTAGTTTAATTGTACTTTTACTTCTTAAATAGAGAATAATCTTCCTGCACGCCATCCAACACTAGGTGGGGTTGGGACAACATGTTTTCACCAAGGCCATGTTTTGACTGAAATTTTAAGACTCAGTCTCCTTTAAACCTCCTAGGGAATACTCGGTTGTGTGGGATGAGGGATCAGGATTCATTAAATTTAGTAGACAAAATAAAACGAATAGTCAAAGATCATTGGATTTTAAGGCAGTAGGTACCTACATCGGATTTTTACAAGTACAATTTTTGTTATTAACTTTTAACTCAAAATGCTATCAGATCATGTGCATATGTAAAATGCACACAGTTAGTTAAAAAATGTAAAAAAGTCTACGGGTGCCGGATTTGAACTCACTACCTCCGTATCGGACAGCGAGCGTATTACTACAGTCTACAGAGGCTCAATAATTCAAATTAATGGAATGTAAAGGTATCATTTACGTTATTGTTACGGAGCTTTGCGCTACTTTCGGTTCGAATTTCGGTGTACGATCTATCTATTGATTCCTGTACACATTCGCATCACTCACGTATTCTCGATAGGTTTAACTCAAGGCTCAAGGCTCCAGGTATCGAGCTAACGTTAACGTTACCTTTATGCGATCATAAATGATCTTTTTTTTTATTTTTTAAGTACATTTTACAGGAAATTCATTTCACACAGCGCCATCTAGCCCCAAATTAAGCATAGCTTGTAATATGGGAACTAGATTACGGATAGAATACTTTAAATACTTTTTGTAAATACATACATACTATATGATACAACACCGAAACACAGAACAAACATCTTTATTCATCACACAAATGTTTGTCCTGGGTGGGAATCGAACCCACAGCCTACAGCGCAGAAGGCAGAGCTACTACCAACTGAGCTTGTTATATTATTGTTAGATCTGACATCTATCGTAACAATATAAGTGTCAGTGTCAGAAGTGTTCGGTAGAGGCGCTGTGCTAAATCGTCCACAACATAGTAACGTGAGCGATACGCTTACCGTTCGATAGCTGGTTCGTTATCGAGCCTCAGTTCTCTGAACCGAGTTGATCTACTGATTTTAAAGGTTCAACTTCGCTGTGGCTCGCTAAGCTTTTGCCACGGGGGTATCTATTTCATTACCCTTTTAATTACAGGGTTAAGCTCATCAAGTGGATCAGGAATGACGTATTGTTGACATTAACCCTTTATCAAAGGGAGAATGAAAGAGAGGTTTATATGAAAGAGAGAGTAAAATGTTTCATCTTTTAGGTTTGTGTGGTCTTCATTTTGTGTCTTGTAAGTCTAGGTAATCGTTTAATGTGTCGTAAATAGGAGTTTTAAAATGGTTTAAAAATATTAATAGAATAGACTAACGCAAATAAAGGTATCCCTTTATTAGGGATAACTTTTATTAATTAAATGAAGTGAACATAAACCGTTAACATCATGTAGGTACATTATTCTAAATTTTTAAATAGCTTTTGCACGCGTTTTATATTCGTTTAAAAGAAGCCGACGTGCCTCCCGTAGATACAACATAACTCTTCGCCAAATTTCATTAAGATCTGTTCAGCAGTTTCGTCTTGAAAAGGTAAAATAAACAGTGTTACTTTCAATGATTTGTCTTTTTATGTTTTTAAGTTATTGATTAGGAAGGTGGAAGCGCACTTCACCCGGAATCCTCAACAATCTGAGGAACTGGCTTCCCTCTAAATGCTGGAATAATTTTAATATTTTATGTTATGGCGACAGAATTAGGTAAGATGGTGGTAGCTAGCCAGGTTTAAACCAAGCATTGTACTCCGCATAGGGATCAAACCCGGAACCTCTGGATATGATACCGGTGGGCGAACCACCAGACCACAGACGCGGTTAAATGTATGAGGATATTGATAGTTTTTGCGTTATTAGGCCATCTATTTGATAAGTTTCAGCTAAGCTGTTAAAAAAACCCTAGGCATTGTGCTCACTAATTGTGCATATTAAGTATTCTGCGGTTATAAGTTAAATAAATTAATCGATCACTGAGCATATTACCCACAAGGTATATTGACTAGCACTGGATTTCATGGTCAAGATAGAGGCTCCTATTTTGACTATGAATTCGATATATCATGTGTATGATATGCATAGATAGAGGTTGAATTCGCATAAATTGTCCATTAGGAAATCCATATCTTAACTATGAATTCTAGTGTTAGTCTGTGAGTATACACTTTTATTATAAAGAGACAAAATTTGTAAGTTTGGCTGTAGGAGGTCAAATCCGAAACTATTCGTCCGATTTCAAAAATTCTTTAAATTTTATTTAGAACGGACATTCATAGTGAGCTCTATGTGAATTTTGAATATTTATGAAATGAGTATATTTATACTTATTTTGTGTAATCTTATTGTTTTTTTACTGAAAATGATTGACATGCGTTCAACACCGTGGACACAGCTAATACAAAAGTAGCTTGACGCTAATTTTATTACGGTGTAAAATATACACGTACGAAATAAACCTCTTATTCTCTTTATGTCTCGAAATTGTCCAAATTGAATCATCGGAACTTGCCGCTTTCGGAGATTGGCGGGCTGCTTTCGAGGAAAAGTATGGAATTCGATAAAAAGTTGAACAGATTTGATTTGCTTCATGCTGCCACTGAACTGTCAAACTTGACTTACCTTAGTTATTAGGTCAATGGATAACTTTTGTACAGGGTAGTCACAGAAACAGGAAATAGCTCTGGAACTGCTATTGCCATTATAAAGTTCTCAACAAACTTTAACATTTGTAATAATATTACTGTACTGTTTCATATTCATATTTATATTCATTTATTTCATGCAATTCATTTATATTATTTATAGATTTAGTTATGTATTTGCAAAAAAAGAAAGTATCTTAGTATTATATCCGTAATCAAGTTCCTATCTTACAAGCTATGCTTAGTTTGGGGCTAGATGGCGCTGTGTGTAATTAATGTCTTGTAATATTTATTTATATATAAAAAAAAACATCTCACACTGCATAGGTACTATAATTATGGTACTGTTACGGTGAAGCATTTTTTTTATCTTGAGTACAATCGTTTAGTTAAATGTCTAGTAGTATTATGCATGTATTTATGTCAATACAGCATATAATGAGTTGTTTTGGTTGAGAACCCACAACTTACAGTGTAGGAGGCAGAAATATCGGGAAGCTATAATTGAATTTTTAATTTTTAAATTAAAAATACAATAAAAGCGGCTTACCGATGCCTTCTCAATTCATCTGTGAACGTGCCTCAGTCTCCGTCAACACGATGACTCGGCAGTCCGCAAAAAAGGTACAAGCGCACTCAGGTATAAAGTACGTTAGTGCTCTGTGGGGTCCACGGAGGGACGCCATGATCCACGACGGGTGACAAGCAAGAACCGTGTTTACTCTCCGGATTGCGATCGTAGCTACTGAGTGCTGAGAGGTTGATGTTATTAAAGTGTCCTAGAGGACATTTTGTTGGTACTCCTGAACCTGATATGTTTTTGCACGTTTAATATATATAAATAAATAGATAAACACTGAAATAATTAATGTGGATTATGTATTTTACTGTACTATTAGGACAAGCCTCATCAGACAAGTAGACTCCTGAGTCACGTGGGTGAGAGTAGCACAAGAAAGGAAAGAATGGAAAAGGTTGGAGGGGTCCTTTGCTGACTGGAAAACAGATCTAAGAAAGATAACAAAATAACAGATATTAGTATAAATAGTTTTATAAGTCCAGTGTAAGTTTTTTTAAGTTTAAATTATAGTAAAGGTATTTGAATAAAAGGCTATATTATTATTATTAGGACAAGCCTCATAGCTCAGTTGGTAACAGCTGTGCACTGTAGATTGTGGGTTCGATTCCCACCGAGGCCAAACGTTTGTGTGATGAATATAGATGTTCGTTCTGTGCTTGGGTGTTGTATCATATGGTATACGTATGTATTTGCAAAAAAAGTATTTCATTTTTATTTTTGTCATCTAGTTCCCATCTAAAGCAATGCTTAGTTTAGGGCTTAGATTGCGCCGTGTGATATTAATATCCTGTAATCCATAATGTAATTAAATGACAATAATTAATTAATTTACAAGAACCAAACTATTTCGTCTGCAGTTGGCTGTCAGCAAGGTGACCCTCTAGGCCCGGCCATTTTTAGCCTTGCCATTCACCCAATTATTCAACGCCTGAAATCTAAATTGAATGTTTGGTATCTCGATGACGGAACCCTGGGTGGCGATGTGGACTCAGTATTTGGCGATCTAAAAATTATTATAGATGAATTTCGGCAGATTGGCTTAGAACTAAATTTTTCGAAATGTGAAATATACATTTCAGATACATGTTTGGATAGAAATTCAATTATTCAAAAGTTTGAGACTTTGGCTTCCAATATTACTGTTGTAGATAAGAGTTCACTCCACCTACTAGGTTCACCAATTCTTGATGAATCTTTTCCGGGTTTCGTCGACGACAAAATTCAAAATTTTATGAAGGTTTCGGACAGACTTTCAAAAATTAACTCACATATGGCTTTCACCATTATAAAATTTTGCCTTTTTGTCCCAAAATTTACTTATGCTTTACGATGTTGTCAACTGTGGAAACACAGTGAGCTGGTGGAAGGCTTAGACAACATAATAAAGAACACCCTTTCCACGGTTTTGAATATTGAGTTGGATGACAGAGCATGGTCGCAGGCCTCATTGCCTATTCGATTGGGCGGCTTAGGTATACGCAAAATTTCTAGTGTTGCTTTGCCAGCGTTCTTGTCTTCCGTCTATAGTACACATTCTTTGGTTGAGAAAATTCTAACACCATCAATTTCGGCTGTTCCAGGCAATATACTCCAAATTTCTTATCTTGACGAGGCTCGAAATGCTTGGCATAGTGCTTGCCCTAATACCGATCCCCCAAAACACTTTTCGGCACAACGGCAGTGGGACGGGCCTCTGTGCGAGTTGACACGGAATTATCTATTACATACGTGCTCAACCTCCACAGATCGTGCTCGTCTCTTAGCTGTTTCAAAATGGGAATCAGGTCTTTGGCTGCAAGCACATCCATCCTACAATACCGGTACACTTATGGATCCTGTAACTTTCCGTATTGCCACTTGTCTTCGGTTGGGTGCAAGATGCTGCGCCTCTCACCAGTGCCGGTGCGGTGCGGCCGTAGATCAATTTGGTTTTCACGGACTTTCGTGCGCAAGGTCTGCAGGATTTCGCGCCACGCTAGTCTTAATGACATTATCCGTCGAGCGTTTACCAGTGTCAATGTGCCAGCCGTTCTTGAACCGAATGGTCTGTTACGTGATGATGGTAAGCGGCCCGACGGTATGACTCTTGTCCCTTGGGAAATGGGTAGGCCTTTGGTGTGGGACGCTACCTGCGTCGACACCCTAGCGCCATCTCATCTGCCTGGGACATCAGTTAGGGCTGGTGCGGCGGCTGATTCGGCCGAGGATCACAAAAGGCGCAAATATAGTGGTCTCGACAGAGCTTACCTATTTGAGCCTTTTGGGGTGGAGACCTTGGGTCCGTGGGGAGCCGGTGCCCTCCGGGTTTTCAAAAATATTGCGGGGCTTTTGATTGAGGCGACACGTGACCCAAGGGCTGGCACTTATTTAGGCCAGCGAATTAGCATAGCTATTCAGCGTGGCAATGCAGCCAGTGTCTTGGGCACGCTTCCGTCTGGTACTGGTCTGGAACAGTTGAGTTACCTATAGGCCGTTTGTAACGGTCCTTAGGTAATCTGACTGATTCCTTTGTACTTAGTTAGTTTAATTTATTGAATAAATGTAATAATTTAATCTTAAAAAAAAAAATTATTGATATTTGGTTAGCAAGAAATATTTACACTAAAGTTATTTTGACAGCATATAATTCGTATTTACGGCGTAGTAAATTGGTAGTTTGATAGTTTTTTTGCACCCAAAAACACCTTGCTTTTTAATTGACTTTGTTTGATGACAAAACACATTTTGGAAATGACCAAAACCTCTTTAATTAGCTGAACGTTTAAATTATAGCGTCAGGAAAACGTTAATGTCACTAACTGAAAAAATCTATGCAATCATTTCTTAAGATCTTGCTTTATGTACTGTATGTACTGATTTCTTTCCTGGCTTCCAGTGGGATTTTTCTTAAACCCTATCTTAGTGCACCCTTACATTATTAAAGGACTCCTCCGAAAATGTCTGACCTCCGGTTTGCGCTTTTCGTTGATTGACAGTCGAACTTTTTTTTTCGATCTGTTCTTTTTGACGCAGTGAAATGCAGCATGGTATTGTAGTTTCAACAAACAATCATTTCACACAAGCAGCAATGAACGAAAGCTTAATAAAACAAAGCTATATGCGTTACGATAATTACGTTTCAACAGCATGACAAATGCGAAGCACAGGTGTGCGCATAAAGCATAATAATTCATGTTTGGATTGCCACAATGGCGGTGTTACAACTTGTTACAGTGCCCGAGAGCCTATCGCGTTGTTGAATTTGTTTTAGATTAAGAGCTCAAGAAGTAACAAGCACAGCAAATAGTAACACTATGATGGCACCAGAAGTAAGACGTGTTTTAACAAACACAGTTGTAATAAGGTCAAATATGCGAAATCTGAAATCCAGACACCAGACGGAAGCGTGCCCAAGACACTGGCTGTATTGCCACGTTGAATAAATAAAAATCTTAAATAGCATCCACCCTTTGGGTCACGTCGCCTCAATCAAAGGGCACCGAATAAGCATAAGCCTTCTGTGCGGATGTAACAAATTAGTGGTCCTCGTAATATTTTGTGCAGGGCATCCCTTTCGCACTTCAGCGCATGTCTTATCCACCATGAACAAGAAATGCACACACTGAAATCACTCCAGATGTCAGAAGAGAATATATGCTGGTAGTTTTACCAAGTACTTATCCTACCTATTATTGGGTACAGGCACATGAGGTTTTATATCTCTGGCTCAGTGAAATGCCGCATAGGCACTTGGTTTTGTGGACAGCAATGAACAGTTGCAAGAAAAGGTTGACTTAGGTATTTCGCTCAACCCACCAAACAATTTTTAACGTAATTAGATTCAAGTTTCCACTTGAAATGTAGCTGTTACTCTCCGCCCTAGTTATCTTATTGTTGGGAAAGACCTCAACTCACAATAAAGAACACAATTACCTGATTAATTAATCTTTACCATGTTATTTTTTCCTCTTTTGTATGATGAGACTCGTGATCAAATAAATGTTTCTATTTCTATTTTATTTATATATAATGTTATTAACACATTTTCTGTACAAGCTGAAAATGAGCTAGGCTACCGTTGCGCCAATAATGATTTTTCCTTTTTTTTTTACGCTTTTTGCGATGTTAAAAAAATCTGTTGTCTATAATTTTCTCTAGACACAATAGGTAGCTTCTTATTCATTTGTTGCGAACGCCAAAAGATTCCTTGATCGTAAGTCCTTTGCACAATATGCATTTAATAAAAAAAAATCTCCAAATGAGTCATGGATACCATTAGGAATTAGTATCAGCTCCTAGACTATCAGAGTGTATTATATTAAGAAATATTATTAATAAAATTAAGAAATACTGCGTGTTTCCTAGTTTGTTGCAATAATTTATTGAGTCTATATTCAAAGTAATGACGGCGACTATATTTTCAACGAAGTTTGCATAAAAAGATTTAGCAATCATTTACATGCCCAAGAGGGATTTTTACAACGGGATTTCCTGTTTTCTAAACGCGATCGTTGTATTATTGCCACCTTTTGTTACAATCCAACTTATATTATACATGAGAAAGTCTATTTGTTTGTATATTTGAAATCAATTTCAAAAACAATTATCGTCAATAAGATTTTTTAGGATCAATTTGAAACGTCAAATCTACCGTCTGTTCGGAATCGCGACCTGCACACAAGGAGAAAGGCAAACCTCGGTCAGCCAGTTACTTTCTGCATTACAAATAGCTTAATTTACCAATTCATAATTAATTCGCTGGAGCAAATTCTTTATTAATGCCAGGCTTTTTCATCTTGTATGTAATCATAAATTTTAAAACTAGTAGTCCACCTCGAACTAAGATCTCGTGAAGTCTGGTTAATGTTAAGTATTTTACCTAACATAAACCAATTTTATATCGAACATTCTTTACAACATTTTTATATCGGAATTTATATTAACCAATTATATTTTATATTTAGCCTTTATATCGGATAAAATCTATTTTATACTAAAAAAGAACAGAGTAAAGTAAAAGAGCCTAATACTATCTCATCATCAACTCATCACTCGTCAAGTCGTGGGGTTAACCAGGGCCAGGATGAGATCTTGGTTGGAGCGAGCGTCCCCCGAAGCTGCCTATTGTATATATATTATATCGTATTGTATTATATTTATTTGACCATAACGTTACATACACAACATAGGCAAGTCAGTAATTTACCTTTATATTCTTAGATCTATGTAAGTAAATAAATATTATAGGACATTAAATAAATATTATAGGACATTAATTTTTACACAGCGCCATCTAGCCCCAAACTAAGCATAGCTTGTAATATGGGAACTAGATTACGGATAGAATACTTGAATACTTTTTTAAATACATACTTACTATATGATACAACACCCAAACACAGAACAAACATCTATATTCACCACACAAATGTTTGTCCTGGGTGGGAATCGAACCCACAGCCTACAGCGCAGAAGGCAGAGTTACTACCAACTGAGCTATGAGGCTTGTTGTAATCTTATTCATGTTAGGTATACCAATTTAGAATAAAACAGATACTACCTACACACTTTGTAGTTAGTAATCTAAGTAATTTTACCTTACCTACTCCATATGCAAATTAGTCAATGAGCAGTTCATGAATTCCAAAGTTTTGAGTATAGAATAGGTAATTTGCAAAAAATATTTTTAATTTGCTTTCTAATGTGTCGTAATGAAGCCGAGTGACTTCAAGGGGTGACAGCAAGTTTTACAGAGAAACCTTGACTACTTATATGGTTTGACCAGCATATATATATAACAAGCTCTGTAGTTTGGGACTACATGGATTATTAATATTAATATCCCGTAGGTAATATTTATTTTTTATTTTATTGAAGGAACTTCAATTTGCAGCTTCAGTCAACACACATAAAAGGTACCTAATGCATGGTAGGTGTAAGTATGTCTAAATGAATCTGTCGTCGTAATATCTCAAGAAGCACTCCATCTCAATTACTCGTATATTATCATGATCCAAAAACCCATTGTATTTCTTTGTTCAATCCAAATACACGCAATAAAAATCGCCTACACTATAACGGGACGTCTGTTTACACTGGCCACTGCTAGGGTTGTCAGTTATCCGGCTTTTTAGGATGTGGTTACTGTTAGAATGGTCAGCTATCCGGCCCTTTAGGATTTGATCACTGTAAGAGTGGTATGCTGTCCTCATTTTAAACAAGAACAAGCCTCATAGCTCAGTTGGTAATAACTCTGCCTTTTGCGCTGTAGGTTGTGGGTTCGATTCCCACCCAGGTCAAACATTTATGTGATAGATATAGATTTAGAGGTTGTTCTGTGTTTGGGTGTAGTATTGTAGTAAGTATGTATTTAAAAAAAAAGTTAAGTTTGCGTATTATATCCGTAATCTCGTTCTCAAATATGTTATGCTTAGTTTGGGGCTCTGTTATTTGGATATCCGCCCATTCGATCTACTCCACCAAGTCTCTATTTCCTACTCTATGCCATTAAATGCTTGAATAGAAGTACATTTGTCATTGAGGTTTCATCAGTGTGCCTTTGAATGTTTTTCCACTGTATCCCTTCACATTTTCGTGAATAAATAAATAAATGATTATTACTTGACATTTTACCATGCAAACCACCCAAACTAATCAATATGCAAATCTGGATGACCAATTTTTTAAAATAAACACTCAGTTACTCAGCTTAGTTGATTGTAGTGCTGCCTTCTGCGCTGTAGGCTGTGGGTTCGGTTCCCGCCCAGGTCAAACATTTATGTGAGTAATATACATGTTTGTTCTGTGATTGGATGTTATATACATTTATTCAATAAATTAAACTAACTAAGTACAAAGGAATCAGTCAGATTACCTAAGGACCGTTACAAACGGCCTATAGGTAACTCAACTGTTCCAGACCAGTACCATGTTGTTATATTGTATCATAAATTTGTATTTTATAAAAGTATACAAATATTAAAATTCTCCGTAATCAGTATTTAAATTGTTAAAAGTTAGGATCAACTGATTCTTACAGGAAATTTATTTTGGTTTCCATATTTCAAACACAGCTTAGTTAAAGACTAGATGGTATGTAATTCATTTTTATTAAATCAAATATCCGGCCATTTCTCACTGTTTTCCTTTGCATTTCCCAGCTCTACTGGATCGAGCTATACTCCAGACTATGCCCCGTACAATGCTTGATTAAAATGTGCGCACATTCGACACAATGAGAGTTATTATGGACCATTGTTGTGATTGCGGTCCAGTTGCGCTCGCGGCGGTCTTGTGGGACTTGCGACATGCCGTAGTGTAGAATAATGTCTTGGGATGTTGTTTACATTCGATTATCTATTGTAGAGTTGGGTGCACATGAGTTGATGAAATCGTATAAGAAATGATATTTTATCTATATACCTATTCAAACGATAAGACCTGTGTGGCAATTCTTGGGACCAAAACTAATCAATATTCAATGATAATATGGGCTGGTGCGGCGGCTGATTCGGCCGAGGATCACAAAAGGCGTAAATATAGTGGTCTCGACAGAGCCTATCCTATTTGAGCCTTTTGGGGTGGAGACCTTGGGTCCGTGGGGAGCCGGTGCCCTCCGGGTTTTCAAAAATCTTGCGGGGCTTTTGATTGAGGCGACACGTGACCCAAGGGCTGGTTCTTATTTAGGCCAGCGAATTAGCATAGCTATTCAGGGTAGCAATGCAGCCAGTGTCTTGGGCACGCTACCGTCTGGTACTGTTCTGGAATAGTTGAGTTACCTATACTGCCGTCCGATTACTAAAAGGCCGTTAAGTGACATTTGTGCAAATTTGAGTTTTATTCACTAGGCGAAAGCGCTAGTTTTTCTCCATCTTCAAGTCTGGGTCATATTGTTCTATCATTTATGGTTACAGAGATATTGAGACCACGTACCCCGCTAACTACATCCTTTTTGGATTTCTTCAATACTTAAATACGGTTAACACACTCGACAACACTAAAATACCGCTAAACATGTTTAGCAGTGCATTTGACATTTGCATTTCATCGGTTAAACTAGCTTAAAAAACGGTTGCATGTACTTACATTTAAATTAGACCGTTACCTGACTTTACTAGTGTTTTAGTTATTTACAACTAGCTGGCCGTATTTGTGACCTACAGCGTCTAAAAGACAGTTTTCGTACTCGTGCTACACTAAACAGCCGCTAAACGTATTTAGTCGGCTATTTGATGGTCGGAAACGTGAAACTAAAACAATTTACAATTCTAATAGACGGTGACTGTATTTTAGTAGTGTAAAATAAGAATACATATTAGCAATAACAACATTAGAAGACCGCTAGGCCACATTTCAACGCTAAAAAACGTCTAGTTACTGTGTGCGCCCCCCACCCGCACTACTTCAGTCATGTCTAAGTGTCTAAAACACTGTGGAGGCAGGACGTATCGCGCGTTGTCGCGGATACCGCCTAAAATGGACTCGAAATCGTGTTAAGAACAGTCCTTTTGTGTAATTAATGTATTTTTATTTGTTTAACGTATGTACGTGCTACACAACATACAAATACGTAACCTGTATAGGTTACGTTTTATTTAAATACCTCTTTTAAAATTAATGTTAAACTTCCGGGACTTTTTCTTGTCATTCTGTAAACTACCTATAAATCTAAGCACACTATAAAATGACGGTAAACTGAAAATGTCAAGTCTCTGAGACTAATTTGGACTTTCAGCTACGTGACGATTTGACATAATTCGATTAGTCACTATAATCAAACTTTAATTAAAGAATCAATATAGGTTATATAGGTAGCAATATTTAGGGATTATTTCATTATTATTTGGGATGCAGGATCTCAATCAAACGTGCGCAAAAACAAAGAAATCCAGCCACCTCTTTGTAAACTTCATTCATTCATCACAATTTGATGGAATTACTTTTCTTGATGAAAACTATAGGGGATATTTCTGAAGGCGAATAAGGTTACCACAGAGCGTGGGCATGGAACTTTCGGTTCCTGAAGAGAAATACCGTACAATTGTACATTACAACTTTAGTGATTGATAAAACTATGTGATCCCAAAAAAGTCAACATTATGGGAATTCAACTTTATGAGAATGCAAGTTCAACTTTCTGATCCTAAAGGATTCTATCGAGAGCAATAAAATACAGTCATGCAATATTTTATAGAAAAATCCCAAAATATCTATGGTGAAAGAATTTGTTGATGTAGTTAATGCAGCAGAATATTCTATGATGTTGCCTGTTTTTCAAACATTTGATGCAACAAAAACTTCATACAGTTATGGGCTTTACTTTTCTGAGCTGATTGCAACTATTAGCGCTGATTCACTCATGAATAATTGACTACAGCTGAATAAAATGATGGATCAGCTTAAAAAAAGTTAAAACAAAAGCAAGAAAAGGTATCGAACGTGAAGACTGGGTGAGACGGTAAATGTATGACAAGATCTTTGGCTATGTTTACTTCAGAAGCACGAAAAAAAAACAATAAATCATATTAAGCTCTGTCTTGGAAATAACGAAGAATATTTATTCAAAATAGCACCGCTGTATCAATACCTAAACGAAAAATAACATCCGAACCTACAAGAGCTCCTAGGTACCTACTTTATTTTAATTTAGTTATTGGTGTTTATCGCTTCGCGATATGTTATAAAAAAATTGTTTCATTTAAAAATATAAATGTTAGGAAGCTAAATTTTGTTTAATTTAACCATAAAGAGTGGGAAAAAATTACGCTTTGCCGTCAATTTATATTATGTCATGGAAATTTATGTAGTATTTTCCACGTTAAAAAACAGTTAATTCGAATTGTTTATCCCAAGACTGTGTTTTAGTCTGAAACAATGATTAATGTAATGATTTAAAAATAATAAATACACAGTTAAGGGGCTTTTACGTTGTTTTCAAAAATAATGTTTGTATAATTTTCCGTAGCATGCAAGGCAAAAAGCGGGTTATGTGACTTAACTGTTTTTTAGCTACATAATTCTTAATAACTGTGACTAGTCTTCAAACTGCCACACAGTTTCAATTAAATACAAAACTAAAAAGCGGCTGTACTTCAGCTAACGGTTTTCTAATTTAGCAAATGGTAACATTTTAAAACAAACAACCTTACTTAAAACACAAAAAGTTGAATAAAAAATCAAGGGTTAAACTTATGTGCTCGTATAATGTAACAATAAATGATAAAAAAAAATACAAACATTTTGGTATGTAAATAAAAACTGCAAGTCTTCAGATGTCTTGAAAACAACATCTTTCACGTTTTTGCTCGTAGCCAAAATTTTGTGTTTGTCACTTAACGGCCTTATAGAAATCTGACGGCAGTATAGGCCGTTTGTAACGGTCCTTAGGTAATCTGACTGATTCCTTTGTACATAGTAAGTTTAATTGTACTTTTTATTGAATAAATATTATTCTTGGGATATAATTTATATTCTACGACGAGGAAGCTTGACAATCTCATCACTCATCTCCCCTGGTTTCAAGCTATGACAAGGCCGAAGGTGGCACTGATGAACTGGCTATCTCACTTCTAAATGCTGGAACACAGTTTAGAACTGTGGCGATAGACTTAGGTATGACAATGGTAGCCAGCCAGATGGACTTAAGCAAAGTCCTATCACTAACCAAACAAGCACAATATTGCTCCCCCTGGGGATCGAACCCGGGACTTCAGGATCTGTCACAGGTGGGTACAAAACGAGACTACAGGCGGTAAACTCATAATCTCAAGTCAAGACCACCTTGCTCAGTGCACTTGTAGAGACAGCCTTATCGGATCGGAGCACAATCGCGCATTTGCCCACTAAGCACCAACATACCTCCCTGTATATCTTTCCTGTATATCTAGGTAAGTATCTGCTTCGAGAAAACGTTAGCGTTTCACCAGCTGCAATCTCGACAATCGGATAGGTATTCTATTATGTACGCGGAACAAAGGAATCTAAAGTATTTAATAGCCTATTACTTCGTCATCAAGTAAAAAAAAGAATGCGGGGCAGGCTTTGGGGTCTGCTGATAGAAGTGAAATGTAAAAGTAAAGAAAAATAGACTAGTGTAAGTAAGTGTTAGTGACCAATTTAAATTTCTTAATTTAAAAATCTTTGGTTATCAACACTTCTTTATAAAAAAAAATGTGAAAATTATTATCTTATAGCTCGACGATACAACTCACAAGAGCGTGCGGTGACGATGACGCGAGTCTCAGGCTTTTTGTTCACTTAAAAAGGGTAAAAACTCAACGCGCCTAAAGAAGTTTTCACTTCAAAAAACCGTCTTTTGCAACCCTATACCGCGAAAGAAGCCTACTTTATATTCTAACATTAAATAAGTAACAAAAAAGTAATAATTAATGGGTTTTAATTTTTTTATGTGCAACCCTAATTCTTTTTCTAAAATGTAAGTGCCTAAGTTATATAGCATCAGCTATATGCCAATGACAGTCTCGACAAAATCAGTCCTACCGTTTTGATGGACCATATACCACTTATTATATATCTACACTTGGATTAATAGAGATATAGAACTTATGGCGCTCGTGGCTTAAGAATTGACCCCTCGAACTCAGCGTATGGATGATGTAAGACCAAACTAAGTAATCACCAAAACATATATTAGGTCCTTACATATGAAATTGGCGTTTTGTCGTACTGGCCACTTTGATCTTAAATATCTCCTCTTTGGTTAGGAATTCCAAATTCAAATTTAAACAGCTATTTACTCATACATTTGTGTTTCGTAAACCGTAATTCATTTGTTTTTTTCTCTTTTGCTTTTTTTTTCTGCGTCACTCATTTCACAAAATGGAAAACTTAAAATATCGCATTATTTACGAGTACGAGTTCCACCGTGGCACCAGTGCTGCAGAAACGGCTCGAAGGATTAATGATGTGTATGGTGGTGGTGTCGCAAAAGAAAACACGGTGCGTTTTTGGTTTCAACGCTTTCGTTCTGGAAATTTCGACTTGCAGAACAAGCCCCGTGGACGGCCGGAGACCAAGGTCGATAATGATGAATTGAAGGCTATTGTGGAAGCAGATCCATCGCAAACCACATCACAGTTAGCTGCAGGCTGCAGTGTTAGTGACAAAACCGTTTGAATCCACTTGAAGCAAATTGGGAAGGTGAAAAAGCTTGAAAGGTGGGTACCTCATGAATTGAGTGAAGCAAACCGACAAACGCGCGTCGACTGCTGCGTTTCATTACTCAACCGGCACAATAATGAAGGAATTTTAAATCGGATCATTATATGTGATGAAAAGTGGATCCTGTACGATAATCGTAAACGCTCATCGCAATGGCTGAACCCTGGTGAACCAGCAAAATCTTGCCCCAAGCGAAAATTGACTCAAAAAAAGTTACTTGTAAGCGTTTGGTGGACTAGTGCCGGTGTCGTACACTATAGCTTTCTTAAATCTGGTCAGACGATTACGGCTGATGTCTATTGTCAGCAACTGCAAACCATGATGGAAAAGCTCGCTGTTAAACAACCGAGACTTTTCAATCGCTCTACGCCACTGCTGCTTCAAGACAACGCTAGACCACACACGGCCCAACAGACGACTACCAAATTAGAGGAGCTTCAATTGGAATGTCTAAGACATCCACCGTACTCTCCGGACCTTGCTCCAACAGATTAGCATTTTTTTCGAAATTTGGATAACTTCTTGCAAGGAAAAATTTCAATTCCGATGAGGCAGTCCAAACCGCTTTCAAAGATTTAATTGATTCCCGTCCGAATGGTTTTTTTAGTAAAGGGATCAATGAACTACCTATAAGATGGCAAAAGTGTATAGATAGCAATGGTACATACTTTGATTAATAAAATATATTTTAATATGAAAAAATTGCCTTTATGTTCCTCCCATACAAAACGCCAATTTCATATGTAAGGACCTAATATATTTGGCGAAGGCCTTTAAATTAACTCGGTGTGAAGTAAAAATCTCAATCTTGATATCTTTTTTTTACAAGCATTCATAACTTTAGTCAAAAGTTACTGCCGTAACTTTTCAACTAAATTTAAAATCAGCTTTCCCAAACAGATAGAGCTGAAATTTGGAACACATGGTGTCCTTGTATCATAATGCAATATATGGTGACGGCGAGCTGATCTGATGATGGTGTCAGGAGCTGTTCAATGGAACTTCTCAACAGATGGACCAATTGTGTTGAAATTTGACCTACTTTATGATTTTTTTATACGACATGGAGACGGAACAAACAAGCAGTCCACCTTATATATAGTGTGGAGCTGTCTATAATAAAGCCTTACTGCGTAGTTCATATCCACGAAGAACATGACCTACGTTGCACTGCATTGCGCCCGTCAACTTGAGACATAAAGTTTGTTAACTCGATGGGTGCTGTAAAACACTCACCGTGTGTTTTACATAGAGAGCGAGACGAGCAGCACGCAACGAGTTAAGGCCTAGTGCCCGTAATTACACCGGCAATATACCCTTCAAACCGAATCAAGGCAACGCTACTAGTACGTGGTAGTACTTCCCTTTTTTCCATTTTTGTATTAAAATATTGTGTAATACAAAAATAAACATGCTGCCATCTCGCCAAGTAGATACCTACCTAGAAAGTAATAACGAAGTACCTTGGAAACGCTACCCCGAAACAATAAAACATCGTCAGAACCCCTGATTTCCCTTAGGACTGACCGTAGGGCAGAGGGCTCTGATAGTACATCACTCACACCTTGATATCGATAGGAAGAAGATGGAATATAAATTACTTACTAAACTTTAGACTCCTTTAGACTGATGGTTATCTAAATCGTCGTGAAGCTGACTCAACGATCAACGCACAGCCCAAACCTGAGGTTCTAGAGACTTTAAAATTCAGGCGGTTTTATTTTTGTTGTATGACGGGGAAGCGCATGGCCTTCATCCCACCTGGTTTAAAGGATAAAGCCGATGGTGGAGGATTCCAAGTGTAGTGCACACTTGGAATCCTCAAAAGTCTGAAGAACTGGCTATCTTACCTCGAAATGCTGGAACACAAAGATAACCATTCAGAATTGTTGATACCAGAACATAACAATTAGAATTATGGCGACAAAGTTAGGTAAGATGGTGGTAGGTTCTGCGGTATCTTTGACGAGAAAGTATTCCGAAGCACTCGGAACGCTGCCCATTGTTAGATCCGTCGTCATTGCAGGTCAACCCTGAACGTGTCGGTTGTCTTTTAGTATTTTATGAATAAAATATTTATTGAGTATACAAACTGCAGGATTTTTTCGATTGCGCTGTCATCCACTCTCTGGACCTCAACATCAGCATAACCATGTCACTAGGCATACAGTTCCATTTTTCAATGCGAATGTGCAGCCATCACCGAGGTCGCAAGAGCAATATGGAGACGAGGAATCAATGACTACAGAATACGAATCCTCTCTGACAGCACGGCCACACTCAAAGCCTTGGAACGCAAAAACTGTAACTCAAAGCTCATTCACGAATGCCACCTAGCATTGGAAAGGGTCGCCACCAAAAACAAGGTGACCCTCCAATGGGAGGGACACAGCGGATCTCTAGGAAACGACGCCTGATGAACTGGCTAGGAGAGGGTCGGAAATCACCACGGAAGGCCCGTCCCCGTTCCCCGGATAAGGGATCACACCCGGGACTGTAGGTCACCGAACGCTGGACCAATTCTACCGAATGTCGACAGGCCAGAGCAGCAATACCGACTTATTCACCAAGATTAACACGACGACTTCTAAACCTTAGGAGACAAGATCTCCGAATCATAGTGGGGACACTAACGGGCCACTGCCCACTAAACAAACCCTTGTTCACCATTGGAGCAACGGACAGTGCAACTATGCAACTATGCAGAGGGAGTCTAACCGAAGAGGAATCAGCTGCCCACGTAGTCCTGGGATGTGTGGGAGTAACAGCACAACGCAAGGAAATTCTCAACAACCCGAGGTCACTCCGTGAAGCCTGCGAAGACCCCAGGAGTATTCTGCGCTTATGCTCTGAGTTAGGCTGGCTATACTAGCCGGACATTCCTCACGCACAATGGACCACTTAGGAGTCTAAGTGCGGAAACGGGAGTCTTTTTACATTACATTACATTACATGACATTCCCCCGGCGCCTTGTAGTTAGTTCTTAAGCTGTTTGAGAGTCGTCCTTATCTCGTAAAAACTGACGTCGGCATGTCTCCAGTGTAGTGTCGAGTTAAAAGGGTTCTTTTATCGCGTGCCGAGTTATTGGCAGGCATTTGCGAGGACTACATAAAACTTTTCGAGCTCTCTCATGATCTCTGGCGTCGAGGAAATGATGTTATCTATCCGCTATCCGCTATCGGTCTTCAGCTTCGTCAGCTGGCTTTGCCCAATAGACAATACCTTGCACTTTTGAGCCCTTTTTCCGCTCTATTGCGCATACATTTAGTACCTACTATTTGAGCGCCAATCGTGTCAAATGGACATCGAGATCTATTGAGCACGTCGAATTGTTACCGCACGTCGTATTTTGACATGTCAACTGACTAAAAGACTGCAGTCTCATTCACCAAGACCGAATCATTTATGCGTCTGATTCTGACGTATAAATGTTTTGGTACATTCGCGTACAAAGGGAACCTAATTATTCTATAACGATGTCCAAATTACTTTCGAATTAAGGTTTTGTAATTTGTGGCAAGTTGTTTAAAGCCTTCCTGCAGAATTCAATTGACTCGGAATCTTAAGAATGTTCTTAAACTTATTCATTAGAATGAATACGTAGACCTCTATTGAATCGTTTTATAAATTAGTTTGTAAAATTTCAAAGGACCCTACAATTATATGAATAGGTCGATATTTTATATAATTTATCAGTACCACTCAGTAATCATGAATCAATAATGTTAGTTTGATACAAACCAATTCAATTCATTTAATTTTGTATCTCTGTTCACTTTTCACACAATTTACGAGCGGAATTGACGCTTGAATTAAACGATTATTATTTAGTAGGTACTTAGTTTCTAATTGAGATTAAAATCTATTTTTTAAAGTTCATACAAAAATTCTAGGTTGCGATTTCGATTCCCACCCGGGACAATACACATTTGTGTATTGTATGTACTTAAAAAAAAAAAAAAATTGTTCCCATTTAACAAGCTATGCTTTGTTTGGGGTTAGATATTTAGCGCAATGTAATAAGAAAAACAAACCAAGTCCGTATATTAATGTACTTTTATTTTTAAATAAATATAACCAATAACATTTATTACATCACAGGAGCAGGGTATCATTAAACAATTACTTTCGCAAATACACTACAAATCCTTCGTTGGGCAAACCACACCAAAACTCAAAATGTATCGACCTGATTAAATGTATTTGAATACACTGCCATCGATCATATTCGAGTTTTTGTACTACTTTCTCAGAGTAATGCGAGCTATAGAGCGCGTGGAACAGCATGAACTCTCTTCTAAAGACAGTGGCAAAATATCAATGGTTTTGTTTTTAGGTAAGGGTCAGCAACTTGCACGTGCAAGGAAGATGTCTAACCTCCAGGGTAGGAGGTTAGACTTCCTCACATCATATTGGCTCTCTTCTAGAAGATCTTAGAGTCGTGAAACAGGAGAAATACAGACGTTGGAAGCTAATTTTGCAGTGCATAAACATTTTAAAACGCATAGTCTTAAGAAGTGGAATATCACCAGGTGGTGATGATGATGGTGGTATATTATCTATTCGTCTAAATTCCTGTTAAAGAACGTTGAAGGCAAAATAAATACTCACCGAAGTACCTGCATGAATATTGCGCATTCAAATTGAAATGGATACAATTTATGATTACGAATAAAATGGCATTACCTTTCTCAATTTGAGCCTGTTTCATACGATTATTTATTATATAGTGATGTCCACTGATAGTTTGCTGTATCTCCAAGAGTTTGAGGCTGGTATGAACACGCACTGATGGATTTTGCACACAAAAGTATGCAAAACAGCGATCTACTTATAAATAAAGGTGGCATATACCTTTCGCACTCTATAGCTATTATTAAACTTAGAAATAGCCCTAAGAACGATCATGTAAATGCTTCAATTGACATAGCTTAAAAATAACTACTTCTAAATCATAATTATAATAATGATTAGACGCGTTAGCCGCACGTCGCGAAAATTGATAATTTTATTCCTATTTTACATTAATGAAGAAGCGATGGTAGGCCTTAATTTGTGCGTTCATCTTGATATAGTTTTATTCTTAGTATTATATTGGAACAGTCAATTTTTATTTTTATACCGCGATGCTGCCAAATTCTAATTTTCCGTAAGATTCACGTTACTCCTCAAATTAATGGATTTATTAATTATGTTTGTTTCATAAATTAAACATACAATTTAAAATCTTAAAATGTAGATACAGATACGATAAGATTATTGTTATATATTTTTTGTACAATATTTTAAGCGCCTAGTGTTTTTAACCTTCGTAATGACCTGTTTTTTAATTAGTTCATTAAATGGTGAGGCGCCAAAAATGTTGTACATTTTAAGAAATCTAAAGATATGCGTAACTAGAAAAAAGTAAATAGAATAAATCTACAAACTAAATACACTTTTTACAAATCGTAGAACGTCCAAGCGAAACTTCTAAATAATTTTAAATATATTATTTTATTACTATGAGTTTATTGAATATTTCTTTATTAAAAAAAGTACAGTCAAAGTAGATTTATTGGATGAAGTATATTATTGTTATGTTGTTACACCAAAAAACTATTTTGGTATTTGTAGATAGCTACATAATTATGTAACAACCAATTATAATTGGCAAACGTCAATAGATGTCGCTGCGTATAATATTCACAGTATCACACAATATTTTGTATACTTACCTGTACAAATAAAGCGTGCATAAATCACGTCCGTCAATGCTGGCTGAAAACCGAATGACTTGTGATTAAGAAACATTGTCTCCTATCTCGCTGAATGTAGTCTTATTGCTCTCCTTGACGTGATTTAGGTATTGACTTGAAGTATCCATTAAATATACCTACAGAGTAAGACGTATTAAAAACTCTGTGTAGTTTCGACTCATTATTAGTCGCCTTGCATAAATTTGTTTTTTTTTGTATAACAACAGTTTTTTTATCCGAAAGCTGGGCTTGTATATCAAAATGATGCATTTGTTGCTTTTCTTTTGACTGAGTTGCGGCTGATTCTGAATATGGCAATACAAACGTGATATCTCGATCGTACGGTGAATAAGTGGACGCCATTGTGTATTTTGCCCGAGCCGCCGGCAGATAACATAAATAACGCTGACAGCTCAATTGTGAATGATTACAATGATGGTTACCTCGGCCGGGCAATTCTGGGAACGATTTTGCTTATTTTTTATGAAATATTACTCGCAAAATCGACGTGTCATATAAACAGCTGTTCTATATTTGAATTTGTTCACACATATCATATTTTTTGCAGAAATGACTTTTTAAATTACCGTTGTGTGTGTGAGTGTACTTTTTATAACAAAGATCCTTATTATTATTCTTAGTAAAGCTAGTAATACTGTACATACCTTAGACAGGCAACGCATTTATTCAAAGAGCGCCTTCTATACGAAGACAATGAGACAACTTAAATAAAGTACTCTGTAAAAGAGGACATGTTACTTTGGCAAGATTAAAAAGTAAATTTACAGAAATGAGTTGGAAAAAAGGTTGAAGATACAAATACAATTATTTCTCCTTATGTAGAAAACTCTATGCGCTAGTTATCAATAATTAAATACTTCCTTATCTTAGTATTATTTTATAAAATGAGGTACGAGTAACCATTGTGACTATTCGTGGAGATGAGTCATCCGTGTGACTTCACCCTACATTGTACAATCGCTGGCTCAAGTCATAACCAGCTGTCAAAACATCACCCAGTGTCACCAATAAATATTTCGACAGATGATAAAACTAGTGTTGCCATTGCCAAATAAAACAATATTAACATGCGCAATCTAAAATATAACAATTGTACATAAAATGCAAGAAATGGAACGAGTACAAATGTTAAAATATAAGTAGGTACAATTAAACTATTTAGCATAAAATAAATAAAAACTTAGTAATTTACATTTGTAACAAAATCCCAGGAAGGAAACTCCAAAACAGACAACCCCAATCGACAAAAACGTTGATTAAAAGTTCATTGGTGTAGGTATTACTCAAGGGTTATGGTGTTTCTAATATTTTTGGCATGTGTATAAAAATCTATGAATAATATATCATCAAAAACGCTACAGTATTATTAGTTAGTATATAACGTTATTCCTAACGGACTAGGCAAACGTTTAACGTTAACAGAAATGAACATTGGCCGTAAGACGAAAGCGGATTCCTCAGCCAAACAGATATCTGATAGAAAATTAACCCAGTTCGCTGATTATAACTTTGATATGGACAGACAACATTCACTTCTGTCTACGCATTTAATGTATGAAGGTAATAGACAGCACGTATATGGCAGTAACAGTTAAAACATCTACATTCAATTCGCGTTTGCATCAACACTTTACAACAACAACCGCGTAACGACCATTTTCCAAACATGGCGGATTGACAGATGAACCAAGATGGCAGCGGTTAGTGACAGTTGATGGCGCGCCGTTGCAGGCGGCGGATGCGTCGGTGCCAGTCGTCGCGCCACTCCAAAAGCAGGGTCCTGTCACCGACTGTTAGTCCAGGCAGACCAGACGCTATGCCTTCTTTTTCCACTCCTAGGATTAGGTAAGACCTGGAGATACACAAAATAATATATATATTTATCAACCACACATACGGCATCGAGTCCATTGGGTTTTCATGTTAAATTAAAGCTGGCATAAGTGACAAGTGATGCTGGCGAAATTTTGGCCGAAACGTAATGAGGACTACGATTTGAGGAGGAGAAATAATCAGTCATAGGCTCCCACCGATAGCGAAAGACAATAAGATTGATGAGATAGTACACTTACTTGTTGAGCTTGAGCTTAGGGCACTTGCATGCGAGGTCCCTTGCGCGAACGAACAGTGCCACGGAGCCTCGCCGGAGTCTGGAGCGAGGCCCTCTCTTGTAGACGGCCTGCACGCTCAGAGCCAGGCGGACCCACTCGCCCGCGTCGTGAGCCTCGCGTCCTACCACCCTGCCCATGATGACTGGAACAATACAGATCGTCATGACCATCACCAAGAAAGTTCATGAGACCATGAACATCAAAAACACAAGTTTGTTAAGGTTTTTGGATACCTGAATCGAAAAATTAAGTGATTACTCAAGTATAAGAATCGAAGAAAGAATCAAGATATTTTCGGGTATCACGGTTGGTTCAAAAAAGCTGACAAACACAATCATTGATCAGAGTGGTGGGGACCTTTTAGTGCTTAGTCTCTGCTATCATTGAGAAATTGTCCAAAGATCAACAACAAGCACTGCGTTTACTTAAATAACTTAATGAACTGAATGTTGAGGGTAAGGTAAATCTTATTGTAAATGTACACAATGAAATAGTTTTAGAATATATTTTTTTGTAAGCTCTTGAAACTTGCGTAGGCAAGGATGAGGTCTTCAATAAAGCCCAGACGGTGCTTATTAACACTTTTTTAGAAGATATCAGGGTAATTATTTCAACGAATAGTGATCTTACCGTAGTCTCGGCTGCAGAACTTGTTGAGGTTTAGCGTGCGAGCGCCGATGCGACACCGACCGCATTGATCCGTCGCTGCACACACATTGCAATACTCAGTTTCACAATACTCAATGACTTTTTGTAAACAAGTATACAATGTAAATTGCCATTTCATTGAATCACACCCAACTATTGGAAAAATAGTTGACACATGGATTGAAAAAAATCCCAACAGAAATCTTTGTTTACTGTGTAGGTATACTTTTTTACAAATATGGGGTAACCTTTTATGAATTTCACTCATATTAAGCTCGTTTGGTTATTGTTATTAAATTATAAAAGCATTATTACTGTAAGTGTAAATATTGTGTGACTATTGTTATAATTACTGATAATTTGATGCTTGCAATAATGTATTTAATCTTGAGGAGTGAATTTTTAATTAGGAGCAATTCTCTACATTGCATTCGGTTATCCGTTTTAAAGGTTGATTATATAATTATAAATAAATTAAAGGCAATATGCATCACTAACATAATATAAGAATGACGTTATTTGACATTGCCACTTTCAAACATTTTTAGAATAATGTTTAAGAAAGATCGAAGTTACAGTGAAAAAGCCTTAATATAATTATAAAATATGTTATGAAGCAGTACAAGTGCATGATAATAAAACAGTAAAGGTTACCTTTCATTCACCACTGATAAAATAAAACAGAAATAAAAGTCATGAATATTATGGGTCGGTCAATGAATGATTAAAAAGCCTGAAAATAAACACATGACAATTTTTTACTCAGATTAGAGTATATCTACATCATAGGCACAGTAAATATGTTAAGCATTGCCAACACCAATGTTATTTTTGATAAGAAAAACGCTTTTCGTATTATGTACTTTTACGAAAGGTGTTGTTGGTTTCAGCTTATCTGTTATATTAAACTAAATCAACGTGCAAATTAAATAAAACAGTGACTGCATCAGTTTCAATTTAATAAAATATCTGAAAAGAATAATACTTTTAAATTTCAATGCAGTCACTCTGAGAGGAAGCATTTCATAGTCCAATTTATAAAAAAAGGGTTTGAGTTACTGAATTATTTTGCCTTCAAATGATATGAAAGGTTTTTTAATCATTATCCAGTAACAAAAACGTTAGTATGCAAAATCATGTTTATCTATAACGTTTTCGCTATTATACGAATGTACTTTTAGTACATCTATTGCAATTGTGGTTCGACAATGGTATTAGATCCAGAGGTTCGATGTCCAGGAGGTACAATATTGTGCTTGGTTTGGTTGGTGGTAGGACTTCGTTAATTCCATCTGGCTATTTACTACTATCTTACCAAAGTCTGTTGCCATAATAACAATTTTAAATGATTCCTCAACAAACTGAGAAACTGGCTATCTTACCTCTAAATTCTCCGTAGATGGAAAATTCAGTAGTTAAAAGAGTTATAGGTTTATCGTCGCGTAGGTGTGAAGGCCTGTAGTCGAAAAGCTCTGCTGGTGAAACGGAAATAAATGAATCGTCCTGTCAGCGAACAGTCCAATGACGAATCGGTCATAGGAGAACGGTTGCGGAATCCTAAATGCCGGAACACAACATTTTTTTCCCGAATTGTTGAAAGCTTTGAAAGCTTTGAAAAATTGAAAGCTAGCCAGGCGGACTTAAACAAAATCCTACCACCAACCAAACCAAGCACAATGTTGCTCCCCTGGGGATCGAACCCGGGACCTCTGGATCTGAAATCAGTGGGTTGAACCACTAGAACCACTAGAACACAGAGGCGGTTGGTATTATTATTCTTATTCTTGTAGTTTCTGAAATGCCCAACCTGGGTCACGCTTTTATGGCTTTAAACTTTGAACTTATCATATATTATGAATTAATGTTTTTTGAATACTTATGAAATGCTTCCCCAGATGAAGGTGAGGCGAGAGTGCATGAAGGTCCACTTACGACTTACCGCGGGCCGGCTCGCCGTCCACCGCCTCCATAGCCTGCACCGCTGTCACTACTCTGGGGATACCTGTAAACGTCATGTTGGTTTATTGTAATATTCATTTACTTGTCCAAAAGTCCTCATGATACCTGGTAGAACATGTATGCAAGGTCGTGAATATCACCAAAGGAAATAGAGCTGGAATAAATAGGAGTGCAACAAGGCTCGACACTGTGCCCATGTTATTCCTTAGCGATATCTTTGAAACATGTAGAGCTCGCGCTTTTGTTTGTGGTATTAACAATGTATTTGTTAAAATGTAATATGAAGAACAAGACTAGGAAACAGTAGAAGGAAAGAGTGTAGGACACCCGCTGGCTAGATGGAGAGACGACAATCTTGAAGTGGCGGGCAGAAAATAGAGGAGAAAACCCGAAGATCAGTGGCGCACCTTGGGTGAGTTGCAAGAATGATAGGAGTGTAACAAAGCTTGACCCTTGCACCCTTTTCATTTCTGAGCGTTATTTTTGAAATCTGTTAAATATTCGTATGCAAGTCTCCAAGAAAGTCAGGTTGTTATAGCTTATGAAACATGAGATAAGGAGTAACATTAATGCCTAACCGTGGCTTAACTTTTTTCTTCGTTTTTTATTAACCTGTTGAACTCAAGTTAGGTGCAATTCTTATGGCTCAGTATTGTGAAAAAAGGAGTACCGCAAGGCTTGAGCTCATTGTATTCCTCCAATCCATTTACCGCATTCTTTGAAACTTACGTATGCAAGGTGCGATGTGGCTCCGAGACTGCTGGTATCCCTTAGCGCATCGGTTGCAGGTGGTCCCGGTGACTCCATCCTTGCAAGGGCACTGGCCGCTGGTCTGGTTGCAGGTCTTCCCACTCGCTCCCACCGGGTGGCAGTCGCAGGCTAAGAAAAGAGATAGCAAATCGGTTAAATGTTTTCCTTTTCTAGCCGTTGAAATATTCATTAATGATTTACAACTCAATAACTAAGGTGAGGGGATCCCATCCTGGTAAGAGGTTGTCTACAGCAACATTATTCTCAATTCAAGCTAAATTATCAATAATATGAGCGGGTTATCAATTATATGAATATGATAAACAGTTTTTATAAGTAAGTGAAGTCTTATTCCCGCGATCCACATAATTAAATATAATATAATTATATAATTAAAAAGTAATTCCGTGGAATATACGTGTTGACTTTATCCAGTGTTTTAAACATATCTACACCGATACTCATACTGCTAGCTAGAACAGTTATTTACCAGCACACGCTCTAAATGCCTTTGGATAACACAATCTTTGGAAAATGAAATGTAAACAAAAATATTTTCCTTCCCTAACACACGACAGTTTCCCCTGATCATATAAAATTCAGCCGTATTTATAAACATCGCTCCTGTTGTTTGTGTGAAAAATATTTATAAAGTGAAAAATATTAATATAATCCTGAGCTGAGCTATCGACGGGTAAAAAACTAGTTAAAACCAGAATTTTCTTGTCATTTGGTCTTTCACACACATCAAAAGCCCATTTGTGTCCACTGCTGGACAGAGCCTCCTCCAAATCTGGACGGTTTTGCCATAATCACCACACTTGACCGGGGGCTTAGAGATCGCAGTAAAGGTATATTATACAGGAGGACGCTGCAACCCTTCTTCTGGTGAGGTCCATTAGTCGGCTTTTACGACATTCATGGGCTGAGTTGGAGGGCTGAGATTTTAGCATGCACGGCATTTGGTGTTTCATTTCGTTTGTTTTGCAAGGGTAGTGTGATGAAGGAAGCATTTAATATTAATCACTTTATAGTATACCTACACCTTAAGTAAATTGGATAACTAAATACAAATATCACTTAGAAGCGATCTCTTCCAAACAACCTTTGGATGGAGAACTACCAAGCACCACCATTGACAAAGACAGGCAGCTTTTTAAAGATTATGAATAGTACCACCATACAATTTTATTACACACCTTCCATTGCGTCTTTATTGCCACCATTCTACTCCACAACACAACTATTGTCAATAATAAAGTTTTCTCGTTCAATATCTACGTGTTTTCCTTGAAAGGCTTCTGTTTTTCTTATTTACTTGTTCCATTTTCGGAGGAAAACGGCTATCCAAAAGTCTACGTACTTTTCTCGGATCACGCCTATTACACTAATAATTATAAAAGCTAAGGTTTTTTGGTTGTTTTGGATGTCGGGATGTTTGTTACAACTTCATGCTTAAACTACCTTTTTATGTTTTATTTTTTATTTTATTGTACGCCGGGGAGGTGCATGGCCTTCATCTCACCCGATTTTCAAGTTATGATAAGATCGAAGGTGGAAGCGCACTTCACCCGGAATCCTCAATAAACTGAGGAACTGGCTGAGGAATCTTACCTCTTAATGCCAGACTACCCCACATTACCCGTAGTACAATAAAAAAAAAACTCAAAATCTGCTGCAAAATCTCAAACTTTATGGTTTTACGAATACACGGCCATGACAAATATTACAATGAATATTTATCTCGGTAGGTATATGTAGAATCGGCATGGCATCACCTTTCATTTACCATATTATTCTAATGAAACATTTTATTGTATCCTCCCCTAATTATTTTTTTTACTCGCCTATTTAAATTATATAGCCTATCGAATGTTAAAATCTATAAGCCGTCTAAGCTGCAGAGCGCGCCAATGAATTACTTAAACATACATAGGTACATACTGCCAATGAATTAGACATACATACATACTCTCGAAACACAACCCTCTGACGCAGTCGGGTAAATCAAACCAGTTTCAGTCCCTTGGAATTGGAACTATGGAATTAAGATTACCCAGCCCAAGTCCCCAAGATGATAGCCACAATAAAAGAACATTGTCAATTTCCAAAAGTAAATTGAAACCTTGATAACGAGCCTCAGCCTCAGGTCGTCCATTACGGCGACCGCTGACCCCTGAGGGTCCCAACGTTTAGTGGCTCGCGGTTTACGACGGCGAATGATCAGGGGTCCTACGTGACCAGATTACTGGACCTCAGGCTTTATAGTCGCCGTCCCTGGTAATCTTTTGGGGTGATTTTCAACGCAGTACTCTAAAAGAATTTGAAATAAACCGTCCAAGCGGACACGCATACTGAAAGTTCCAAATAAAAAAAAACCGTGGCACTCCGGGAGTGCCGACAGAAGTGAAAACTTGAAGTTTGTCGATCTTTGCCGAAGAGAACAGCTGAGATTGTTGGTACTTGAATCTCAATGTTGTCGTATTGGTCGCGATATTTATAACTGAGGGTTGTTTTGCAACACAACTGACACAATGTCTTCTTAGAACTGGCGTTGATAGATACTGAAACGGCTGTCAACCGTCTGTCTATAGGTAGAAGCATTCTTCGAACGGCCCTTATCCGTCCTACTAGGATTGTAAAGATAACGTGAGTTTAAAGTTAAATGTGTCAAAACTGGTGTCGGTAAGGTAACAGTGTCGCAAGTCAAATGGTTTTTTTTTCTAATACTTAGTAGGTACGCTTAATATTTTATTGCTAGTTCTTTCTATGTTATTTCATTCCTTATATTGCAACGTTTTAGTTTAATACGATAATTTTAGTAAACATTTCAGTAGTTTTTGTCTCAAATTATGGTGTGAAATCTATCAGTAAATTTTATGAAAAACATAATGATGACTCGTGATGTTTTGAATGAAATTATTTACCGCCTCTGTGGGCTAGTGGTACGCCCACTGGTGTCAGGTGTAGAGGTCCCGGGTTCGATCCCCGGGGAGTTCAATATTGTGCTTGGCTTTATTGGTGGTAGGACTTCGTTAGAGTCCGCCTGGCTAGTTATCACCATCTTACCTAATTCTGTCACTATAACAACAATTCTTAAAAGAAAATTGTGTTCCGGCATTTAGAGGTAAGATAGCCAGTTCCTCAGTTTGTTGAGGATTCCGTGTGAAGTGCACATCCTACGGCGTTATCGCTTCGTAGCGATAAGACCGCCCATTGTAAATACATTTATTTCTAAGTTATCCAGTTTTTATTTTTAAGGTGTGCAATAAAGTATTTTTAATTCATTCATTCATTCATTCATTACTTGAAACTCAGGGGAGATAAAGGTCAAGTACCTTTCCGTAATAATAAGATAAAAAAAAGTTGATGTTGGGAACTTTATCAGACTTCCTTTAAGACCACTGGGCAAAATAAAAGCAATTTATGGACCCTGAAATGGATCACGGTTCAAATAAAAACAATCCAATGTACCCAGAAGCATAACACGTAGGGTTTCCCTCAAGACAGTCTTCAGTCAATCAACACGTCAGCAGAAGGCAGCGATACCCTCGGGTCCCGGAGGTACTATTCCATAGAACGGAGGGCAACGCAGCAAGGGACAATGTCCGATAAAGCGTTACGTGCTCGAGATATCCACATACGATCAAAAGCCCAATAGGTGCAGCAAAATAGTGACTTTTTCAATGTTAACAAACTGTACATTAGGTAGGTTTATAATGTATCTACTTAGAATATAATTTAAAAATGTGTATCTTATGTTGAATGGATCATCAAAAAATTAACCAGCCCGAGGTTCTTGCCTTTCTCCTTGTGTGCTGGTCGCGATTCCGAACAGGCAGTAGATTTGACGTTTCAAACTGATCCTAAAAAATCTTAATGAATAAATAAATTTTGACTTGACTTTGACTGTGTGCTTATAAATTTGCTAAAAACTTGACTTATAGCTAGTTTAAAGCCTTTTTGGTTGGTAACCTAATGGTTCACCCATTGGTTTCAGACCCAGAGGTCCCGAGTTCAATGCTCACGAGGGTTAACATTTGTGCACGGTTTGGTTGGTGGTAGAGCTTGATCCTCTGCCACGCGTAGTGATTATGACAAAGCCCTAGAGGATCTTTAAAGGAGGCTCTGTCCATGGACACTAATGGGCCGATGATGTGAGGGCTTATTTAAGTCCATCTGGCTAGCTACCACCATCTTATGTCATCATGAGTGTGGTTCGCGGGACGCCTGCAATAAAGCCTGCACATCGTTTGCAACGAGGCGCCGCGATTGCGTCACACGTTGCCGCATCTACTCGTATACATTGTATTTTGAATTGAAATTCATTCACCAAATGCATATTTTTTTACAGCCTCCCACATTATAGGCATGATAATCATAGACTAAATGAATTAATGAAAACGAATGATTAAAAAACAAATTTAAGAAAAATAACTAAACCAATTGACAAACAGAAAAACACGAATACAACTTGGCTCTTATTATTAATATAGGCTTCTTAGTATAGCTATTTAGCGTGGCATTGCAGCCAGTGTCTTGGGCACGCTTCCGTCTGGTACTGGACTGGAACAGTTGAGTTACCTATAGGCCGTTTGTGACGTCAGATTACCTCAGGATATACATCCTCAGGTAATGTGACTGATTCCTTAGTAGTTATTAGTTAGTTTACTTGAACATTTTATTGAATTAATGTAATTGTACTTAGGTAATAAGGATTTTATTACAATCTTCGAATTCCACAGATTACGAAAGCGCTTTAGCAGACTGTGAACCTTAGCATCCTTTCGAGACATTTTTATGCGAAAACTATTCGGTTACGGAGACCGTAAACCTATTATCCGTTTATTTTTATAGTCGACCCCTGCCCGTAGCTGATCCAAAAACTTTCGCTTCGGAAATAACATTTCGAGGGACCCAAAGGCCTTGTATCCGTAAGAACTAACAACGTTTTGCTTACATTTTGGATTTTCGATATTGCCTTCAGTAAAGCCAAGCTTCGTAACAAGATCTGAATAAAATGTATCCAATGTTTTTGTAGCAATATTATAGCGCAATAATATTGGCTAGAAGCACCGTTTTTGAGGTCTACCTGATCGTTAGCAGCTACTGTCGTCTATGTACGCAGGCAACACAGGAAGCTTCACTCGCGTGTTGGCAACACAAGTAAATGAGCTCTGGCAGCATTACTCACACCATATAGAGATATTTGGCTGCGATATTCTGTAAGGCACTTCCCCCAGAGGTACTTCCCAGGCGGGCTCAATACTGAGTATGAAATTCGACTATGCCCTCCCTTTCGTCACATTCACACCAAGTCTTGGATGTCAAGTCAAGTTTGGGACAGGCAATAATTACTTAATTTGTAGTTAAGCTTATTGTGTTTTTTTTATACTAGGAGACGGAATAAGCAAGTCGCTCACCAGATGTTAAGTGCACTCTTGCCACAATGCCTTACTGCGTAGGTCAAATCCACAAGGAACATAGCTTACACGGCACTGCAATGCGCCCATCAACTTTAGGCATAAAGGTGTTACGACTCGCGTGCCCATCATTTCACCGGGGACTATACCCTTCATACCGGAACACAGCAATGCTGCTTGGCGGCTGAAATAGGTATGGCGGTAGTACTTCTCCGGATGAGCCCTTTCACAAGGGGCTCTACTACTCTTAAAAGTGTAGGTACTAGCTGAAGCCAGTCTAGTGTAATCACTTGATTTGTTTGGCAAGGTATCAGTAAAAACAACATGGTTACGTAATTAACGCATTCGCTCGCCGCATTTCGTGACTTTAGTTACAAAATTGGTCGCTACGATAAGCATCGGGATAATTTCAATATAGCTAATGTCCCCTGAAAGTTAATTATAAAAAAAAACTTTTTTTTTTAAATTGGGCTAGTAGTTTAGGCGAATTTCTCCTACATCCAAACATACAAACTTTATCTCTATATAGAATTAGTCGAGATTAATAAGGTAACTACTCGTATAGATATTAATTTAAATATTTCAATTTTTTTTTTGCGCAGAAGTCTAATTCGCTTTCTAAAATAAGGAATAAACAGGCCCTTTTATTTTATTTTTTTATTCATACGTGATTTTGTACTGCGACATCTGCAAGCAGATCTTGAGATAACTTGTAATTATAATTACTAGCATAATGTATAGGATATTAATATTTTATATGTTCTCTATTGGGCTGCTCACTTAGGTACAACACTTAAGTATAGTTCTTATGGGATTACAAGGAATCGCGGTATCTCGCTTACTTTTTTCATTATTGTTTTATTCTTAATTCAGTCCAGCAAACAAAAAACTTCAAACGTGTTTTAATCCACCCTAAACAGTGTTTAGGTGGCTCTGTAAACACGGCGATCCCTATGTTTATTCTATTTGCAGTGGCTGAATCAGGCGTGAAACTTTTATCGACGATTTACTGTATTTGTATCTTTTTATGGAGAACAGTTTACTTAAATCTATCCTTTATTCATTAAAAGCACCGCTTGAAATTGGTGTTTTTAAGTTAAATTTATGGCGCTTTTTACGTTAAATTTATAGTTTTATTCAAAAACTCGTTATTTGTTTGTTCTGTCTTTGGTTTCTCTTAAATTGTTGTTCTTTTACACATGCTATGGCTTAATGCTTGGGGCTAGATGGCGTTGTGTAAAACTGTATTGTTTTTTTTATTACTCAAAATGTTTGCTCAACACCAGGTCAAATTGCAATCTGCAGTACAAAGACATCCTGCTTGTGCCAATAAGCGGTGCCCTAAATATTTCCGGCTCACTAAATGATTAGTTTTTAGTATTTAGTTTGTCTCAAATATAATGATTATTATTAATAGGTAATCATTTTATTTGGGACAACTAAAGATCAAATAGCTTAGCGCCTTCAATTCAAGCTAGGTCCGCGCAAAGCTTTCGCAGGGCCGAGAGCCAGCCCACCGCATAAAACCAGCAAAACCCTCTAATATTTAAAATGATTATTTGTTGTTAAAACGGCAACATAAATACACATCCTGTGAAAATGTCAACTGTCTACCTATTACGGTTCATAAGATACAACCCGCTAACCAGACAGACCGGCAGACGAACAGAGATCGGAGGCTTTATAATAATTCTCTTGGCACCCTTTGGGTAAGGAACCGGGGGGTTTTGTGGTACTCACGTTTGCACGCCTTCTTGTGCGTGATATGTTTGGCAGGATCCCGGTAGTAACCCTCGCGGCAGTAATGGCAGTGCCTGCCGGCAGTGTAGTGCCGGCACTTGAGGCAGACGCCGCCACTGACCCGACCAGACAACTTGTATAACTCCATGTTGAATCGGCAGCGACGCGCGTGGCCGTTGCAGTTGCATTCTGGAAAGAAAAAAAAAATGACTCACGGCTTTTTCTCTTTCGAGAATTCACCTCACTACTCTGAGCGTGGATCTTATGAGGATCACACAGGGGGTAGTCATAGGTCCTAACTTACGTTCGGCATATGTCCATTTTGCAAATGATAAGTTGGGGTATGATACTTCCGAGTATAATACCCCGGGCAACGGTTGGGTAGGGTACGGTATACCGTTTCCGGCTGGATGAAAAGATGGGTTCAAGTCCCGCCGCCAGTTGTGATTTTTGTGTCACTATATTATTTATAGCTACTAACTTTTCAAAGATTTTTTAATGAATAAATAACATTTATTTAGTTAAAGAAACGTACAGTCTAACCATATTAATTAATGATACTCTTAACATAATTTAAAACCACAGTAGGTACCAACTTGGTTCATGTTGTTAATCGCACTGTACAACATTGGAATCAACTGCTAGCGTATGTTTTTCCGTGAACGTAAAACCATAATACCTTCAAAAAGAGAGCTTTTAAGCTTTTTCTAGGAAAGCTTGCTCTACCGCAGACCAGGGGATGTCCACGACCTCTTAAAGCATTCTTGTTTTGAAATAAATTTACTTTTGTCACTATCTATGCAGAGTAGAAAAAACGAGACAAAAGTTATGTAATATCAAAACGAGAATGGTATGAGACGTGGTTATTGTGTATGTCAACTGGTATTCAAAATCGACTTAATTTTCGACATTTGAAACCTAGCCCAAACTTCAAGTGTCACTTTATCTCCAAAAACAACAAGCCTCACAAGTCAGTTGGTAGTAACTCTGCCTTCTGCGCTGTAGGTTGTGGGTTCGATTCCCACCCAGGACAAACATTTGTGTGATGAATATAGATGTTCGTTCTGTGTTTGGCTGTTGTATTGTATGATAAGTATGTATTTACAAATTAAAAATATTCTATCCGTAATCTTGTTCCCATATAACAAGCTATGCTTAGCTTGGGGCTAGATGGCGCTGTGTGAAATGAATGTCCTGTAATATTTATTTATTATTTATAAAATTCTGACTGGGTCGACCGTTGGTAATCGACTTGAAGTTCACTGGTGCTGATCCTCGCCAAGGCAAGCCTCGAAGTCTAAAGCAACCATTGTTTATAAAATAAACGTTAAAGTTTTCGATAAGCCCGTTGAAGCAAACCATTAAACCCACCTAGCATTGATATTTCAGTTTAGATTTCTATAAAAAGTTTCCACCTCTAAAGCTGTAATTCACTTACGTAGCCAAACAGTCTCGAGACGACCCCATCTTGATAAAAATACACAAACTTTGGAAAGATTGCGATCGAGTGCAATTTTCTTAAAAGCTGCGCCATTATTTTAAGCGTTTTCTATTTTTGTTGGGAAAGCACATTTACTTTAAATTATGCTTCGCCGACGCGCTTTAGATTGAAGGGAAGCAAACACCATATTTTTTTCTAATACATGGCGTGTACTAGAAAAGTAAAGTTTTGTTGATTGAAGATAATAACACAACTAGAACTTTATAGTACTTTTTATTGTTTTTCAAAATATTCCCCACGTAGTTTAATACAACTTTAAATTCCAGTGTAAAATTAAGTTTAGGAGGGTGACCACTAACTCTTACAGCATGCTTGTTTTGATACAGGCGAACTCACTCCGAACAGGCGGTAGATATGACGTTTCAAAATGATCCTAAAAAGTATCAATAAATGAAATGGTGACTTTTGATATTACAAATTTTGTTACTATCTGTCCATTGTAGAAAAAACAAGGCAAAAGTAATGTAATATCAAGACGAGAATGCTATAAGAGGTTGTGGTTAAGCCCCTGTACTGTTATAACTATCCATCGTGAGAAACAGCTTAGAACGCCAAAAAGTAACTAACTGCTCTAAATAAACCAGCCAATCAATCTCTCCCCACAAACGCTTGTAACAAATAACCAATGTATTCGTAGCCCACATAAAACAAAGAAATCACTTTCATATTTTTTTAAGACCATCTGTAAGCTGTAATAGTGATGTGTAGGCTTGCTGTTGACAGTTTTATGTGGGGATGCGCCCGCGCACGCTACTTTGAGGCCGTGAGTTACTGCGGCAGGGACGAAGCCACCGAAGTCCGTGGGGGCAAAACATAAAAAAATAACAGATACTTTATTGACATGGATATATTTTTTTCTAGAATTAAAAGAGTTTGCCATTTTGACATGCTAACTACTTGGTGTATATATTTCCAGAAAATTCGAGTATAATTTCTAAATTGAGATGGAGAGGTCTGCGGGGAAATGCTCTGCCCTTTGTATAATACATTTTAGCTGTTCTGATTTCAGACAGCCTAACGCTTTCACGTAAAGGGGATTTTGGTAAATTGCGAAAATTGCTTCAGAATTTAAGGCAGTGCTTTCTACTTTTGTAAATAAACTATTGAAAACCATCTTTACCTGGTTTTTCTTATGAATTGATTATTAACCAGATACCGATCTTACTAGCGGTACCAAATATAAATGAGAAATGGTTTTTGCATTGAAAATTTTACCCTTGCCGTAAACTATTGAATTATGTAGTAACCTATAAGTGTAGTTCATTCTAAAAAAAAAACACCTACTAGCTTACCGATGGTAGCTGTACGCGGTAAGCTGATACGCAATTATACGTAATGTTGAAAAATTTAATTTTACATTGAAATAATATTTTATCCCCTTTTTTCTATGAATGAGCACTGACTTCGACCCTGTAGCGCGCATCTTTGGTTACTTTAGCAGGAATCCAGAACAATAATGATGACACAACGCGATAGTGAACTAAACGATGTGCTTGACAGAATTGTTACAAACTATAGTTCAACTCCTCAAGCGGCGTTGTAGTACATATATGTATTATAACGCCGCTTGAGGAGTTGAACCCACAACCAAACGACATCTCAGTCGAGGCTGCAAAAGTTAAATGCCTTACAACAAGTCCCGCCTATCAAATGCTAGGATGGCTTTGCAACCCCAGCTGGTATTTTGGCTGTGGATTAAGACTAAGCAGTGTTATCAACAGAAACAGCCGACAGAAAAAGTCCAGGTGGATTTCAGTAAGCAATACAGACTCTTTTGAGGCCTAGTGAGGGATGCAGAACTTCTTTAGGTAAAAATATATATAGATATACATATATCATAGATAACATCGTACCCAGATGTAAGTTTTACTGAACAATAGCAATTATCCAATGTATTTATTAATTTTATTTATTCAGTACAAATGTTGGCGACGTTTGATTTTTTCCGGACCTCCTTTCTCCTTTTACAGGGTACTTTAGTAAAATTATTTATATATTAATGTTAACATGAGTTATTTTTAGGTCATTTTGTTTTGATTTGATTGTAAGGTATTACAAGATATGTATTTAGTGATCATTTTATGTAATTTAATTATTCTTCAATGAGCATAAACTTGAAATAAACGAATTTTATTTTATTTATATAACCGCCTCTGTGGTCTAGTGGTTCAAGCCACCGATTTCAGATCCAGAGGACCCAGGTTCGATCCCCATGGGGAGTACAATATATTGTGCTTGGTTTAGTTGGTGGTAGGACTTTGTTTGAGTCCGCCTGGCTAGCTACCACCATCTTACCTAATTCTGTCGCCATTATAACAATTCTAAAATTGTTGTGTTTCGGCATTCAGAGGTAAGATAGCCAGTTCCTCAGTTTGTTGAGGATTCCGGGTGAAGTGCGCCTCCACCTTCGGCCTTATCTCAACTTGTGTAACCAGGTGAGACGAAGGCCAAGTAATTACCCGTCGTACAAAAAAAATAATATGTATTTTGTTTTGTCCAGTTCCATTTTTTGTGTTTTATAATGTTTTAGCAAGTCAGGTAGAATTTATATTTTTAAATGTTTTAGTTTATTATTGTAACGCCTCCGAATACGTTTCTTATGTTGCAATTTTATAACAAATATGTTAGATAACAAATAAATGATTGTTTCGTAAAATAATTACGGTATTCTATGATTTATCGTCCAATCGACCTTGCAGTTTTGTAAAAGCACAACCAACACTTAATGGAGCCATTAAGGTTTTACAGCTGTACTAATCCATTTAAGCACAAAACTTGCGACATAGGAGCTTCATGGTGTCTTCGATGATTTATGTTCTTTCCCACATTTACACGTTTATTGTTCTGTGTCGATATCGACTTGGATATTAAACTGCAGAGGGGAGTGCCAACTTACAACCTATACTTGCCTTACTGTGGGAATTCTGTTTGTGGCTTTGTTATACTACATAGAAACGAAACAAGGAAATAGCCCATCTGCTGGCATATTACCAAACTCCGTTTTATTTGGTTTTTAAACGGTTTCAATCGAAAAAGCAGGCATTTAAATTAAAGCCGATTACAACCCAAATGAAGAAAAGTTAGGTCATAGGCCAGCTGATGTTAAGTGCAACTCTTGCCTATAACAGAGACTAACGCGTAAGTCATTTCCACAAAGCATGACCTACACGGCACAGCATTGCGCCGTGATTGCGCCCGTCTACTTATGGCATGAAGGTAGTTAGAAGGTGTTAAGCCTCACGTAAAAGGTACGCGATGAAGACCCGTTTTTGTTATTAATAAATATAACAGGACATCAATTTTACACAGCGCCATCTAGCCCCAAACTAAGCATAGCTTGTTATATGGGAACTAGATTACGGATATTCTAAGAGAATACTTAAATATTTTTTGTAAATACATTCGTACTACATCACCCGAACACAGAACAAACAATTTTTACTGCGAATACCTTGACATAGCTTTAGTAATCATATACTTACAAGCTTTCAGTATGGATGAATGTTTTTGAATTTTGAATTAGCCAGTCATTTAATACACAGCGAACATTTTGGGTGCATTCTGGGTATAGCTTCAAAAGGCTCTATACTACAGATGGGGCCAAAAATCATATTTTGCATTGAACATGAATTTAATATAAAAGTAGATAACAAACCTATTGAACGAAGTCACGCGCTTCCACTAGTAATTTAATATAATTACACATCAAATGCTGGGTATTCAATTTCCCTCGCATTACTCCATTACCCAGTAGGTGGGGCTAATTATCATTGTCTTTTGCAGATGCTGGCTCGGAAATAGGCTGCGTTCACATTACGTTCAAGTACTCATATGTAGTATAGTGCCACTATGCGACTACTATGTGACCACTATGTAACCGCTAAGTGACTACAACGTGGCCACTATGTCACCACCATGTGACTACTACGTGACTATTATGTCACCACTATGTGACTACTACGTGACCACCATGTAACCGTTAAGTGACTACAACGTGACCACTATGTCACCACCATGTGACTACTACGGGACTATTATGTCACCACTATGCGACTACTATGTGACCACTATGTAACCGCTAAGTGACTACAACGTGGCCACTATGTCACCACCATGTGACTACTACGTGACTATTATGTCACCACTATGTGACTACTACGTGACCACTATGTAACCGCTAAGTGACTACAACGTGACCACTATGTCACCACCATGTGACTACTAACCGCCTCTGTGGTCTTGTGGTTTAACCCACCAATTTCAGACCCAGAGGTCCCGGGTTCGATCCCCATGGGGAGTACAATATATTGTGCTTGGTTTGGTTGGTGGTAGGAATTTGTTTAAGTCCGCCTGGCTAGTTACCATCATCTTACCTAATTCTGTCGCCATAATAACAATTAAAAAAAAATTGTTGTGTTCCGGCATTCAGAGGTAAGATAGCCAGTTTCTCCGTTTGTTTACGATTCCAGGTGAATTGCGCCTCCACCTTCGGCCTTATCTCAACTTGTTACCAGGTGAGATGAAGGCCAAGCGCTTCCCCGCCGTACAATAAAAAAAAAACTACTAGGTGACTACGTGTTACTACTATGTGACTACTACCTGACTACTGTGACCACTATGTGACTAGGCAGGCAGATTAGTGATCACAGTAAAGTTGTTAATATATAGAAGTAAATGCTTTAGTAACATCCCTTAGTCAGTCTTATCTATGCAGATATCTGCGGGCTAAGTTGCATGAAAAAGTAGACAAGATAAACAAAATAATATAAATATTTTGGAAGCAAAATCCTAGAAGTTTAAACGCAGCCTTAGCCAGGAACACCCGGGAAAGGGGGGAGAGACGATACATGGATTAATCAAATTAATAAACTTGTTATCTTGAGTGTGCCAATCCTATAGGGCTGTCACACAGAGCGCTAATGTTGTGGGCTCAGTTCCCACCCAGTACTAAGATAGATAAAGATAAGACAGTTATTTTATTTACCGAATAAGTTTACATTACATTCATGTATCAGAATATAACTAAGGTTACTTATGGACCTCGCATTAGGGCTGGCTTGTACAGCGGGCAACCAGAGGAAACATATTGTAGAAAAACACGTAAATATAGGACACGCAAAATTACAAACTAATGTATAAATATAATAAATAGATATAATTCAGTTTGTTGAGGATTCTCGGTAAAGTGCGCTTTCACCTTCGGCCTTGTCTCAACTTGTAAAGTGAGATGAATGCTATGCGCTTACCCGTCGTACAAAAAAAAAACAGGTTCCTTTAAGACTTCTTTCGCTCAACGTTTCGGTCAATTTAACAAAGCACATATTTACAACAGTGTGCTAAAGCATTGCAATTTGAAACATAAAACTGTATTTCGTGCTAAACGCATAATACATAAATGGCTTCAGACCATTTCGTATGATGAGACAGAATTTTTAATTCAATTGATAACGTAGTAGACTAGATATTGAATCATACGACTTTCTGCGTTTTTTCCTCAAGGATTATTCACCTCAGATCGCTAGTTAGGGATATGGATAATAATAATATATAAGATAACCTGGGTACTTATTTAGTATTGTTATTGTTTTCTTCTGTTTTGTTTCCACTGTTTGTATAAATAAAAATAAATTAGTTAGGTACTCGTCTATGGGTAATATTTAAATAGTTAAAAAATAGTAAAAAAAAAAATGTATTTAAGTATTATATCTAGTTCCCATTTTACAAGCTATGCTTAGTTTGGGGCTAGATGGCGCTGTGTGAAATTAATGTCCTGTGATATTAATTTTATTTATTTATTTAGTTAGTAATGTAGTCTAATTATATCTAAAGTTTTTTATGACCGAGGCTAATATAATATAATGATTTGTATGTCAAACCTTTTTTCGGGTCTTCACGATACAGGCTTGCCTAGTGTGAAGACTGCTGGCAATGTTAAACAAACAATGCACTCAGCATAAAGTAATAGGTTAGTACTTAACCTCGGTCCCTACTTTTATAGCAAGTTAGTTGATAGTTTTATCCTGTTCTTTTTGCTGTGAATAATTTTTTTTTCATTTTTTCAATCGTGCACCATCTCAGGACACATTGTACCTACATGTTTTTCAAGTGAGCTGGTGCCATACTTTGGATGGTGGTTGCTAGCCAAGTGAACCTTTACAGGTTCTTTCGCCAATGTTGTGATCATTAAGCCACCAGCGATTCTGTTGCTAGGGGTAGACCACGAGAAGGTAGACCATACCTACCCCAAATGCCTAATAAATTGTTCTTATAACTACCTATAGGCGATGCTAAGCCCTCGCGTGACAACCCTATTAACCCCCGACTTATAACAGCGTATGGGGGTTAGAGTCTGGCGCGGACACCAACTGATAGCACGTATGAATTACCCTTAGCAATAAGCTTGTTATAAACTATCTCAGATAGGAAGGTCGAAATTTAATTCTCTTTTGAGTCAGCGATTCGTAATAAAACGCAACGTACATACATCTATATATTTAGCTATTTTCATATTTATTTTTATTATTATATACCAGTAGGTACGTATTTCTTACTTCAACAATCCAATAAAGTCCACTGCTGGACAGAGTCACCTCAAATATCTAAGTTATTTACACGGTTATTTCAAACCATTATATATTTTTAATTGATACTGACATTTTGATGATCCATTCAACATTTACGTATACAGAGTTTATAATAATTTAAATAACATTACATGTAGGTACACCACAAACCTAAATACTTAATACTATCTTAAAACATTTAAATGACCTAACTACCTAATGGACAGTTTGTTAACATTGATCTTTAGCCTTAGCCTTATCAGACATACCTAGTAGTACACAAATAAACGAAAATGGCGGACGGCTGAATTATTACAAGGATATTTTGCTTTCATCTAATTTCATCCGAACCTACTGAAAGTTCTGTATAAATAGTCTGAAAGCAGCCTTTCGACGCCGGCCATCGTCTTAGTTCTAAGTACATTATCGACATCTGTTGCCACTAACTTCATTATGAGACAAGACAAACTTAATAAAGAGACAAAGTGTGTTACTTTGATATTATCTGTGGCATGTGGTTGCCTTCTCGCCAAATAGCTTTTAGAGGACCTGAGTTAATCAAGCACAAAATTTGGCACAAACTCATTTGAATGAACATGAATCCCTGTTTCGAAATGAACAACAAACCTACTTTTGTAACTCCTAATTACTGAGGGTCGTGATTCAAGACAACACTTCCACACAGCGCCATATAGTCCGAAAGTAAGCAATGCCTTATTTACTTTTTTTATTTTAAATACATACGTATCATGTAATATAACACCCAAACACAGAACAAACATCAATATTCATCACACAAATGTTTCTCCAGGGTGAGAATCGAAACCACAACCTACAGCTCTGAAGGTAGAACAACTACCAACTGAGCTTTATGGCTTATTGATTCCCCTGAAGAAGTATCTTTGACCTAATCCCTCCATTCCCTTTCCACCACCGGACTAGCAGATATACGGCAGGCTACAACCAGTAGGTACGTTGTAAATGTCCCATTCTGCCGAACACATTGTTTCCCTTTTACCTTTACCATGAATACTGGTAAGGAATGAAACTCCTTGCCTTCGTCTGTTTTTCCGCACGAGTACAATCTCGGAGTCTTCAAGTGCAGAGTGAATAGTATTTAAATAAGCGTGCTCCATCTAAGGCCACATCTTTACATGTTTTTCAAGCTTGTAGTCAAACGCATAGCTAACACCAATAAAAAAAAAAAAGTTGCGTTTATAGTAATATTCCGCCATTATCTGGTCAGACCATGGTTAAGTCCTGTTCAAGGTTGTCACCATTTTTATCTGGATATGTGACCGAAGAACTCCAGATCTTTACGAAGGCATATGGACGGTAGTCTCGTCTTCACCTTGAGCTCATGTAGGATGGACGCCAAGGTATTTTCAGTAGCTTCCTCCAGCACATGTGTACAGGAAAGCGAAACTCCGCCTTTTTTCAGGGCCGTTTTAACTAAAGAAGCCAACTGACGCACCAGCTTTCATATAACTTTAATTATCGTTTTTATGTATTTTTAGTTCCTTACTTTTTAAATAAAAACTCCTACGATATCACAAGAAGTCTCACAAAACAAATAGAATGACCGAATCGAATTTAAAAGTAACTGATTGGCTACTTTCCCGCCACGTGCAGACGTGCTGTGAGTTAGGGTTGCCGCTATAATAACGTCTGTCAACGGTCTATTTTTATCTTCCACTGGTGTTTGGACTAGAGCTTTTAGTTTTTTTAATATCAATATATGTTGTATGTTTTATATTATCTTAAAATTTTCCTAGCACCTTTTTAATTTTATTAAATACTAGTGGACATCCCGTAGGAATATCCAGAAATATTTTCTTAGTCCACCCCAACACCTAATAAGGAACACAATTATTAGTTAGATGCAGTGGTAGGTAATCGTGAACTTCACATTTTTGAATACACATTGTATTTCCAGGCTACAATTTCCAAAAACCCATATCGCGCGTATGTACCCCGAAGAACCACTATAATAAGGTAAATATTGTATTATCAATCGAGAAAACCTTGATAGAATCTATAAATTGTTTTTTTAAACTTTCGCTACGTTTTGCTACGAAATATCCCGTAGTTTTTATTGCGTATTTTACCTATATTTATTTCGATGTTTTGGCGGGGTTGCGCCAGCTGTTTGGACATTGGACAAGCCGAAACGTCGGGATAAATACAGTAAATATTGTATTTTCAGATGACAATACAATATTATTATAGTGGTTCTTCGTGGTACATACGCGAGATATGGGTTTTTGGAAATTGTAGCCTGGAAATACAATGTGTATTTAAAAATATGAAGTTCACCACTAATAACACACAATACTACTGCATATTACTAATAACATAGGTAAAATACGCGATAAATAGGTAAGTACTTGATTTCTCGTATCATAATGATAGTCGGAAGTTCTCAAAGTAGTGAACCGCACATTTTTGGCAGCCCTACACATCAGTACGTGAGCGGTTCCTTCCGAATGTACTTTCCGGAACAATATCGAACGTGTCCGTGAATACAGTGTGGATCTCCCTTAGTCCGGTGTATAGTGTGGACCTCCCTTAGTGTTGGTTCAATGGTACTGGTAGGGCGCTGCGGAAATTATATTGTTCGAGCTCATTGAGAAAATATCTTAAGAATGCCACAGAGGGTGACTAAAGAAACAATTTGAAAAGTCCAAGTTTGAGAAGTCGAGTAAAATCGTTTTATTTGTCCGATTTTTCATAATAATTATTTGTGTAACCATATTCATCTCTTTTCGTGATATTAAAGATAATTCGTTGTTCAAAAATAATTATTTATGTAACAGTATAACTTATAAAATACGTTTACATACCTAGGTCTAGGTATATATTTTAGTAAGTTGGTACATTTTTTTTCCTTCCGCCCCTACGTACTTGTATTATTCTATCAATCCGTAGGTTGTCTTAAATTTTTTATTAATATTTAAAATTGAAAATTGTCATATATGCTTTTGGTGTACAATAAAGAATTTTCATTCATTCATTAATTGATTTTTTTTATGTACAAATAAACTACACACAAGGGAAGCAGACTACCTAAGGACCGTTACAAAAGGTCTATAGGTATCTCAACTGTTCCAGACCAGTACCAGACGGGAGCGTGCACAACACACTGGCTGCATTGGCACGCTGAATCGCTATGCTAATTCACTGGCCAAAATAAGAACCAGAACTTGGGTTGGGTTTTGGGTCCACGCGTTGTCACATTCAAAAGCCTCGCAAGATTTGCGTAAACCCAGAAAGCATCGGTTGCCCACGGACCCAAGGTATCCCCCCAAAAGGCCAATATAAACATAATGGAGGCTCCATTTTTGAAGCAATTTTTCACAAATTGTTTTCCCATGAAATCTATCATCGCTCACGTTGATTGACAGACCATCGGTCCCACGCCGACCTGACAGCCACTGGACGCTCTGTCACGGCAATTTCGATTCCAACAATATTTTGAGGAATCGTTATTGGAAAAATATTATGTCATTTATATTGCTATGGGCCCCGCCTGGAGATAATAGATGGTACTCTTCTAAATTGTTTCAAAATGGATATCGTTAAAGGATAAATAAAAACTTACGCCCTCGGGTATGAGACCCAGCGGGGTCATTTTGTGCTAGGTTTAGTTTGTGATAGGGCTTGTTTTTAATTCGCCTGGCTAGCTACCACTAAGTCTGACGCTAAAGCAACAATTCTTATTGTTGTGTTCCGGCATTTAGAGGTAAGATAGTCCGTTTCTCAGTCAGTTGAGGATTCTGGGTAAATGCGCTTCCACTTTTGTTATTTTACACAACGCGCTTCGAATCGATGCTTACGAAACCACTAGACAACTTATCCAAGCAGCTTGCAAACCAGCTTGAATTCAGCCAAAAGTATAAGCACCGCATAGTACAAAAAAAAACAAGGCAGTACATTCCCTGGAGCTTGGATGGTGTAAAAAGTACATAGCAGGCGCCCAGGTGCGAGATGAAGGCCAAGCGATAAAAAAACATAATGGTCAGTGAGTCTGGGCTGATCCAGGTGAGTCAGCAGCTAATTCTGAGTAGAGAGTGTATGAGTTAAAACAAAAGAGTATTGAGTCTTGTAGTTTATAAGGCTATCCTTGGCTGTGATCCTGCTTACCAGCGCTGGCTGTTCGCCAACCACATCTGAATACAATAGCAGTTGCAGTATGCTCTATTTGCGTAATTAGTCGTTGATTTATACCGCGTTCTGTAGCCGATGATTGGTGGCCGATTTTCAATGGCCCACGGGTAAGAGTGGGTTGTGATAAATGAGGCGAACAAAAGCGGTTAATTTACTTTGTAGCATGTAGTTTTTTTTTTTATTGTACGACGAAGAGGTGCTTGGCCTTCATCTCACCTGAGTTTTCAAGTTAGGATAAGGCCGAAGGTGGAGGCACTTCAACTGGAATCCTCAACAAACTGAGGAACTGGCTATATTACCTCTAAAATGCCGGAACACAAAAAATATAAGAATTGTTGTTATTGCGACAGAATTAAGTAAGATGGTGGTGGCCATCCAGGCGGACTTACACAAAGTCCTACCAACCAAACCAAGCACAAAATTGTAACTCCCCCTGGATCCCCTGATCGAAACCGGGACCTCTGGATCTGACACATCTGAACCACTAGACCACAGAAGCGATTCAAAAGTTAGATTAGTTGTTCTAGTATGTGTCTGAAGAGGAATCTAGGTTCTCTATCTGGGTGAAGCTTGGGTGAAGTGCGCCTCCACCTTCGGCCTTATCTCAACTTGTAACCAGGTGAGATGAAAGCCAAGCGCTTCCCAGTCGTACAAAAAAAAATGGGATAGCTTCAGGTCTTCATGCTCCAACTGATAATATTATTGTACGTCAATCTCAGGAATATTGATTGGAATACATCCAGCTTGTTCTTCTCTCACACATTTAAAACTATAACTATAGGTAGTTCTACGTAGACTTCATTAAATAGATAGATAGATAACTCTTTATTGTTCACCATTTACAAATAATACAACAAAATACAGATAGTAGAAACTTAATCTAAGCGTCACTGGTAAAACAATGGGCGGCCTTATCTCTTCCAGGCAACCACTGGACGGACAGATAAGATAACGACTTTCAAGGATGGCGGACTATACGAATAACGAATATAAAACAAAATATACACACATAAAATTACATCGATAATAATCATGATAATAATAATAATGAAGGATAAAAATGATAATTTAAGAATAAACTGATAGATAATACTGATAAACTTTCAATTTAAAAGTGTGTTGCGATGTCGTCTTAAATCTACAATACAAGACAAGTACAAAACGACTAAGAGGATAGGTGGTATATTTGATGTTTTAAAATGAAAATAAAAATTTAACTGAATAACCGTTAATTTATATGTTTGCAACGACGACGCCTACAGTTTTTTCCCGTCTACTCAAAACATTCTCGAAAACCACAATATTTTATTATTCATTAAAATGTATGAGTACCTATAGGTACTTCAAGTATTTTCGAGGGCTCATTAAGTCGAAGTCTGCACTCGAAAGTTGAACGGAGCGCCACTACAGACTGACCGCCTAGAGTATGAATAATACATGTGCGCGCAATTCGACAAAACTCGCGCGTGGCTGCCGCGGTCGGGTGAGGATGTAGTGATGAAGGAAAAGCGGGCAAATCGGTGTTGGTTCTATAAAAGTGAAACAAAAAAAAAAAGTATCGTGTGTGAACGAGAGTGCTAATTGAAATTTTGTTACAAATGATGTTTATCTGTTTTGTTTTCCATTTATTTTTTACATACAATCAAATCAAATCAATACAATCAGGAGACGGGACAAGCAAGTAGTCCACCTGATGCTAAGTGCGTCTCTTGCCTATAACAATGCCTTACTGCGTAGGTCACATCCACAAAGAACATAGCCTACACAGCACTGCATTGCGCCCGTCAACTTGGCATAAAGGTGATAAGCCTCACGTGCCTGAAATTTCACCGGCGACCATACCTTTCAAACCGGAACACAACAATGCTGCTTAGCAGCTGCAATAGGTATGGTGTTAGTACTATCCCGGATGAGCCCTTTCTCAATGGGTTCTACTACTCTTTAGTAGTTAATTATACACAAAAATTCAAACACAAATGTTAATTATTATATGAATAAATTGAATTGAAAATCCAGTTAAGTTGTCTAGAGCCCTTGCTCTAGACAACTTAACCGAGAGTCTCTGGCCTAGAAAGGCCTTAGGAGCAAGTTTATCGTTTTTTCACCGAAGGCACTGGCTCTCCTGCGCACCGACGTGACACGGCGATCCGTTTGGTGCCGGACTTCGGATGATGATGATGATGAATTAAAATCAGACGTCGATCAGCGTGGATATAATGATAAACCCCTCCAACTTTGGAGAGGCTTTGTCCAACTCAAACTAAGCAAAGCTTGTAATAATGTACAATACAACACCCAAACACAGAACAAACATCTATATTCATCACATACACGCTTGTCCAGGGTGGGAATCGAACCCACTACCTACGCAGAAGGCAGAGTTACTAACACAACTGAGCTGTGAGGCTTGTTAATTTTTTTTTTTTTTTTAGGCAGTAAACAGTTTTAAAACAGACAGTTTCATAAAAACGGTATTTAATCATACCAACAATCTTAAATTACTAGCCTTTTAAACAAGGCACCTCTTAAATCAAGTTTAATTTGTACTTTACGTATTCTTATTAGAGTTCAGTACAGTAACAGTTATCGAGGGCTTTATTAAGAGATGTGCAGGCAAGCAGTTATTTGTTTGTTTAAAAAAAAAAGGAAAAATAAATAACATCAAAGGTCTCCCCAATTCTTAACACACTATGCGGCTTTTTGCGGACTGGATGTCCGAACATTCCTTATCAAATGATCACCCTTTGTATTAATATATTGATATACATAAGAGCATTTTACAAGGGATGAGGAACTTCCTTAAATTTATTAAAACCTTAAAAAAAATATTGTCGCATGCATTCATTGATAAAATATTAGAGAACCTGGAGCAATTAAATACATACTTATGCATAACTTTAACTTTAATTAGTTATAGCAAATAGCTGTAAGCTCATTTCAAGTAAACTCTGTTCTTTTTGAGTATTCAATCTATTGAAAGCGGAATACGCTCCCGCTTATATTTCCGCGCCACCCATCACAGAACACACACCACAGCTCGTAAGGAATGCATTGATTTCTGTACAAGCCCTCCGCTGATTATCTTAATACATATAACATGAAGGAATGCAAGTCAGTGCACATTTATATAGTTATCGCGTCTATTTGTCACAGGATTCTTACCCGTAGCTCGAAGCGGAGGAATATCACACAAAACATATCTGACATTTAGTGTATAACATCATTAGATATAATATTACGATTTATTGCATATTATAAAGAAGTACATGAGTGAACTTAATGCTTGTAATATTTTCTTCTAGATATTTTGTGGAGTATTGAGTGCTTGAGTGCTAGAGATATTTATTGGAGATTAACCGCCTCTGTGGTCTAGTGGTTCATCCCACCGATTTCAGATCCAGAGGTCCCGGGTTCGATCCCCACGGGGAGTACAATATTTGTGCTTGGTTTGGTTGGTGGTAGGACTTTGTTTAAGTCGGCCTGGCAAGCAACCACCCATCTTACCTAATTCTGTAGCCATTTAGAGGTAAGATAGCCAGTTCTCAGTCTGTTGAGGATTCCGGGTGAAGTGCGCCTCCACCTTCGGCCTTATCTCAACTTGTAACCACACCCAAGGATGGCCAAGCGCTTCCCCGTTGTACAATAAAAAAATAAAAAAAAACATTTTTAAGTATAGATAAGAACTTAATAGGTGTCATCATTATATATCTTACACATAGATACCTAAATAATATCGTGCATACAATACACATAATACAATATTAAGGTACTTATTCAAATTCAAATTCAAAACTGTTTATTTCGGACAACTTATACACAACTTTACGGACAACTTATACATAACCTCAACAATAAATGTGACAGTAAAAGTAAATAAATTAATAATTCTCATAAACAAGACTTGAATAAAAAAATCTATAAATGAAAGGACAGGGCAGGACATTTCACACAGCGCTATCTTGTCTCAAACTAAGCAAAGCTTGTAATAATGTATACAACACCCAAACACAGAACAAACATCTATATTCATCACACACAAGCTTGTCCAGGGTGGAAATCGAACCCACTACCTACGCAGAAGGCAGAGTTACTAACACAACTGAGCTGAAAGGCTTGTTAAAATAATTAAATAAAATGGCGATATTTTAGGCAGTAAACTGTTTTAAAACAGACAGTTTCATAAAAACGGTAATTAATCATACCAACAATCTTAAATTATTGGCCTTTTAAACAAGGCACCGCTTAAATCAAGTTTAATTTGTACTTTACATATTCTTAGAGTTGAGTACAGTAACAGTTATCGAGGGCTTTATTAAGGGATGTGCAGACGAGCTGTTATTTGTTTGTTTAAAAAAAAAGGAAAAATAAATAACTAGTTAATCATATTTATAGTTTGTGGTAAATAAACTACGTGGTGATGCTACCAGTATATTGGGTCCTTAAAACCCAATCGAATTGAGGAGGAGGATTCTCATTATATATGAGAATCCTCCTCCTCAAATCGTAGTCCTCATAACTGAGGGACGTGGAAACAGTCTGGTGGAAACTTGCAATGTTTAACGATTCTAAATCCAACAGATTTTCAACAAATGTTGTGTTTTATTGAAAAGTGAATACAAATAATCAAAGTATTCATTTTTAATAATTAGGTATGCAATTATCAATCATATTTTCAACTCGTAATTCGATCATAAATATAGGCAACATTTTATGATTTCAACCAACATTTCTTATACAACTTGGAGGCAGAACAAGCAAGCAACCCATCTGATGTTAAGAGCATCTCTTGTCTCTAACAAAGCGTAGGTGTGACCTACGCAGTAAGGTTTTGTTCAAAAAGTTCCACAAAGTAAGCGCCCGTCAACTTGAGGCATAAATAAATAAATAAATATTACAGGACATTCATTTCACATAGCGTCATCTAGTCAGAAAGCCTCGCATGCCCGTAATTTCACCGGAAACCCTACTCTTTAAACCGGAACACAACAAAAACTTGGCTGCAGCCAATCAGCAGCTTGGCGGCTGGCGGCAGCAGTAGGTATGGTGGTAGTACTTCCCCGGACGAGCCCTATCACAAGGGGCTCTTTATACCGTAAATATAAATTAAGTGATTCATCGTCTGAACGGGCTCTTATCTATACGTTGGGAGTCATAAAATTAGTGAATTTAATAGCTCAAGGTTGTAATCACACTAAGTTATACTCGAGTCTCATTTTGTAAGTAAAACAGTTTTAAGCCATCGTAAATAAGTGAATTAATTGCTTCTTTAAAATAATGGCCGAGAAATGCATTGCAAGGCGTTCGGCACACGTCTGATAGGATCACGTTTAGCCGAGTTTAATTATAATTACATTTACTGAGGTGAACTGGGAAACAGGAACTTTCCTTTCTTAACCGCCTCTATTAGTCTAGTGATTCGCCAACCGGTCCCAGGTTGTCCAAGAGAAGACAATTATGATAAAAATATATCATTTTATTCAATAATATGTACCATTTATCTTACTTCGTACAAAGGAATCAGTCAGATTACCTAAGGACCGTTACGAACGGTCAATACGTAACTCAACTTATGCTTGGTTGAGTTGGTGGTAGGACTTTGTTTAAGTCTGCCTGGCTAGCTACCACAATCTTACCTAAGTCTGTCGTCATAACAACAATTCTTTATTGTTGTGTTCCGGCAGTTAGAGGTAAGTGCTGTCCACGTTTAGCCTTTTTAAAACCTTGATGGCTTGATGGATTTTGACGTGACACCTCACACGTTACAATCCATCAAGCCGATGGCTGTACAGCGTGCCAATGTAATAGACTTCTCTTTCTGAAAACATTTCCCTCGTTCTGAATCAGCGCGTTTCATCATATTTTTAGAGGCAGCTCGATATAGTCAACATTATTCCTGTTCTGTGTGATAACATTTTAGTAAGTATAGGAACTACTCAAAATTTTTGCATTCTTGTATATAAAGTGAAAATATGTTCGGTAAATAGTACAACATACTTAAGGTAGAGACGACAAAGTTGCTACATAAAACGACCTTTTCAAAATTGCAAAAGTAACTAATTAAAGGGCATAAGCCACTTATGTTGTGGCATAACTTTAGAACCTCAATTAATTTAAGGGAAAGTGAAACTTGTATCTCTTATTATATAAAAAATAAAATAATGCTAAGTTATGATACTGAGTAGATTTTTCCAGTCACTCATTGAAAAAACTGAGTATTTTAGTCAATCAGAAAATTGTCTTGTTTGTCGAGTGTACATATTATTTGAACCAATATTTATAATTGTAAATATCTTGATGTTAATATCTCCTAAGCGAAAATGTTATCCAATGCGTCACTTATTCCTAATTATAATTACATATACCGGTATGTCACCACCTTCTACGAAATGGTTTTTGACAGATCATATTTAAAACAGCGACAAAAATACGTTTTCAGTGGAAATAATGCGTGAATCGCATGAAAATAATTGCTGCCTTTGATCGGGGGATGCCGCCAAAGTGAATTTAATATGCAACCTCCGCACATCAAAGCCCAACTCAGGAACAGAAATTAAATATAGTATGGGCAGCCCAAAGCACGGGCGCAAGCGTTTTAAGAAGCTGTACGATGTAAAATAGGTCTGAAAAACACCAAAAATTCATGGTGTTTGCGAAAGCTACAGATCTAATTATTGGAAACAAACAACTTTGGTGTTTAATCTTCAATTAGGGGGTTTAGAAAAACTATTGGTGATTAGTTATAGAGAAATATGTATAAAGAAAAAAATCTGAAAAATCTGTGTTATGCACACATTAAAAATTTTACTCTAAAATAGCAGGATACTTTTCAGTAGTTTTAGGTTACATTGATAGCTAATTTGTTTTTCTATCTTTTGGGTTTTTGAATTTCTGTTACTTTTTTTAGTTTTCGCGTAAATCGTCGATGAAAAATAATAAATTGTGTTTTTTCAATAAAAACCGACTGCCGACTCGCCATAATAACAATTCTAAAATTGCTATGTTCCGGCATTCAGTGGTAAGATAGCCAGTTCCTTAGTTTGTTGAGGATTCCGGATGAAGTGCGCCTCCACCATCGGCCTTATCTCAATTTGTTACCAGGTGAGATGAAGGCCAAGCGCTTCCCCGTCGTAAAAAAAACCCTAGTTTTAAAGTTATGTTAGTAAGTGTGTAGTAGGCTAGAACGTAAGTATTTATGTACAATGTGCCGGGCCTAATAGACCCCGCGAGGCACTGTCCCTTCCCTCAGTTCAAACTCAGCTAGAGAGGTAGAACGGACAGACTTACAGAAAAAAATGGCGTTTGATATGCAAGTATGTGACGTACAACAACTGGGCCCCAATTACAACTATGAATAAAGCTAAAATGTATAATAAAAAAAATACATTTAACACAACGCCATCTAGTACCCAAACTACAGTATAAAGAAAGAACAGCGTCCGTGTTTACACTTACGTACGATCCAAACACCTCAAAAAGAGAGACATTTTCTGACAAGGCTAGCTCCATCGTACATCTCATTCTTGCCCAAGCAAGTCCTCGAAGCCTGGTCATGAACTGAGAGTATTTACAAAAAAATGCGTACCAAAGAGACCGTGTCCTAATAATTCCATGGAGATATCCATATGTAATTTCTTAGCATACTTTTGTCGTACCTAAATGAATAGAGGTGCAGCTCTATTCATTACCCTACGTACTTTAGTAACACCGAGCGTGGATTTTTAATCAGTAATAAGGTAAAGCAATTAACTCAACACGTATCATACAAGGTAATAAAAACAGGCGTTTTTACCATTTATGGAGGCAAAATGCGAGGTGTTACACCCCCGCAACGATTGTTTCCTTCCCTTATAAAGATTTACAATAATAAGCTGGTAGTTGTTTCTTTTTAATTACTTCTAGGGGTTCCTTCTGACTCCCTTCTCTAAATCAATGACACTACCTTTGACGAACTGACGTTGATGGATACTGACACGGCTGTCAACCGTCTGTCTATAGGTAGAGGCAGTATTCGAACGGTCCTTACCCGTACTTCTTAGGATCGTAAAGATAACGTGAAAGTCGCAACCGCTTGTAACTTATCCCACGGCGACCAACAGAGCAAATATCATTTCACTCATGTCCGCTTTTCTATTTTATCTGAGCTGTATTTTTTTATTTTTAATCCCGCTTTACTTTGATTAGTTATAAACAATAATTATATTTGAGATGCCCTCAGGAAGAGTGCTCTTTGTTTGTGTACACACCCTTGTTTGTTCTGGTCGGCAATATCTTGCGGAGAATAAACCACTTTGTTTATTATTTTCTTTCATGGATCTCTTATTATTTTATTATTTTCAGATACCTTCTTATACATTTTCGTCCATAGTGGCAAAAGTTCAATTATTACAATCGTGAGCTATGTACGCGCACGATTTCCACGATTTTTATTTATGGCAGCGAATGGTATAACTTAATAAATAATAAAATAAAATAAATATTACAGGACATACATTTTAAATAGGTAATTACTTTCTTAATACAAAGTTTTAATCATAATAATAATAAGCCGGTACCCTCCGGGTTTTCGATTATCTTGAGGGGCTTTTAATTGAGGCGACACGTGCCCCAAGGGCTGGGTCTTATTTAGGCCAGCGAATTAGCTAGCTATAGCTATACAGCGTAGCAATGCAGCCAGTATCTTGGGCACGCTTCCGTCTGGTACTGGTCTGGATCAGTTGAGTTATTACCTAATATACCGTTTGTAACGGTCCTTAGGTAATCCTACTGCTTCCCTTGTAAGTAGTTCATTGTCCAGACAGTTGTTCTCCAGATATCTGTCCGGAATCATTCCGGGCACGCAACCCCGGACTGCTGTCACACGCACCATTCTCCCGGGTCATTAGTATCCTAATCCATTATCCTTATATCTTCATCCCTCCTCATCCAGTTAATATTCATAATCATTATCCCCTCATCTTAAAATTTTCGACATCATGTCAGAAGATACGTTGTGCCGATCCCACCTAGTGTGAGATAAAGGACAGGAAGATAACCGCCTCTGTGGTATAGTAACAATTCTCAAATTATTGTTTGTTTATTTATATTTTATTTTATTGTACGACGAAGATGCGCGCTTGTCTTTAGATAGATTAGATTCGATTTTTATAATAGATTTTCTTTAATTACTTATTTTTTTTTAAATCTAGCACGTAACTCTTAACGTGACTTTTCCGATTTCAATTCCGATAAATAAAGGCCGAAATTTAATATTTAAATTACCGAATCTAAAGCGTTTCTATATATAGATATATCGTACATTTATCAGCGAAACACCGGAAGTCCCGCCTGTGTGTACTCTGTCTAACGAAGCGCCGTGACTTGACTCTCTAGCGCGCACCGCCCTAATCCAATTACCGATTGATTTTTGAACGAGAAATAAATTTCAGACGTACATTCACCGAGAAAGCTGTACAGCTTTCAATTTTCATAAACATGTGAAAAAGAACTTCGTTGTTGCAAAACGTACGCATAGCCATCTTTTGTTTTTATTGTTGTACGACGGGATATGCTTGGCCTTCCCCGTCGTACAATTAAAAAAATATATATATCCATGGGATTTATCGTTAAGGTAAGACGTAGCATAATACACACAGGTAGGTAGAGACACGTAATGCGGAAGTCACGTTGCGAGGAGAATGTTAAGTAAGAATATGAAAAAGAGACTCGTGAAAGGAGTGCATGATGAGTTGACGGCTGATAGAAGCGAATGGAAGAGAGAAACACGTTGTGCCGACCCAGGAGGCCTCCTATGAAAACCGAAACATGACGAATTTTCAGACGGATTGCACGTTTTTCAATAAAAAAAAATAGAGTACTTTTGGATCCAACGTTCGATTTTCCTGGTAGGGCCTCAGAGCCGGAAGGCTCTAAGATTGTACTGGTGCGGAAAAATAGATGAGAATAAACATTGCAAATGATTTGTTGCTATATCATTCAAAATTGCATGCAGTTGGAACTTGATACAATGCATTATCTGGAGCGCAGCGAAGTGCGCATGATACCGAGACGGTTAGGCTTTCTACATAGTCCTTTGCATGATCCTAGTACTAGACTAGAAACTCGGCCATGATTCAGCTAAGTTGCTTAGCTCATCTTTTTTCAAACGTTATGAATGAATTGTAGTTTGACAATAACTTTAACACGACATTCACATGTTTTTGCAAGCTTGTAGGCTGATCATGGCTGTACTTTCATAACTTCTTGTGACGCCATCTATAACTCATGTTTCGCAACAAATAAATCTAAGTCTGGATCAGGTCTACTACGACAGATGAAACATGTCGTATCCGAAGACGCATTGAACGTTTTTCAATACAAAAATGATAGATTTTTTTTCGGATCCGATCGATTTGACTTTCGTAGTAGCGCTTGCCTATCACAATACAAAAGAGGTGATGCAAATATTGTTAAAGCTAGAGGAATACCTCAGTGTCTCAGTGGGAGTACAATAAGTCTGATTACGATAAGGTACCTCTAAACATCAATAAACAAAAGAACACATAATCCAATACCGCTTGTAATTTACGCCCACGCTCGCCATCCATCTTGATAATGAAAAGAAATGCATTAAAGCTATCTATTACACAATATTATCACTGCAACTACATCGTTCCTCAGTTTAAGGTGGTTTCTCAGCTTGAGGTACGCGTTATATGGTTTATTGCCACTTCTAAAAACTATTTCAAACGAGTGAAATTTGCCTATACGTATACGTACCTACTACAGTATTATGTCTCAAAAAGCAAGATTTGACTGCACGGAAAATCAGTTTTAATGCGAAAAAACATCTTGATGAAAATCATAAGTTAAGGCTTCTGTTTTAGGTTAGTAAGTTATGGGAGGCGAAACACAATTGACTAAAGTTTGCTCGATACAATGTTTCATCTAAATCTTCATTCTTAGAGACACTTCAACGGGAATAGCAGTTTCATTGGCTAGTTATTTAACATATTTCAATTAAATTTTGTCTACGTGTTCCTCAATAAATACTTTAGACGATTATTATTATATTTTATTGAAATATGACGATTATTTTGTCACAATAAATAAATAACGTTCAGTGAAATTGCGGGCTCGGCAGTCATTGATATTTATATGTATCATAGGTATTACTTGTTAATTAATACTTTAGTGGAGTTATTTTTGTCTTGCTGCGCCAAATAAGTATAACTTATTCTACACTTAAAGTACACATACACTTATTTAAAATCCCCGATATTGTTTGACGCTACAATGTACCGAAAACTGAGGAATTACCTTAATATTAAAGGTTTTGCTTGAACGCGCGCATTCTATGTTTTACTATCATTTACTTTCAAAATTAATTCAGCTACATCTTCTGCAGATGGTCTTTAATAAGTTAAGTGACAGTTTCAACATTTAACCCTAAGCGATGGGATTGGTTGGATAGGCGAGACGTATATATGTATTTATTTATAAACTAGCTGTACCAGTGCCGTTTCACTTGCATATAATATAATAACATAGGACGTCATATATACATATTTTCCATATAAACTTGGATCTCATTCCTACCACACAGAAATTCGAAGAGAGACTTTAATCTATATCGATCGTCAGATCTTGCTTTGAACCATACACAATACATCAGTGAAAACCACATCCAAATCGGATAAGCCGTTCCGGAAATACGCGTATACAGACAAAAATTCTAAAAACTGTATTTTTATGCTCAGCTGCGTTTTTTAAGTAGGTAGCATCAATTTTTTCTTCAAAATATTAAGTGTACAGACACACCTTTTTAGTTTTATTATAAGTATAAATAGAAGATACGATGCTTTTACCTATGTGCAATCAGCAGCCCTTACTTACCCACTTAGGGCATGATATTTAAAAAAAAATGTTTTGAATGTGCAAATATGCCTAAACACCAATATCTACATTTTTAACTCGTATATATCAAACATTCACCCCCAATCCAACCCCTATAAATATACACGATTAGCAATAATTTGTTAACTCGATGAGTGCTATTAAACTCTCACGATGTATTAATATAGAGAGCGGGACGCGCACCAGCCAACGAGTTAACAGGCACCAGAATATCAATTTTCATGTGTAATTTCAAGGATAACGAACTAACACGTTTTACCCCCATTTCTCCCTTCTTCGGAATCGTTTTTTTCTTCAGAATTTAATGCAAATCGTTATTTGCAAACTGTGGACTGGACATAATGCCAAACGTAAATTTAGACGTGCATCTGACTACTGTCCTGTAGGTGATCCTCATAAAATCGATAGTAATATAAATTACAAGTAGGTCTTTAAACGGGTTATGTTCAGTTCCATCTAAAGCAGTTGGGTAAAATTCGTGATGACTTTCCAACACAATCTCTGGGACGAATTATTGTCACGGAATTAAATAAATTCAGTAATTCCCGTTACGGGCTGCGTGACCTGCCCTTAACTCCGTGTCGCGGAACAAGCTATAATTCTGACACTTTCTCTGATGGCCGCGCTGACCCCGACGCGAGGCGCTTATTGTGATGTCTGGGGTCCGAACACTTTATTACACACTATTGTAAGGGTTATTTGGTTTTGATATTGTTACCACACGTTTACATCATCATCAATAGCTCGTTCGATTAAATATTAATACGTCAGTTATACGTCATTCACACGTACGTCATACATACATACGTCAATTATACGTCATACACAAGTAAGTCATACATACATACGTCAGTTATACGTCATACACACGTACGTCATACTGTACAGGGTAAAAACATGCAAAGGGCCCATAACAGGTTAGAGTGGCGTTTTTTTTTTTACATATTACAGGACATTAATTTCACACAACGCCATCTAGTTCCAAACTAAGCTTAGCTTGTAATATGGGAACTAGATTACAAAAATAATACTTACATTCTTTTTTGTTTTTTGTAAATACATACTTACAACAATTCAACATTCAAACACAGAACAAACATCTATATTCATCATACAAATGTTTGTCCTGGGTGGGAATCGAGCCCAAAACCTACAGCGCAGAAGGCAGAGTTACTACCAACTGAGCTATGAGGCTTTTTTGGGGGAGGAGACTTATGCCCAGCATTATTACCTAATAGCTGTTGATGATAATCTGAATAACCGAAGTCACCTTCAGGGTAAGCTTGCTGTATCGTAGACCTCACTCTTGCATGTGCAAGATTCATATTAAATTAACAATAAACAGGTCACGTGCGAGCACGCATACCGAGTTTTCCGATCCACATTTCAGGCCTGTAAATTACGTTTCTTCTATAGGGTCCATTTTTTTTTTCTTTGCTGTAATAGCGGCCTTAGATTTTTATTCAGCATCAGACCTTGAGGTCCCGGTGAAATAATATGCGGGACAGTCTTTGGAGACTTCCGATAGAAGTGAAAACGAAGTAACTTTTGAATTGTATCGTCGAGCTACTAATAGAGTATTATTTTTGAATGTTTTTTTGGTTTTCGAAGAAGTTTTAATGACAAATTTAAACATTAATCCTTGATTGTAATAACTGCTTTATAAACCAAAAATAATTAGAAAATAATAATCTAATAGCTCGATGATACAATTCACAAGAGCGTGCGATGACGATGACGCCAGTTTCACGCTTTTTGTTCACCCAAAAAAAAAATAAAGAAAGTATAAAGTAGTCTATCCGTAACCTTGCTCCCATATTACAAGCTATACTTAGTTTGGGACTAAATGGCGCTCTGTGAAATTAATGTCCTGTTATATGTATTTTGCCTAGTATAACAAACACAGTTGTAAAAAGGTGAAATAAATGAAATCTGAAAATCTGAAATCTTTTCTTTAAAGCAGCAAACACCTTGACAAAATGTGAGCAGTGCCCTTTCCGTGTCTCCAGTGTAAATATTTGTATGTATCCTCATAAAGAAAGGCTAAGCAACAGTCTGCCGTCCATAAACTGCGATCAATTTGTCCACGATCGACGCCGCTACAGATTGCCTTACACGGCGGGACATGTTTATGCACAGTTGAAATAGGGCTGCCACGAGATATCCGTTCCGTTTATAGTAATGCCTCTAGCGCTCAATTTAATTAGACCTACGATTTGAATCTAAGGCTCATAAAAAAGTAGTATTTATGCATTTTAAGAAATTAATTTTGAAATAAATAATTAAAAAAAAAACGCATTTGAATTTGTAGTTGGTTGTAGTTTGAAGTGGTAGAGCTTGTTGTGTCCGCGGCTATCACCATTTTACCTAAGTCCGTCGACATTAAGACATTGTTGTAAACCGGTTTTTAGAGTTAAGATAGCCGGTTCCTCAGTCTGTTGAGGATTCCAGGTGAAGTGCGCTTCTACTTTCGGTCTTATCATAACTGAACACCGGGTGAAATGAAGGCTTCCAACACCACAAGGGCTTCCCCGTCGTACAATAAAAAAAGTGAGCTGGTACCGAATTTGTTTTGTAAGGCTATCATGCGAATGGTCGATTATACAGTTGTACCAACCTACTCCGAATACTATTCGTTATACCCACACCCACGTTTGAATCAGTTTTAAAACACACATTTGTTCGGTAAAAGGCTAAAATTGCTAACTTCCAACGAAGTTAGCATTTTTTGTTAAGGAATGGAGGTTTTTTAATGTGTTTTTGAGTCAATTAGAAAAGATCGCCGCTTGAGATTTTCCTTACACGGCGAGACATGTTTATGTACGGTCGACTAGGGCTGTCACATGCTTCCCTATAGTAATGCGATATAAAATCAAACGCTTTATTCGCATTAAACTATGATCGTTTTGTGTATCGAAGAGAAATATATAGAAGAGATTTGCGAAAAGCAAATTAGTTTTTGACACAAACAGTTTCACTTTGAAACCAGAACTGGATATTTAACATCCTGTTTTTTTTGTGCCAATTAGGTGCCGCTAGTTGCCTAATACAGTGAAACGAAAAAAAATATGTTACGATTATTTTGCAATTTCATAAAGAGCGACAACCCTAAATCATTGAAGTTGGAACCATGTCGTCCCGTTACGTATGAACACGCGCTTGTAACACCTTGCAAGTTATTTATTTATTTGCCAACTCGATCTAGAAGAAGCTTTCTATCTCTACAGAATTGCTTGTTTGTGTCTTCATTGATTCAGTAAAATAATAATAAATAAATAAATAAATAAATATTACAGGACATTAATTATACACAACGCCATCTAGCCCCAAACTAAGCATAGCTTGTAATATGGGAACTAGATTACGGATAGAATACTTAAATACAATTTTTTTTTTGTAAATACATACTTATCATACAATACAACACCCAAACACAGGACAAACATCTAGATTCATCACACAAATGTTTGTCCTGGGTGGAAATCGAACCCACAACCTACAGCGCAGAAGGCAGAGTTACTACCAACTGAGCTATGAGGCCTGTTATAAGAATAATTTAGAAAAAAAACAGACTTAACTAATTAAACCGGTATGTTTATATATCTTTAGAAGTTGCTAAAATCAAAGCAACAGGATCGTTGTCGTATCTCATTAGGTAAGTACATAACGTTAAGCACCGCCGTACAAAATATATATACCTACGTACCTACCCGTATAAAAAAATCCTTATTTCACTCTTTTTAAATGATTTAATTTAAACACGATTTTGTCACTTATTCTACGCAACGAATCAAACCCACGACCCCTTAATTTATATTTATTCTGAAAGCAAATAGGTTAGAAATAAATAAAATAGTATAATTAAAATATGTAGTTACAAAGATGCCAGTCATTTTTCGATTATGAGACCAACATTAATCCAAGGTTCAAATATCTACATCACTAAATTAAAATGGGACCAATTTATCCATAATTTTCCAAATCGATCAAATAACAGCTGAGGTAAAAAACATAAAATAAAAAATGCGACCGGTTAAGAAAAACAAAGATTTTTTTTTAGTTTGAAGTGCCGGTACAATTGTGCAAATGAAAATCACAAGGTCATTTTCTTGCCATCTTTGCAACAATATATTTTAAATTGGACAAAATGTGAAATTTTGCTGGTAGACCATTGTTTAATTATTTAGAAGAGTAGCAGTCCCTTGTGAAAGGGCTCGTCCGTGAAAGTACTACGACCATACCTATTTCAGCCGCCAAGCAGCATTTCTGTGTTCCGGTTTGAAAGATATGGTTGCCGGTGAAATTACGGGCACGCGAGGCTAACACCTTTATGCCTCTAGTTGAAGGGCGCAATACAGTTTCGAGTAGGCTATGTTCTTTGTGAATGTGACCTACGCAGTAAGATATTGTTATAGGCAAGGGTGCAATTAACATCAGGGGGATACTTGCTTGTTCCGTCTCCTAGTTGTAAAAAAAATATATGATAATTTGCATAAAAAAAATACATTAATATGTTCAAGTTGGTATAACAGATTTTCTTAACAACACATCAATATTCTGTCCACAAATTGCCGACCAACAATTGTATATACCTTGTTTTTTTTGTTTATAAATATTACAGGACATTAATTTTACACAGCGCCATCTAGCCTCAAACTAAGCATAGCTTGTAATAAGCGAACTAGATTACGGATAGAATGCTTTTGCTTAAAAGGAAGACTCAATCACATGTAATATATCTCATGGATTAAGTTAAAGAAATAAAAAAAAGAATACTTAAATACATTTTGTAAATACATACGTACTATATGATACAACACCCAAACAAAGAACTAACATCTGTGTTCATCACACAAATGTTTGCCCTGGGTGGGAATCGAACCCACAGCCTACAGCGTAGCGGGCAGAGTTACTACCAACTGAGCTACGAGGCTTGTCAAACCTCTACACTACAGTAACTATGCAGTACAATGCACCAAGTTCAACACAAAGCAGGCCTGTGTTCTATTCCAAGCTGTTTACGACGTCGTAAACCTGCCCCCACCTGAACAGGAATGCGCTGCGGAAGGGACAACCCTGTGTTATTTTTCATTGGCCCATAACATCAACTAGTTGTCAAATATTTATTTATTTTTCTCGGGTTCAAATATCTTGCTATGGAAGTCTAGTATTGATGATCACATGTCTGCATAGTCATTTTCGTCTTATCATACTGAGGTGGGGGTTTGCTGTATTAATCAAAATGTTCACTGACCCGACCCTATCAGTAAGTATTATTGGAAGATTTTGATTTATTCTCTAACTATCCCCATTCCACCGGTAATTATCTAGAGCTCGAAAAGGGGATTTTGTAAATCATGTTTCCTACTATCCCATGAACCGAAAAACTGTCATCAATCAAGAACGTTTTCCGATTGGCCCAAGCCCAATCATATCATTATTAAAATATGCCTAAGGTTGGCTGAATGAGATTGCTTCTTACACTTCAGAGTTGTCTGAATAGTGAGTGTAACAACAGTAAAGTATTTACAATTTTATCCGTAATCTAATACTTAATATAAACCCTTGAAAGACGTTATCTTCTCTGTCCATTCAGCGGTTGCCTGGAAGTGATCGCTTTCAGCGATAAGGCCGCCCATTGTTTTACCAGGACGCTTATATTAAGTTTCCGCTATCTGTATTTTGTTATGTTATTCGTAAATGGTGAACAATAAAAAGTTATCTATTTACAAGTTTTGCTTAAAATGGCGCTAGATGGCGCTGTGTGATTTTAATGCCCTGTTGTACTTATTTTATTGCATATAACAGTGGTATAGCTTCTATCCTATCTTACCGGTGTCAAGTCTGAGGATTGGCTATCGTACCTCTAAATGCCGGAACACAATAATTAGAAATTGTTATGGAGGCAAACTTAGATAGGATAGATCAAAATCAGAAGTAGCAAGAAACCCATTTAAATTAGCAGTTAAGACAAGGGTCGGTAATTCCAGTCCCTCTTGTACCAAATAGCATTCAAAGGGATCCCTCCAAAAATAGGTCGCGAGATAACACATACCTACAATAACACTCAAGCAAGACAATGTGTGAAGCAACTAATTTCCACACGATTTTCCACCAAATTATTCCTATCTCTAACTTGGAATTCTATATCACAGTTTCAACCTTACTGCATCGAGATAAGAGACAAATACTCATATTTTACCAGATAGTTTTGGGTTTGATTATTATAGTTTTCAGATTCCTGCTATAGACGGGTAATCGAAATTTGTCTGCAGAACTTGGTTATTTAATGTACCTATGTTAGTGCGGGCGGGAAGGTTAGATAACTGGTAGTAGTTCTGCCTTCTGCGCTGTAGGTTGTGGGTTTGATTCCCACCCGGAACAAACATGCCTTTCAAATGTAATGCTAAACTAAATCTTACATAAATTGTTCATTATTTTCCTCATATGAATAGCTAATTAAATGTCCTTTATGTTCCGTAATTCGTATGCAATAAGTATGCCACAAGTTTTAGAAAAGCGTATTTTTATAAGCTTTGTAAATGTGTTATTTTTTAATTTAGATACCTATGAGAATAAATTTACACTAAATATTGTATCACCTTACTTATTATCATTAATAAAGATCGTTTGAAATTGAAAAAAATTGACCCGGAACAAACATTTGTGTGATTGAATACAATGTAACTAACAAACATTATAGTTGTATATAGGTGTATATAGATGTAGCTATATTGTATCATAAGTGACTATTCATATGCCTGAATGAGATCTACTTACGATGGACCAAGCCTATCCAGATGATCCCTATTAACTCTCTTCTTGAAGACATTAGGATCGTCAAACAGCGGAAATACAGAATAAAAAAATGGAGTATCTTCTAAGGCTGAAACGGTCTTATTACAAAAAATAGCTTAAATCCAGGTTTAAGCCTGAACTACTTAGCCTAGGTTAAACCTTTACTAAAGTTGATGCCAGGTCTAAACGGTGATTTTATTACAATACTTACTTTGTTCCAACACCAAACTAAAAAAAATTATATTTTACATTACAAAGTACCTAGTATAATCAGAATAGTAGGTAGATATAGCACTTACTTCGTTGCGAGCCCTGTTGCGTAACGCGCAAACTAACTTGAACTTCTGGACTAATGGGGCTTACTCGAGGATCATGACTGTGACAAATCCTCGCGCAATAGGTCCACGATTTTTGCACAAAGCGATTGGTAAACCTATACTTGTATCGGAATTCTTCATCACTCATTGCAAAGGGGTTAACTCGATGACGAGTACCTATTGGGTAGTCGCGTGGGTCGTCTCTAGCATATTGAGATCTACGAAATCCATAAGGTCACATGTGTCCATTTTAATTCAATTCGTAAGACATTTCACTTCAACCGCCTCTGTGGTCTAGTGATTTAAACCACCGATTTCAGATCCAAAGGTCCCGGGTTCGATCCCCATGGGGAGTACAATATATTGTGCTTGGTTTGGTTGGTGGTATGATTTTGTTAAAGTCCGGCTGGCTAGCTACCACCATATTACCTAATTCTGTTGCCATAATAACAATTCTTAAAAAAAATGTTGTGTTCCGGCATTCAGAGGCAAGATAGCCAGTTCCTCAGTTTGTTGAGGATTCTGGGTGAAGTGCGCCTCCACCTTCGGCCTTATTTCAACTTGTTACCAGGTAAGATGAAGGCCAAGTGCTTACCCGTCGTACGATAAAAAAAAAAAATTAGCAACGCAAAACAAAACTCGATAAATTGATTGACGTTTGTTTGTTGATATTAATTTTGAGGTTAGTACCAAAGATAAACTAGGGGTCTAGCAGGTTTATCTTTAGACCATAGATGAACCATGGTTTAGAGCTAAAACATCGTTTTGTAATAACGTTTATCTTAGATCTTGGTTTAGTACCAGGTTTAAACCTAGACTAACTTTAAACTTCGTTTTGTAATAAGGCCGAAGGGGTTTTATGCTTAGACCGGAGACACGACATTTATTCTAAACATGCTTCTGTTCTAACCGGTGAAAAGTAGCCTAAATGCTATTTTTCGATTAGAAATATCGCTTGACTGCAGACCAAATAGAACTGCCTACAATAATAATAATAAAACACGTTTATGAGCAAAGTTTCAGCTCGATCCGTTCCGTAGTTTTTCTATGACACATTAATACACATTAAACATCTTGTACATTACAAGCATCTTAAAATATTAAAATGATGTCGTAGCGAGGATTATCCGCTGAGTTTAGATGTCCTCCAACTGATAATTTTCCAGGAAAACTCAAAGACCTGCCTCTCCCGTTTACGACTTCTCAATTATCCAGGTTTACTGCCAGTGCCAGGGTATTTCGGGAGACCACACACATCCAAACAATGGTGACTTGATTATGACTGTGTTCATTTCCAACGTTTCATCACAGGTTTTATTGAGTTTTCTTTGGGTTTTCTTTTCTAAATGCAGCTAAATGGTGATTTCACAACGTAAGCAATAAAAACACTAAGATTACTATCTTAAATGTTTTTCAAGTATTCAGGCGCTTTTTTAACCGCTTTTTAAACCTATGTGGTCTAGTGGTTCGCCCACTGGCGTCAGATCCAGAGGTCCCGGGTTTGATCCCCTGGGGGAGTAATATTACAGGACAGGACATGAATTTCACACAGCGCCGTGTAGCCCCAAACTAAGAATAGCTTGTAATATGGGAACTAGATTACGAATAGAATACTTAAATACTTTTTGTAAATATCCACGTATTATATGATACAACTAACCCAAACACATATTGTGCTTGGTTTGGTTGGTGGTAGCTTTGTTTAAGTCCACCTGGCTTGCTACTACCATCTGACCTAAGTCTAAAATTTGTGTTCCGTAATTTAGAGCCGGATAGCCAGTTCCTCAGTCTGTTGAGGATTCCGGGTGAAGTGCGCATCCACTTTTGGCCTTATCATAACTTGAAACTAGTTGATAAGAAGGCCAAGCGCTTCCCCGTCGTAAAAAAAACGTGGACTAATTTGCATGTATTATAAATTGTTCGTGGTTATAAATTGGTAATTGGCAATAAAATAGCATTATTATATGATTACCCGCAAAGCAAACAATTGGCTCCATAGCAATCAGTCTAATTATCACATTATTTATCGGTACAGAATTACATGCGTATTGCAATTAATTAATATGCCCGGGGGTAGTTTGTATGTATGGAGATCAGGTATTACTGTAAATAGCTAGGTTGTATTGAGTGGGTTGTAATTACAGGATTATTACTTAGCTTGCGGCATGGAGGTTAACAAACGTAAATATGTACCCAGTTTTTTTATTGTATGACGGGTTAGTACTTGGCCTTCATCATACCTGGTTATAAGTTATGATAAGGCCGAAGGTGGAAGCAAACTTCACCCGGAATCCTCAACATACAGAGTAACTGGTTATTTTACCTCTAAATGAAGAAACCCAACAATTCAGAATTGTTATTGTGGCGACAGGTTAAGGTAAGATTTAAACCGCCTTTGTGGTCTAGTGGTTTGACCACCGGTGTTAGATCCAGAGGTCCCACATTCGATCCCCAGGGGGAGTACAATATTGTGCTTGATTTAGTTGGTGGACTTTGTTTAAGTCCGCCTGGCTAGCTACCACCATCTTACCTAAGTTTGTCGCCATAACAACAATTCTTAAAAAAAAATAAGTTCCGTCATTTAGAGATAAGCTAGCCAGTTCCTCAGTTGAGGATTCCGGGTGTGCCGCTTGCACCTTCGACCTTATCATAACTTGTAAACGAAGTGAGATGAAAGCCAAGTGCTTACGTTTCTCACAATGCACATGTTGTCAATTTAAAAATCGAACCCAATATACAGCGAAGAAGGAAAGTTACTTGCCCGATTAGAATTTCGATGATGACGCTGAGATGCCTTGTCACTATCATGAAATTGACAGCAGACAAGGTGGAGTAACCATCGCCTATCACTTAATGAGAAGCTACGGTCAATTGACTCCAACACACAAAGAAGACCGACTTCCAAAACAAATCTAATGGGGTTCCTCAGGGCTATGTACGCGCATTATGGTGTTGGTAAATTTCTACTTTTTTGCTACTACAAACCCACATGATCTATGTACTTAACTAATAATAGCAAAATTGATGAATTTCCATATTGGATTGACTGTGCAAAGTTTGCAGTGTTAATTTGAACTAATATGGAAAATCTTAACTCTTAATTTCAAAAATATTGTTATTACTCTTAATGATACTGATATGAAGCTTGTAGGTATTAGTGAAATTTCACATGTTTTAATCCACGATGTATTTTGAAGCTAAAATTTAGCAAAAACTGTAAGACTCGTTATTTAAGTCGAGGAACTATTGCACGTATTACGTATATTGCGGTATTTTAATACTTTCAACGATGTTTGAAAAAAGTTGCTCTTTCCTGAGTTGATTGACAAAAATACTTTGTTAATTGACAGTATGCAAGGTTTTACCTATATTCGTTTTAAATATTAGTTTAGAATTTTAGAAGAAAATTCAAATGAAAATTGTTGGCAAGTTTACCAGTGCTTCGTTGAAACGAAGCGAGCCACTCGGCCGCCCACTCACTACTCGCCGATGACACTTGACTGATCGCTTCCGTGCGCCGCCATCAATACTCTGTAGTAATATCAGTTCAGAGTCAATAAAACTCATGGAAGTGAAACTCCCACGTGCATTTGAGTTTTCAGATAGATTCAGTATTTAGGTTTATAATGTATCTACTTGTAAATGTTATTAAATTGTTTTAAGGATCGTCAAAAAATATACAAGCCAGTATTGCAGGCGGTAGTTTTGACGATTCATTCCGATTAACTGCCGATTTCAGAACTAGAGGTCCCGGGTTCGATCCCCAGGGTGTGCATATTGTGCTTGGTTTCGTTGGTGGTAGGATTTTGTTTAAGTCCGCCTGGCTAGCTACCACCATCTTACCTAATTCTGTCGCCATAATAACAATTCTTTAAAAAAAAGGCATATAGAGGTAAGATAGCCAGTTCCTCAGTGTGTTGATGATTCCGAGTGAAGTGCGCCGCCACTTTCGGCCTTATCTCAACCTGTAACCAGGTGAGATGAAGGCCAAGTTAATGATTCCCCGTAGTACAAAAAAAGAGATCCTTAAAAGTCTTACTGAATAAACGACATTTGATTTTGATTTAGAAATTGATATCGTCCACATATATTTTTTGCAGAAGTTATTTCAATGAATCCGTGAAAAAAAGACCACTTCCTGATTATTTAATATAGGTATGCAATGACAATACAAATGTTAACCCACCTTTTTTTCTGAAAAAACCACTGCTATAAAACTACGTTATAATACAGTTGCTGACTCGTGATAATAACAGGGGGTTTCTATACTTAAAATAAACGCATTATTTAAGAAGAAACAATCATACGCCTGTATTTCATGCTTTCTTATGAAATAACTAATAATAAATATAACGGGACATTAATTTCACACAGCGCCATCTAGTTTTAAACAGATAGGTATCGATATGGCTTATAATACTGTAAAGTTTGACTCCGTTGATTTGATGTTATGCTTCAAAAGTCTGTACTTGGATTAGGGAGTTTCACTTCTTGTATCACTCTTTACCCTGATTACGCTGGAATTTTTATGTGTCCATGGTAATGAGATTGTGACAGCACAGTACGGAAATGAAATTGGTTTTATGATATTAAAAGTTGTTAATTTTGGTAGATTATCTACGAAATGGACGGTTATAATGATTAGACGGTCTTGAACTACGGTTTTATGTTGTTTATAATTCAGCAGATGAATTAGTCGGTAAAAACTATGTTTAATAAAACTATTCAGTCAGTGCGCTGAGAGCCAGTACTTTCTGGGAAAGTTCGCTCCATCGTAGACTTGACTCCTTGAAGAGTTATCCCCCAGTAAGTGGGTTTTTCTTCCGTGATCCTCAATCGGACGTTATGTCATCACTTCTTGTCCATATAATTCCTCACATAATCCATCCATCTCTTCTCCGGTCTACCTCTACCATTACATCCGCTCACACTCATATTTAACTCTCTTCTAACATGACTCTCATCCTTCATCACATGAGCAGACCATGACGACATGACACTTACCTACTTATTTATATTAGCTGTACCTGTGCAGTATCACTTGAACACAACACATAATGCCAAAATACTGTTTTCTATATAAACTTGAAACTCTCTAGCCTACCCCACAGACAAACGAAGCGTGATTTTACATCACTATCATTATTATCCTAAGAGAATTGAATATAGGTTTATTTCAGTGCAAATTTTTGTACTCGTCATCATCATATGAGTGAATGAATGTCCCATAGGTGAATGTAAAGTAAACCCTTCGCAGTTCGCTGGGACCAAATTACTTAACCCCTGCGTGGAGCTAGGTATAATGTGTGAACTTTGACAGATGGAGACGCAACACGCCAAGTATCACCATTTAATAGGGTATCACTAAGTCTAAGGCTGGTGTCCCACCACCGACGATAAGCGAGAAACGAGTTGCGAATTTTTTTTTTCGATTACATACGATTTATTCGCTGAAATAGAGTACCTACTCTAATTGGTCTTAAATTAAACATGTAGAGGTATGGAAATTTTATTTGTATAAGCCTAGTACATGCATTTATATATATATATATATATATATATATATAATGTTTTGCATATGATACATCTTACAACGAAGTAAGATAATTAATGAGAATAATTAGTAATCAAGTCAAAATTGTATGTCAGGACAATGTCAAAATTTTACTAAAGTTATTTCATTTAAAATTATGATTCTTGTTACTAATTTACTGAATGAAATGCTTCGATAGCTCATGTAGCAATGACAAATAAGTGGAGAGTGAGTTCTGTGTGTGAACTGTCAGCGAGAACCCTCATGCTGACTAGGAAAAAGTAGGAGAACCGATCAGCTGGCCTCAAATCTCAGTTTCATTTGGGCTTCAATCGGTTTCAATAAAAATGACGACTTTTTTTTATGAAACCGAAAAATTGTTCAATAGAAAACCCGCCATTTTTATTGAAACCACAATGAAACAGACATAGGTAAAAAGCCAGATTCTTTGTTGGCGGTAGGACAAGACGCCTAGTTACTGCGCAGGCAATAACTGGGCGTCGGCTTAGGCAGCAAGAATTGAAAAAAATAAATGTGCTCATGACAAATGCACGGATCTGGCTAAAATGTGGATGTAATATGGTTTAATGTTGGAACTGGAACTGGCTATCTTACCTCTGAATGTCGGAATTACGAATCGGTCATAGGAGAACGGTTGCGGAATCCCGGAACACAACAATTTTAGAATTGCTGTTATGGCGACAGAATAAGGTAAGATGGTGGTAGCTAGCCAGGCGGACTTAAACAAAATGTGATGGTAATGTTTCAGCTCTTGCGTGTGGATTAGGAAAATGCCGAAGAAAGCAAAGTAAATACTGATTATTACAATATTACAGGACATTATAATTTCACACATCTAGCCCCTAGCTAGATTACTAAGCCTACCACCTAAAACCAGTTAATTATCATTCAGAAGCACCGCTGCCTAAACTTGAAGGCATCTTATTTAGCCTAGTCCTATAGACTAAAGAGTCTTAAGTACTCACCCTACATTTCCAACGCAAATTACAATTTCTAGAGCTGATCCAATTAGAAATACTAATTTACCTATTATTTTTGTGTGCCTGCTTGTTTCCAATTACTGATTAATTACCGATATTATAATACAGCTAGTATATTTTTGCAAATAATCTTCAAAGCACAACATTACCGAAATCCGTGATTACCAACCGAGTGGAGGAGTAATCTGTGAACATGAGTTGCTCCAGGAACGTACTCTAGCCAGGCGGACTTAAACAAAATGTGATGGTAATGTTTCAGCTCTTGCGTGTGGATTAGGAAAATGCCGAAGAAAGCAAAGTAAATACAGATTATTACAATATTACAGGACATTAATTTCACACAGCGCCATCTAGCCCCTAGCTAGATTACTAAACCTACCACCTAAAACCAGTTAATTATCATTCAGAAGCACCGCTGCCCAAACTTGAAGGCATCTTATTTAGCCTAGTCCTATAGACTAAAGAGTCTTAAGTACTCACCCTACATTTCCAACGCAAATTACAATTTCTAGAGCTGATCCAATTAGAAATACTAATTTACCTATTATTTTTGTGTGCCTGCTTGTTTCCAATTACTGATTAATTACCAATATTATAATACAGCTAGTATATTTTTGCAAATAATCTTCAAAGTACAACATTACCGAAATCCGTGATTACCAACCGAGTGGAGGAGTAATCTGTGAACATGAGTTGCTCCAGGAACGCCGAATAATTCTCGTTCGGCGTAATGTGCAGCGAGGTGAAAACGCAATCCGGGGACTTATAGGGTTGCCACTTCAAATTACTAAATATACCAATGTAAACTGGTAAACTAAATAATACTTAATTTACTAAATTACACTGTACTGGTAACCAATCCATGTTTGTTTTGGATATCGAAGAGCGGAGTCTTCTTACACAAGTATTGTAAATGAAGACTCCAACCTTTTACCTCAATATTGTCAAAATTGGTTTCTGAAAAAAAAAATGTTTTATACAAACTTTTTTTTTTTATATTGTGCATGCTTATTTACTATTTTTAATTATAAGCAACAATTATGTTTAACATTCAGGCCATCAACAAGAGAAGGCTCTTACGGAAGACCAGCGGTGGTTGTATCCGGACAATCCGCATCATGTTGAGTAATGGACCGTTTTTAATTTAATATGGGATTTGTATTATGTATTGATCATGTTAATTTCGATTTTGCAACGAATAAACTGAAATTCTATTCTATTATTTGATAATAATAATAAAAATATTTTATTTCAGGCAACAATAGACAAGTAAAAGATCTTATTTAACTTAGTCTACGGCCCATAGCAATGTCTTAAAACTAGCATACATATAATATAATAACTTAAGTAGGCACACGTAATGTCGACGTGTGATCCCCGGTGTCTTGCGGTGTATGCATTATGTATGTATAATGTTCATATCATTATTAACGAATTAGGTAACAGTAATTCTATGCTAGATCTTTTTTTTATTTGAATTGGTAAGCTCTCTCTCAAAGCCTGGGCTTGAAATCTACATTGAAGATTTCCCATAAGTTGCCTATTAAAAGAACTGACAGCAACATCTATCTGTATGCTATACTAATCGGGATCAATACGTTTACAAAGCGTGGTGATCATGGGAAATCCCATATTGCACTCTTTGGGAGACGCCTTTCTTTGTCACTTATTCGGGATGGGATGATAATAATTATGAGAGTCGAAATAAGCCCAGATTTCGCACCAGCCATGACATTGACAGGGTAACTTAGTCACCAGGAGAGCTATTGCAAAAATAGTTTTTTAGTGTAAATGTAAAGTAAAAAAAAAAAAAACAAAGTAAGTGTAAACAGGGCATACTTTTGCTGCAGTATCTTGACAAAGACAAGTAATTAGATTATTTTATTTATATTCGATCAACAAAAAAAAATAGCTAAATACAGGATATAGCTTAGATCCACGCTCTAAGTAGTGATCAGAGACATTATTGGAAGGGGCAACCGAACTTTTCGTTTTTTTTTTATTCGAACTTGTGGTAGAGCATGCGACGCCATAAAGAAAAAAAAATCTGTGTCAGCAGCTTGTTTTGGCAAGGCACAACATGCTTTTTTAATTCACTTCGTTGCTGACAAAATACATGTTGGAGCTGACCAAAACTTATAACTAGATGAACGTTTAAATGATAGCCAAATGAGCCCATCCCATACATAGGGCCGTCAAATATCAACTTTTACTTTTATTTTTTATTGAACGACGGTTAAGCACTTGGCCTTTATCTCACCTGGTTACAATAACAAGTTGAAATAAGGCCGAAGGTGGAGGCGCACTTCACCCGAAGTCCTCAACAAACTGAGGAACTAGCTTTACGAAGTAAGTCAACGAAAAAACTATAAATCAGATTACCGTTGTCTGAAGACAGCGATAGTCTGATTTATAGTTTTTTTAGGATTTCGTACCAACCAACGGGTTACTTTTACCCTGTTACTAAACCTTCGCTGAACGTCCATCCGACTGTCTGACTATCAGCGGGCTGTACGCCCTGTAATAGGTATTACAGAGCGTACAGCCCGCTGATCTGTAATAGGTATTATTATTCATATTCATATTCATAATTATTAGTAATATTATTCTGTAATAGGGCTGTACGCTCCTCAGTTTATTGAGGATTCCGGGTGAAGTGCGTCTCCACCTTCAGCATTATTTTAACTTGTAATCAGGTGAGATGAAGGCCAAGGCTGTTCCTCGTCGTACAATAAAAAAAAAATGGCGAATTATTTAAAATTCTTGATATAATATCAATTCTTCATTATTTCATTCTTTCTTAGATACATTTTCAGTAGTAGGTACAGACGGGCACAAAAAACCCTATCATGATTCTGAGGCGGTCGGTAGTAAGAAGGGAAAGAAACCACCTGTGTTACTACTGGTAGTAAAATAGTAGGTAGTAGGTACAACGGGCAGTTAAAGTTTTTTTTTTATTGTACGTCCTATTGTATCTCACTTTGGTTTCAAGTTATGATAAGACCGGGTGGAAGCGCACTTCTTCCGGAATCCTCAACAGTCTGAGGAACTACTGGCTACCTTACCTCTAAATGCCAAAACACAACAATTTTGAATTGTTTTTATAGCGACAAATTTAGGTAAGATGGTGGTAGGCGGACTTAAAAACAAGGTTCTACCACCAACCAAGCATAATAAAACTAGTTACAATATATTTTAGATCTCAAAAGTCTTTGATAGGTAGGTAGGTCTTTGTTAATGGGATTAAGGATCAGACGTCAACTCGTCTCTTATCTGAAGACGACATCCCTATTGAAGGGTCCCCACCCTGAAGGGTAAGAAGGGGCAATCGCAGCCTGCGGTCTGGGAGGGTTCCGCGAGGCGGTAATGAGATCACATATATAATATATCCAGTTAAAAGTAAAATTGATTATAATGCCGTAATTATTAATTAATTTACATAAGCCAAATAATGACAAAGACGGATTTCCCATTATAACCTCGCTTGGCCAGTGGATCGATGATTACAGTTGGTACTCAAGTGGTTGCTATCCTTGCTTTCGTGTTCAAATTAGCGTTTTATCTGGAATATAATTTTATGTCCAATCCAATTTAATAATTCGCTCGTAAGTTGATTTCGGTAGTGGTAGGACCAGAATAGGTTCGCTTGATTTGCGGCCAACCTGCCAAAGTCCGGAACCGAGCAGTCCGTCTGTGTTCCGTCGATGCGCGTTGGTGCCACACAGTTAGGTATCGCTAATGCCATATAGCATTAAAAGAAGAATTTATATTTGGTAATTTTAAGCTATTGTATAGGATCATAAAAATCTTGCTTTTCTCCACGTATGCTGATGTGTGTCGTGATTCCGAATAGTCGATAGATATGAGAGTTTAAAGTGATTCTAATAAAACTTACTGAGCGATAATTATACATATCAATTCTATATATATTCACAAACATTAAAAATCATATGTACAGTTAAACTAACTATGTACGAAGGAAGCAGTCGGATTAAGGACCGTTACAAACGGCCTATAGGTAACTCAACTGTTCCAGACGTACCAGGCGGAAGCGTGCCCAAGAAGCGATAGTTGAATTTGAATTTGACATATTGTACTTGTTTACCTTTACGCGTCTTATAAAGGAATCCAAGCGAATATCAATTCAACAGATATGACATCACCTAAATTACAAGCATTTGCGAAAACCGCAACGATGCGCTCGCGCATTGAATCTTACGATTTATCAAGATTACTGTCATCGTGAGTAATCTCCACCGATAGGGAAGCGACAGTGACCAATCGATTTTTGTCACCGAATCGGTTATTGTGCATCTTGATTTATTCGAGTGGAAATCCGCAATTTTGTGGTTATTGTACCTTGACTGTTCGTGGTACAAGATGGCGTAATTCTACTATGGGACTAAAATGCAGCAAATTTGATATTTCAAATATTACCGGACAATAATTTAACACGGCGCCATCTAGTCCAAAGTAAGCAAACTTGTAATATGGGAACTACCTAGATTACGGAAATAATACATTATATTATAATAGGTACTTATCATACAAAACAACACCCAAATATTTGACAAAAGAACTTGTTCGACCTGTCTACCACCATCTTATTTATTTATTTTAAATTAAAATAAATCTTATCCAAGATGTAAGATATTAAATGAATATCTTACATAACCATACTTATCTATCTATACTTTTTTATTATATACCACCAAGTCTGTCGCTATATCAATAATCCTTAAATTGTTGTGATCTGGCATTTAGAAGATAGTCAGTTCCTCAGACTGTTGAGGATTCCGGGTAAAGTGTGCTTCCACCCTCGGCCTTATCATAACTTGAAATCAGGTTCGATGGAGGCCAAGCTCTTCGCCGTCGCACAATATAAAAAATACATGCAATTTTTAAATGATAAACACCTACGTTTATATCAACTGGGCGTTAACATGTTGAATATGAAGCATGACTTAAGTCTCCTCCATTGGAGAACACGTTAGTAGGTAGCTCATCTGAAACCGTCATAAAGGTAACTCTTCATCTTTGACATTAGTCGCAGTAACAGCTTCGTACAGTTGTCACAGGAAACAGTTGACCTATCACATAACTCTGTATCAATTTGGTCTCAATAATGATGGCGGCTTTTCGTTGACATTTCAAAGAAACAGTAAAAACTGATCAGAAAAAAAGCCGCCATTTTTAATGTCAAATTAAAACAGTAAAGTATTGGCCAGTTGATAGTTTCGTTCTCTTAAAAATAGTAAGGACCGTTGCAATAGTAAGGCGTTTTATGCCCTGCAGGGACAATGTTCCTTACTACTTTAATTGTATAAAACACCATTATTTTCAGTGGCTAGAGCAGAAAAAAAAGGATAACCATCACGCCGACGCCGGCGGCGGTACATGCGTTTTGTTTTAAAGATAAAATATTTTTAATGTAAGCTCCCTTCTTGCCCGAGGTGCTATACTGTTGTTGATACCCTTAACACAGCTTTGCGCTCAAAAGTATTTCATATAGACCGAGGAATAAGGTTAAAATTACTATGAAACTCGGAAGAGATGCCTTGTGAGAAATTCGACAGCTCTAACAAACAATTTGGTGTATCGAATCTGAATCCTATGACTTTAACATAAGGTTTGAAATAAATAGTGAAGGTTTGATGGTAAGATTATTTTTGCTACTCAAAATTTGATCTTTTTGCTTCGATGTAAGGTTAAATATGCAGAGGAATGAAGGAAGTGGTAGTGAAATATCGACAACTTTGCAAACGTGACCGCATCAAATTAGGAGCTTGTTAAATGTCTGGGAAAAGGTCTTGTAAGAAGAAACGATTGCAATGTTGAAATTTATTTTTGAAATTGTCTGCGAAAAAGTTTAACATAAGAAAATAACACACAATCCGGTAATGTACAGGGAAAAACTGATGGTTAGCCATGAACATGTCTCACAGCTTAGTTGGTAGTAGCTCTGCCACAACCTAGGCACAAGCCTAGGTTGTGGGTTCGATTCTCACCCAGGACAAACATTTGTGTGCTGAATGAGATTGATTCTGTGTTTGGGTGTTATATATGACATGCGTGGTAATTAAATGTATGTTATCATTAATTTATCCGTTATCCATCTTCCATCCGAAGCTATGCTAGCTTGGGGCTAGATGGCGCTGTGTAAAATTAAATGTCCCGTATTTATACATTTTATTTTATTTCAGTATTTTATCCCTGAAAATCCGTATGGCATGTGTCACTGGCTAGTAGCTCGCTAAGTCGCGATCGGCGATGGGATTACAAGCTGTCATATATTTAATGCTAGCTACTTGCAAACCGTGAGCTTGAGCCGAACGTTTGGACTTGCCTTTGACTACTTCCTATAAGGTGATCCTGAAACTATACATACTCTCTGAGTAGTGATCACAGGTGAAAAAAAGCGCTCAATTGAATTCCGAAAAGGGGAATTAATTTTCTACAGTACATACTTAGTATTTTTGTGTGATTCGTTTATTTATTACAAGTTATTAGTATATATACAATCATTTCTTGTTATAAAATGGCGACTCATACTGACCGGTGACGTCAATTGGCAAGCAGGTATTGTTGTAATTTAGCTAAATTAATGCCTTTTGATAAAATCAACAATTGAATCAGATTTATTTTGGAATCAAAGCGGTATTTAAATCCATGCGCTTGGCAGCGGTGTGGAAATCATATTTTTGATTGATGAATCCATTATGGGAAGGAAACATTATTTTTTACACGGAAACAAGCTTATTTTCATATTTAAATATTCCCCGAAGAATAAATTTAGCTTGAAATGGTTCATCTTTTTTCTGTTACTGTATTGACCGTCAGTCTTGAGTATACATATACATATAATAGTTATTAGTCATCATCCCGTCAATAAAAAATGGACTCAAATTTGTCCTCAATAATATTTCAAAAATTTTACTTTCACAAATTACTTACCTATTTACACAGAAATGGAGTGTCCTGTCATATACCTATTTATCAATATAACCAATTGCATCTCTTTTCCCGACTGCTCCCTGACTAAAATATTAGTAAATTGTGCGTAATCTAATTTATTATTGATTTCATAAATTAGAATGAATTGTAATTTTCTTCATTAAAATTATGCTACATTATTAATATTACTGTATGCCCCAGAATGTGTAGAACACAGTGGATATTTGTATGATTATTTTAAGAACTCTTTACTCTACCTGCGTATCTCAATAAACGATTTCTGATTTTGATTCTATTATACACAAAACCAATACTCACACTGGCCTGAATCGGTATCGCGTCTCTATGAAATATAATGAAAAAAATACCTGTTCCGAAATCGGAACTCGAGCTACTCCGTCTTTATTTGCGCTATGTCAATGGTATGACATTTCACATCATATCACATAGAATACATAGTTATAGATCTGTGATATCACATCAATCGTTGTGTTCCAGCATTTACAAGGTAAGATAGCCAGTTCCTCACTTTGTTCAGGATTCCGGGTGAAGTGCGTTTCCTTCGGCTTATCATAACTTGAAAATCAGGTGAGATGAAGGCGAAGCACATCCCCGTCGTACAAAAAAAAATGAAGTAAATGGATAGAAGGAAGCTGCGGCCATTCTTCTGTTGAAACTTCTGGACAGTTCTGGTTCTGCTGGTGTTTTTTCGGGATATGATATTTCACGACATTTGACATTTGACGTCTGAAAGGTTACTTTTACCTCCAACAAAAGTACCAGGCACGTTATTCACGATTCCAGTGCAGTGCGTGGCGAATCGTCGCGAACGAACAATAAAACAATGTCAGCGGTGCCCTTTTCGGCGCTTTCGCTAAGTGCCGTGTTTTACTGCTTTATTTTAATGTGCCACTGGCTCTTGTCGCGACTTCACTCGCGTACATACTATATTTTCTTCTTCGTCGGCTCGATGGCTCAGGTTGGATAGAGCCACGCCAGAACTTAATAAATACTAGACCTCGGTTCTTGCCATTGTTCTTGTGTGCTGGTCGCGATTCCGAACAGGCGGTAAATTTGACGTTTCAAAATGATCCGAGAAATCTTCATGGGTTAACGTATATTAACTTGGCCTTGATGATATTATTATGAGAGATATAGCTCTCAGAATCAGCATCTTGGCGTGCCACTGGGCAAGCCTATGGTATAGCTGGGTTCATAATTACTACGTACGTGGGGGAGTATCTACTTTAGGGTTATTGGATAGCGTGGTGTTGGAAGCCCTTCTACTCGATAGACCGAAGACGTTGTGACGGTTAAGTGGAACCTATGGATAGAAGCGGCTATCTGTGGCCGTTTTGGAGAGGTTAATGCCCTATAGAAGACCGATAGGGCCTGATGATGATGAAGCTTGACGGCCGTCGCTAGTATTTTACTTAAGCTATCGAAAATAAAGGTGAATACATACATACATTTTTGTAGTTTCTAAAACATGCGCGAGTAGGACTATACATTTTTTTAAGTCAATATAAACGTGAGTAAAAGCCGTGTTTTAAATGTAAAATTTGTAGTGTATGCAAACACAAAATAAAATACAATAAATCTGTAAACATTAATGAATTTCATTTTTAATTGAAACCCAAACAAAATTTGAAAACGCCAATACTTTACAGTGGGTTATAATGCATTTAACTCGATAAATAAAGAGTCAGCTAATGAGCTCATTAATCGACGCAAGCGCAGCTCATAATTCCAGCTGTCATCTTTAGTGGCGCTGCGATGCTTATTTTGAATTTCGAATTGTGATAAATGGCGCGTAAGGAGCAAAAAATGCGTCAGCCATGTTTAAAATGAGGTTACACGGACTTTTTTAATGAAACAATTTTTCCGCCACATTGAAATTCGTTATAAATGACATTGTGTCTTTAGAAGTTTAGCAACTTTTTTAGGGTTTCCATTTGTGAATGCAGTTAGAGGCGACTAAAGGGATGAAGGGAATTTATCAAATCATCCCATTGCTCTATTTAGGATGCTCGGCATAAGAGGCATTCGACTTTGACTGTATAATGATGACATTACCTACTCGGTATTTGGTTCAGAACTGACAAATAGAATAGCAGTGGGCAGGCCACAGGCTCGCAAAACCGAAACCCGCTGGGAAGTAAAGGTTCTCGCGTAGAGAACATAACGTCCACGGTTAAAAGCGAAACGGAGGGTGGGAATACCCTCTCCTTGATGGACCGACGTTAATGTGGCGGTCTCAAGATGGAGGAGGCTCAGACTGCTAGTGGCGTAAATTGTTGGAGGCCTGTGTTAAGCAGTGGACGAAAGTGGGTTGATGCGATGATGATGAATCTATTATTTACCAATATATAATAATATAGTGAAGACGTGTTATAAGTTTAGAATTTTCTCATAAATCCCGCATATTTTTGCAATATTTCGGCTTTATAAGCCGATGTAAAAATATCTCATTTCAGTATCACGTGGGCCGTGATGTATGGGCGCCGGAGGATGGAGGAGATTAAAGATTGTTGTGATGGATAGGCCCGGCTCGCGGCTACTGCGAGGTAATACTTTACAATTTATGCTTTGAGAGTATCTATTAAGGGGCTTGACGAATTTATAAGAGTTCTTGCTGTGGTCTCAAGCTGCGTAGAACATTAGGTTAGCACTATTTTAACTGATTCACGTGATGGGACCTAAAGTATACAATTGTCTCCCCGCGACCGTAACCAAAGTATCCTCACAACAATCATTTATATATTTATTATATTATATATAAAACCTTCTATAAGGTCGATGATTTGTACAAGTAGGTAACGGACATATTTTCTTGTAAATTAATCTATATATATAAAGTACTTTTTTGATTATTTGTTATTCAAAAAATTACTTTTGTCAAATAGAAAATAAATTATATTACTTAAATTAAAAAAAAACGAAACACTGAACACACATAGCATGAAGGTCCTCCGCGAGCTGCATGCGCTACAAAAAACTAGTTAATTTATAAATTTATAATATTTTATTATGTACCTATACTACCAATCCACTTAGTTATACTCGATTTAATTTGATTTTTTTATGATGTAAATATATAATTATAATGGATAATTTTATTATGTAACCTATATTTTATGACCCGTAACAGTTAAGTTGTTATTAATAAAATATTATGCCTATAACTATCAAACTAAATCGAGACTTTTTTATATGACATGGAAAGTGGCTACCTATTACGAATCAACATATATTATTATTTATACTATTAGGGTAGGACAGACAGACAGCCAGACAAACAGACAGCGAAGGCGTGGTAGGGTCCTGTCGGGAACCAAAACAGTTAGTTTCTATTTGTTTTTAATAATTTGTCAGATAATCCGCTACAATAACATTATATTCTCTAAAAATGTTTACGAATAGGTACCCTTAAATACCTTTTACAAATCTAAATATTAAATACAGGTACAACGGGCAGACGGACAGACAGAGTAGGCTTAGTAAGAAGTCGTCGGTACCCTTCGGGTACCTCAGTACCCGAAGTTCCTGAGAACGATTTTTTCTTTGTACGACAGGGAACCGATTGGCCTTTTCTAACCTGGTTACAATTTAAGATAAGGCCGAAGGTAGAGGCGCACATTACCCGGAATCCTTAACAAATTGAGGAACTGGCTATCTTACCTCTAAATGCAATTTTAGCACAACACAACACAACTATTTTAGAATTGTTGTTATGGCGATATAATTAGGTAAAATGGCGGTAGCAAGCCGGGTGGCCTTAAATAAAGTCCTATCACCAACCAAACCAAGCACAATATTTGTACTCCCCTGGGGATCGATCGAACCCGGGACCTCTGGACTGACGTCGGTGGGCGAACCACTAGACGAGGCGGTTAAAAATGAATACCTCAACACTTTTTTTAGTAAATACATACTTTATACTCATACAATTACATATCATCTCATACAAACCCACAACCTACAAGGCAGAAGGCAAACCTACTACCAACTAAGCTATCAGACTAGTTAACTTCACAATATCATAATGTTACCACAGGACGACGCTGCGTAGTCAAAGACTTTTTCGTGTAACAAGATTTGAATAAAACTTTTTAATGCAACCTTTTTCAATACGTTATCGCTTCACGTAACTTTCTATCGCTTGAAAGTATCTCGATATATCGTTAAAAGTATCTCGTGATGAATGGGACTCCTTTTCTCGTATCTTTTCAAGTTTCGCGATTTTTCCAACGCCTTTTTAGGAGTCGAATGTTGCGAGATGAAAAATGGCATCACTACGGAGATTGGTTCCCGATTTATATGGAAAACTTTTAAGTACAGTCGCCTACACTAACAATTAATAATTCAAAATGGCTTAGTATACACATTAGTGTGTCTAGTGCGAGTTTTATACTTTCTCCATACCTGCTCGAACGCGTTTGCGTTTACGTCGATTTGTATAAAAAACAATACCTATTCACCATTCACCGTGGGCAAACGCGAATCGAGTCAATTGCAACTCGCACTAGGCATTCAGGCCCAAATTCTATTAAGCCAATCGCTTCACTATGACAGTGGTTAATATTATGTCAGTAAGTTTAATATGTTTAATTGATAACACAAATAATAATAGGCCTTGAAATCTCTGGCACATATTTTTTTGGAAACTTATTTATCAATCGGTGAAAAAGCGAGTCAATAAAAGCATTTCATATTAGATACTTCGCTATAACAACTGCATTCTAGAAGCAGTATTAAATTACAATACATCTCAGCAACTATCCACATAACAATTCTATATTCTACATCTTACCCACCCAATCGCACCCTATATTATCCTCTGCGAAGTTTTGAAGTAGAGCGTGCCTCAAGGCGCTGCGCGGGGCCACAACTCTTTACTATTTACAACGGCGGCCGGTTTACGCCGATATCGCCAGAGCTTGCTTTAAATAAAGTTATTGAATACTTGCATTTGCTTATGTAGCGAGATCAGCAGGCCTATTACCTTACTCTGTTTCATTTGGGTTTCAAAGGATTTCAATTAAAATGCCTGCATTTCTGATTGAAACCGATTGAAACCCAAATGAAACAGAGTTACGTAATAGGCTTGCAGTTATGCTCAATCATTGAATTAATCATCGAATATCAGTACGTTTTTTACAGAACCATTGAAAAATATTGAAAGTTTGAAATCGCAACAGCACACAAAAAGGCCGGCAAGATACTTGGCTTAGTTAGGTAGTAGTGTTTATTATGAACAAATCCTTTCCAAGGCAGCAATCAAAATACTGAAAGCGTGTAGATTGAGCACGGTAGATCTTATTTTCACCCATTAGATCACCATTTTACTATTTGTTGAAATCAAACTCTTCATCAAAATAGCACAAGAACTACTTACAGAAACTTCGCAGAAGTATAAACTCGAAGCAAAAATATGTTTTTTTTTCTATGCATTAGGCTTTATGCACTCCTTCGTATAAAGTTTAACTATGCCAAGTTACACAATCCTCAGTGCGTGCAATTTGAATCAATGTTTATTGCAACATCACATGAACAGCCCATTAGAATTCACTGCCGTACAGAACCTCCTCAAAAGCTAGAGCGTTTTGCAATAAACATCACGCTTGACAGGCGGATTGCTAATCGCAGTAAAGGTAAGTTATATTTGCAGGGTAAACTCAAAATCAAAACAACGGAAAATGTTTTTTTACGATGGCTCATCTCTAGGCTTGCCTGGGCAAGGATGACGCGCCTTCCCAGAAAACTTCTTAAGACTATTTTTGATGATCGTAATTTTCGTCATCGATTTCTGGAGTCTCATAAATGATCTTGTTTTTTGCTTGCAGAGTCGGCTCCAAAGCATGGTTTCTATGTAAATGCTGATTATATGCAGTTCACGGCTCATGCAATCATATCATCTGGCTCGCAATCACGTCTGTTTGTGCAGCCTGCGGCCCCAAATTAGCTGTTTAGTTGTACTCGCTTCCTGCATCTGACGGTAACGCTTCGGCACCACCGAGTGCCGAAGTGCCGAGTGCCAAGTTTTCCTTTGTTGATACAATAGTCAAATAGTTGCAACATGAAAAAAAAGTAGTTTTGACTGCATAATTGTAAACCGATTTTACGAAAATGCCCAAAAGAAGTATTAGTGTTAAATATGTCTAGAATCAGAATTTTATACCTGTATTGTAATAAGAAGAGATGGATAGATTGTGTGAGGGATGATATGGGCAAGAAAGGAGTGATGAAATGACGTCCGATAGTGGAGAGTGGGGGAAGAATACATGTTGAGCCGACCCCAATAAATGTGGGATAAATTGAAGGAAGATGATGATTATCTTACGACGAGGAAGCGCTTATTTTATTGCCACGCCAACAATTAAAATAAACAAACGACTCTCACACATCAAGCCGTTCAAGCTGTTGAGGTGTGCCAATAAAATAGATATACCATACACTCTCGAAAAACACAACCGCCTCTGTGATCTAGTTGTTCAACCGACAAATTTCAGTTCCAGAGATCCCGGGTTCGATGCCCAGGGGGAGTAAAATATTGTCCTCGGTTTAGTTGGTGGTAGGACTTTGTTTAAGTCTGCCTGGCTAGCTAACACCATCTTACATAATTCGGTCGCCATAATAACAATTATAAAATTGTTGTGTTCCGGCATTTAGTGGATAGCAAGTTCCTCAGTTTGTTGAGGATTCCGGGTGAAGGTCCTTCGGCATTATCTTAACTTGTAATCAGGTGAGATGAAGGCCAAGCGCTTCCCAGACATAGAATAAACAAAAACCTTCCTTCTGCGCCAATCGGGTAAAACTAATAATCTCTATAGTTTATATAAGTAGCTTTGTTTTGTCAACTTGGCTGATATCGCAAATCGTTACCCGAGTGAGTGAACTTCAGTAAACTTTTCAGTTAAACTATGAAATCGTTTCAAACGACATCATAATACAGTTAAGTAGTTTTTGATGTTTTAGTTTTATGATCGTATCACGAGATTTTTTTTTTATTGTATAATGGAACTACGGGTAAGCGCTTGGCCTTCATGTCACTTGGTTACAAGTTGAGATAAGACCGAAGGTGGAGGCGCACTTCAACCGGAATCCTCCACAAACTGAGGAACTGGCTATCTTACCTCTAAATGCCGAAACACAACAATTATTTTTTAAGAATTGTTATTATAACGACATAATTAGGTAAGATGGTGGTAGATGGCCAGGCGGACTTAAAAAAAAAACCTACCACCAACCAAACCAAGCAAAATATTGCTCCCCTGGGGATCGAACCCGGGACCTCTGGATTTGAAATCGGTGGGTTGAACCACAAGACCACAGGGGCGGTTAAAAAAAAATCAGTTTAAATCTAAATATATAAAATCAAGGTGTAACTGACTGACTGATTATCAACCCACAGCTCTAACCAGAGGTCCTAGAGTCTAGAGATGTTCAAGGTAGCCTAGCTTTTGTAGTGTAAGGGCGTACTAAGAAAGGATTTGCAGAATTTCCCATAGGATGACGGGAACAAAGTCCCGGTCGTTTGACTGGTTGTTTATGAGTCTGTAGAATTTAACTATAATTTCCAATGAAAGAGTTTATACGTTTTGTTACTTGGTACCGCCAAAAATTTTTGATATGATGAAATACAGCAGATTATGTTGCTAAAATATTACATTGGATATGTATTTAATACGTTAAACGAAAACTTTAAACTCATTTTAAACAATTAGGACGTAGACAACGTGGTAAACTGGGCAAAGTTCTTAGTAGGTAGATACCTTTTTTTTTAATTCAATACATATTATTATTAGTGAAACTGCTAAATGAAATCAATAAACTGATGGTGTTATCATAACGGATGCCATATAAAGTAATAACATAAATTGATGAATAGATAACATTAATCTCTTTATAAGCATCATTGAATATCATTTTAAAACAGATAAGGAACCAAAGTTCACACCACATAAACAGAAACTCAGACCGGGAGCTAATCTCTACTTTACGTCCCTGATAAGCCAAAGAATAATGAAGCCTTTAGATTAAAACAATTCTCGCTGTACTAAAAGCCGCTAATCAAAAACACCGCCAGATGGTACAGCTCTAGTCTCTATTCCTAATGCTATAAAGCTGAATATAGACTGAAGTGATGATAAGAAAGAGGTTGTATCGGTAAAGCACTGCCGGTTCTATTAAGCTGAAGTCGTAAAAATGGATAATGTCCAGTGCAAAGACGATGCAACCATGATTTCAATTAGCTATTAGTATCTATGGCTCTTAATACGCTGGGATAAGGATTAGAATTGTAAAATTTAAGTTGGAAGATGGTAGAATAATTTGTTGTAGTAAAACAATGAGTATGGTTTGTGAAAGTCGACGGGAATCTGCATAAACAATCAAATAGTACAGAACGATTGTTCGACTATGTTTTAGTTTACTGGTATTTGGTCTGAGATGTATCTTATTTCCTATGGCAGATACTATTTCACTACTGCAGTACATAGTCTCATTTATTATTTGCATCAACAAAGTTTATGGAAAAGCTGCTTTTTACCCGACTGCTCAGGGGGGTAATGTTTTTCGAAAGTATTCATGTTTGTTTACGACTTTAAGTGAGATATCTTTTGACAAACAAACCACATTAATTGTACAGTTAGGTAATAGTAATGTGGTCAAGCGCTTTTGTGTGATGAATATAGATGTTTGTTCTGTGTTTGGGTGTTGTATCATATAGTACGTATGTATTTACATAAAAAAAAGTATGTAAGTATTCTATCCGTAATCTAGTTCCCATATTACAAGCTATGCTTAGTTTGGGGCTAGATGGCGCTGTGTAAAATTAATGTCCTGTAATATTTATTATTTATTTATTTATTAATGTAACTTCTTTAGTTGAAATATTGTCACAAAAAGTAGATTAAGAGTTTGCAAAATTGATTCTGTGTGCCTTCCCTTACTCAAAATTATAGTCTAGGGATATACATAATGTTGATATTTTTTTATATTATAAAACTTGACTTGTCATTATGTTTTTTTTTTATATTTTGACACTAATATTTTTATTAGCGACTTTAAGTTAACTCAAGATACTATATTTCTTAATAGATATATTAGGTAAAGTATTTCTCAATTGCATTTAATATTTGTGACATAGGTACTATGACTTTAAGGCACTTTTAAGGTTTTGTTTTACCTGTTTAATTCAAAGTATATAAAGAATAATTTAATTAAAAGTGTCTACTACAAAATTAGTGGCTATATCGACGATAAAAACGCGTGGCCCGATGTTGCTATACCAGTTGACAGTTAAATGGTGATTTCTCAATGTTAAGAAACTGCCCATTAGGTAAATGATAGGTAATAATAAATATTTTAAGATACTACTAAGTATTTAGGTTTATGATGTACCTACCTAGCATGTTGTTTAAAACTGTAAATCTAAATGTTAAATGGATCATCAAAAAATTTACCAGCCCGAGTTTTTTTGCCTTTTTTCTTGTGTGCTGGTCGCAACTGCGAAGAGGCGGTAGATTTGACGTTTCAAAATAATCCTAAGAAATCTTAATGAATAAAAATAATGTTACTTTCATTTCGACTTTTGTCTTTTTCATCGTTTGTGTTTTTTGTTTTTTGGCATTATGTAAGGTTTCATACAGATATGACCCAAAATTAAATAACAACATGTTAACAATGAATTTCCACGCCCGCAATTAGAACAACAGCAATGTACATTCAGCTAGAATAAAAAAAGAATAAGGAGCCGGTATAGACATTCATTCATAGACATAGACATACATTTATTTATTTACCACTTTTATGCTTCCACATTGAATGATTGATGGATTGTGTAAATGAGGATATGCATGTGAGAGATGTCACGCTGAGTTGACGGTTGACAGAGATAAGTGGAGAATATAAAAATGCTTAGCCAAACCCACCAAACAGCAAGGCATAAAAATAAGGACATTCCTGGCCGAGATAACTTCTTTCTATAGAAACAAAAGAGCTACACTACCACGAAGGCTAAATAAAATCATCTATTTCAAATTTCAATGTTTCAATTAGATGTCAACACATGAAAAAAAACACAGTTTGTATACAAAGAGACACACTTGATAATTATGATTAAAACTTAAATAAAGAGAGAATAAAACAAGAATAAACTAAATGTTAGTTAAAGGTGAATCACGCATTTTCATGCGCATATTTTGATGTTTCTTCTTCTTTTACTTTTTAACTTATAGTGGGTAGAAATGAAATATCGTTTAATATCATCACCATGACAGTCCAAAATTCGGCAGGACATGGGCCTCTCCAAAAGCAAATCAAAAAGTCCATAAGCGTACAATAAATTGAATATCCATAAGCACCGCGCTTGGCAGGTGTGTTAGTAATAACAGTATTAGTGTTCATTAGGCAGCTTGGTGCTGCTGCCCATCCTCTTATTACTTTTAGTCGCCTCTAACGACATCTAATGTGTAAATGGAGGGACTAGATACTCGTACCTTCGTCATAAAAACGTACAAAGTTTTTTTTTATGATATGATTGATAGATCATCATTTGACCACAATCTCAGTGACGACGTGTCCGATGACGCACGATGGTCTAAGTCTTATAATAAAGAGTGAATGAAGGATGTTCTCAGAGTCTAAGAAAACATCGTTCATTCACTCTTTATAATAAAGAGTGAATTAACGACTCTAAGAGAATATCGTCCATTCACTCTTAATTTCGAATAATCCGGTTTCATTCACATCAGTTCATTCTCTCTTCATAAAATAAATATTCGGCTAAGTACGAACACGCGCAACGCTTGTTCCAGTACACATTTTAAGGCCAAAAAAATCACATTTCTTGCTTTTCATATAATTTATAATTATATGACATTTGTATTATTTGTTGTTATAACATCATCCATGTCCGTCCATGGCTTTTGTACACCAGAAAAAGGTGTATCTACACATTTACTGCGATCAGCCTGCCACGCGTGGTGATCATGGCAAAACCCTCCAGCTTTGGAGGAGGTTCTGTCCAGCAGTGGACAATGGGCTGTTGATGTGATGTGATATTTCTTGACTACTTATTACGATTCATGAGTTCAACAGACAGACAAAAGTAATCCTGTTGGCAACTTTTGGGTACGGTGCCTCGAAAAACGATAAACTATGAGTGAATGGACACATGAATAGCGCCCAATCCGCTTAAGAACTTAAACTTCACACAATCACTGACCTCCCAAAGAAAGTGCCCCGTAAATGCCACATAAAACTTAAAAACCGAATATTTTACGCATTCTCTGAACCGAGACTCGACAGGAATCGAATAAGAATAAATCTGAAATCGAGAATTGACTGCGACCTGGCGTCAGAGATGGAGTCAGGATCCAGGATCGCCTTCAACATTTCAAGTGGTGTTCTAGGATCTCAATATAAGGGGGGTACCTGAAGTTGTAAGCCATCGCAATGGAACATCAATAGGTTAGTGTTTTTATACCAAACTAAATTTAGAATAAACAGGTCAAGTACGAATACGCACACCGACGACGGTTCCAACCAATATTTCAAGACAAAAATCGCGTTTTCGCGCCATATATTCTTTTTTTTAAATTTTTATTTGTTTTTACAACGGCAATAGAGATACACTCTGTGAAAATGTTATCTACCTATTACCAATTAGATGTGGAATCATCTGCCAGCGCCTTTTTTTTTCACATACTTATGACCCTCAAAAACATTCAATAAGATTTACTTGTGTCATTTGAATCTAAAAAAACAGATTATTGATCGAAAAAGCGTACTACCTTCCAAGAATATTTCACAAATAAATGTATTTAAGTAATTTACTTAAATACATTTGCCTATTTAGGCATGAATAATCATTACCATAATTCATGTTGACATTGTTTAATATTTAGTTCATTAATTCATTTGTTTAATAATTTCTAATACCACCATTTTTTATAAACCGTATTTTGTACCGTTTGTTATTTTTATTCCGTATTATTCAGGAACTTGTATGATTTTGTTATAATTTGCCTATTGCCATGCCTATTGGACGCCGAGAGCTCTTATTTGAAAATATTATATTTTATATTTTACTTGTGTTTATCAAATAAAGTTATTGTATCATATCGAAACTTGCAGCGCAGCGCTCGGAGCGACAACAAACAACAACGGCCGTGGGTTCGAAAGACTATAATATAATTATGTACTTACATTACCTGAGAATTAAGCGAATTTGTTTATAAATATTTGGCTAATTTAAAATTAAAATTATCTTCGTAAAGTGACGCCACAATCAAGAAGTTTATTAGTCAGCCCCTCATGTGTCCCTCAATCCGTCCCAGAGCTAGTAGATAGAGGTATAAGTACAAGGTGCATATAGTATACGCAAGGCTCAGGACAAAACTGTTGCTTTTTGTTTTAGCATCGCAGACAGGACTGAAGATGAATGGACTCGCTTGTCTCGGCTTACGGCATGATTTCGATCACGTATTGAATTTGCGATAAGATGCAGGATTGTTGTCATGTATCTTGCCTATATCATTGTTGAAGTTGAAGATGTTGTATTTCTTGTGCATAAGTTATTGTGTTTTAGTCAACATTGTTTATAATAGAATTGGTTAAACTTAAATAACACGTTTATTTCTTCTCGAGAATGGTGATTTTGATGCTTTGCGCAAATACTTAGAGATAGGTATATAATCTGATAACTTTTTAAACGACCATTATTATAAACGAAGAGATTAAAAAAAAATAGACCACCATAAATATATGAATACCTATATTGTTTATTGAGTAACATTTTGAAAACTGTATTAAATTTATCATTTCAGTATGTACACGTCCACAATTGAATGCAATTCCTCAATTTGTTGAGGAACCCGGGTGGATTGCGCTTCCACCTTCGGCCTTATTGGCAAATTTGGCCTTGAGGGAAATAAACTCGTCACCTGCATACATTACTTAACCCTTGAAACGGGACTTGGACTTTTTTGCACATTGTCTGGCATGCTGAACGGATAAGATAGTGGTGACCATTGGACGACCACTATATGCCAATCTTTCAGCTTTGCTCCAAGTGGTAAGCGCAAGAACCACTATTCAATTATAAATGGATTTATATGAAACATATGGGCATATGATATTTAATACGTGGATATAGTCTGTAGATGTACACTTTAAGGTTTATTTTTTATTTACGATGGATCAGCTCTTGACCTAGAGGTCACCTAGGTACCTAGGTAAGGATGAGGCCTACGATGGAGTAGGCTTTCCCAGATATTGAATAAACGGACATTAGCAGTTAATAGTTGTAGTAGTAGCTTGCTGCATACTTTAGTTATGCAGGAAGGTACCCGCTCTCCTTTTACAAATCAGACCACACTCAAGATCCTGATAACTGTCTCCATAAACATTCCGAGTGGTTTTTTCGGACCCTCGCCGATCGGATAGGTTAAACGCCAATTAAAATGTTTGGCTGTCAAATTGACATGACTTAAATTATTACACTTCTTACAGCAGCGGGATATTGGAAGTTAGTGGCTTAAAACCACGGCCACAAACCAACTAAACATGAATCTTATTACAAATTTCCATGATTGTCTTAGATCAATATTTTTATAAGTACTATAAAGGTCTACGACGTTGTTTATACACTGTCAGACTGCGATTCAAATACGGTGTTGCATCCTTTTGATTGATTTGAATCATATAGCCTACCTACATACATATACTACGGATAGCAATTTGCATGTAATTTTAAAGTGCCATCCCAAACGGTTGGCTCCCAAACACAAATTCTCCCGAAAATCATTTTTTTTATTACAGGAAAAATAGACAATACCAAGAAAATTATTAGTACAGATTTTAGGTGTTCTTTCTCAGTAGTAGCTCAAAAAATATGTAAATATTCCAAGCAATATATGATATGAAATAGTCAACAAATGGTTTATTTCAGGATATTTTTCCACATGTCATTTTATTCTACGATAAAGTAAAAGCAAGTAAATAACTTGCGTGTTTATTTACAAACTTCTTTTACACATTAAATCTAAAACGTCAAAAAAGAGAATTATTTTCACAGATCCCAAATGTGAAAATTTGGTTCGTTGAACCAAACTGTAGAAAACGAGTAGGTATTAAGTACACGACGAGGAGCTTGGTATTAGATAGCGACGAAGAAAAGGTCAGAATACACGGTATAAAAGCTTTTGATGTGTACTTAGCTTTATTACCGTGTAGTTTGCAATAAGCTTGATGGTTTTAGAGTCGGCATGTACTTCTACAATACAAGTCTAAACTCACTAGTTTGGTGTGTCAACGGGGAAGCACTTGGCCTTCATCTTACCTTCAAGTTATGATTAGGCCGGAGGTGGAGACGCACTTGACCTGGAGTCCTCAACTGTCTGAGGAACTGCCTATCATACCTTTAAAACTCAACAATTTAGAATTAGGTAAGATAGTGGTAGCTAGCCAGGCAAACTGAAAAAAAGTTCTACCACCAACACAACATATCTGGTGATATCTGGTTAGATAGCGATTTTAATTTATTTATGTCTTTATAGGCTTTATCAAAGGTGTGAAAACTGCGTGAGCCTAATTAAATTTATTTAAATTCAAACCTATTTGCTGTCTCAACAATCAAGCAATTAGTTAATAGCCGAAGTACTGCCCTTTACCGCCTAAACCTTATTTAATCTGTGCCTTTGAAAAGTTAAAAGCACAGAAGTACCTAACGGCTAATTACGAGGGACTTAATTGAATGTTATTGGATCTGATCACGCCCTGCACTACCATGATGAATATCTTCCCTTTTGATTTAAATTCTGATTGTATCTTAAATGTGAACGTTTAAGAGGGTTTAAGTGTTCCCTTACCACCTCACAAGGCTCGTGACAAAGTGGTCTCGTTTGTGACCGGTTGTTTATTATGTGATTTTAAAACTTGCACGTTGTATATTTTTTTGGTGTGATTGTGGTGGGATATGAAGGATTTTCTTTTTATTTGGACTCACTCAGTAGCATTAAAAGTTTTTTTTTTATTCTACGACGGGGAAGCGTAGCCTTCATGAGATAGCCAAGCGTTTGCCCACCTATTAAAGAGCAAAGATAAGCGAACGGAGCTCGCTTGTTTAAAAGAAGCTATTCACTCTGGACTTGAAGTCTCCAAGATTATTCTGGATTATTGTACTGATATGACTCCATATCTTATTTCTGGATCTGCTGGTAGTACTGCGAGGCTTTTTATAAATACTCTTACCGAATTATCAGCTTAAGCGTACTATGAAAAAACTGGATGTTTTTACGTACCTGTAACAAGAAATAAAACACTTTTAATAATATGTAATGTGATTTTCGTATTGTAAATAGATGATGTAGATAAACTATTGGCAAGACTAATGTTGACATGAATGTTTTGCCTCTTGTTATGGCAAAACTCGTGAAGATTTGTTATTTTTCAAATACCTGGCGGAAAATAACAGTAAAGTAACAGACTCACGACTATTTCTTCACCTCTGAACACTGTCAGAGTGTGGATTTTATGATGATCACCTACTAGGTAGTCAGAGGCACGTCCAAACTTACGTTCGGCATATGCCCACGGTTTGCAAGTAGCCAGTATTTAATACGTGACAGATTGAAGGCCCATCGTCGCTTAGCGGAATACTAGTCAGTGACACATGCCATTCGGATTTTTTGACATGCTCGTTTGTAAGCGGATTTATGACCAGTTTTCTATTTTCAGGACTTCGCAAAGTAATGTCAGCATCAATTTTCTAAATTTTCTAACACAGCATCTAAAGAACCTGCTATCTGGTGGGTCTGGCCATGCGGGTGATGTCCTTCTTGAAGAACTGACGGCATTGATCAACCTCATGCTGTCGGGTCGAGTCAACAGCGAGATTACAGAAATCTTGTATGGTGCTAACCTTTGTGCTTTAAAAAAAAAGGATGGCGGGATAAGACCCATAGCCGTAGGCACCACCTATCGCCGCCTTGCAGCCAAAGTCTGCTGTCGCAAAAAAGCCGCGTATCTAGGCGACTATTTCCGACCCGTGCAGCTAGGCTTTGGTTCGCGAGGCGGTTGTGAGGCCGCGGTCCATTCTTTAAGAACATTTTTAGATCGAAATTACGGGGAGGTTATTCTAAAAGTAGATATCAAAAATGCTTTTAATTCGGTTGACAGAGGCACCTTGCTAAATCTAATCAAATCCAAAATTCCCGAAATTTATCCTTTTCTTTTTCAATGTTATGGTTCGCCATCTAAAATTTACAAGAACCAAACTATTTCGTCTGCAGTTGGCTGTCAGCAAGGTGACCCTCTAGGCCCGGCCATTTTTAGCCTTGCCATTCACCCAATTATTCAACGCCTGAAATCTAAATTGAATGTTTGGTATCTCGATGACGGAACCCTGGGTGGCAATGTGGACTCAGTATTTGGCGATCTAAATATTATTATAGATGAATTTCGGCAGATTGGCTTAGAACTAAATTTTTCTAAATGTGAAATATACATTTCAGATACATGTTTGGATAGAAATTCATTTATTCAATAAATTAAACTAACTAAGTACAAAGGAATCAGTCAGATTACCTAAGGACCGTTACAAACGGCCTATAGGTAACTCAACTGTTCCAGACCAGTACCAGACGGAAGCGTGCCCAAGACACTGACTGCATTGCCACGCTGAATAGCTATGCTAATTCGCTGGCCTAAATAAGAGCCAGCCCTTGGGTCACGTGTCGCCTCAATCAAAAGCCCCGCAATATTTTTGAAAACCCGGAGGGCACCGGCTCCCCACGGACCCAAGGTCTCCAATAGATAGAAATTCAATTATTCAAAAGTTTGAGACTTTGGCTTCTAATATTACTGTTGTAGATAAGAGTTCACTCCACCTACTAGGTTCACCAATCTTGATGAATCTTTTCCGGGTTTCGTTGACGACAAAATTCAAAATTTTATGAAGGTTTCGGACAGACTTTCAAAAATTAACTCACATATGGCTTTCACCATTACAAAATTTTGCCTTTTTGTCCCAAAATTTACTTATGCTTTACGATGTTGTCAACTGTGGAAACACAGTGCGCTGGTGGAAGGCTTAGACAACATAATAAAGAACACCCTTTCCACGGTTTTGAATATTGAGTTGGATGACAGAGCATGGTCGCAGGCCTCATTGCCTATTCGATTGGGCGGCTTAGGTGTACGCAAAATTTCTAGTGTTGCATTGCCAGCGTTCTTGTCTTCCGTCTATAGTACACATTCTTTGGTTGAGAAAATTCTAACACCATCAATTTCGGTTATTCCAGGCAATATACTCAAAATTTCTTATCTTGACGAGGCTCGAAATGCTTGGCATAGTGCTTGTCCTAATACCGATCCCCCAAAACACCTTTCGGCACAACGGCAGTGGGACGGGCCTCTGTGCGAGTTGACACGGAATTATCTATTACATACGTGCTCAACCTCCACAGATCGTGCTCGTCTCTTAGCTGTTTCAAAATGGGAATCAGGTCTTTGGCTGCAAGCACATCCATCTTACAATACCGGTACACTTATGGATCCTGTAACTTTCCGTATTGCCACTTGTCTTCGGTTGGGTGCAAGATGCTGCGCCTCTCACCAGTGCCGGTGCGGTGCGGCCGTAGATCAATTTAGTTTTCACGGACTTTCGAGCACAAGGTCTGCCGGCAGGATTTCGCGCCACGCTAGTCTTAATGACATTATCCGTCGAGCGTTTACCAGTGTCAATGTGCCAGCCGTTCTTGAACCGAATGGTCTGTTACGTGATGATGGTAAGCGGCCCGACGGTATGACTCTTGTCCCTTGGGAAATGGGTAGGCCTTTGGTGTGGGACGCTACCTGCGTCGACACCCTAGCGCCATCTCATCGGCCTGGGACATCAGTTAGGGCTGGTGCGGCGGCTGATTCGGCCGAGGATCACAAAAGGCGCAAATATAGTGGTCTCGACAGAGCTTACCTATTTGAGCCTTTTGGGGTGGAGACCTTGGGTCCGTGGGGAGCCGGCGCCCTCCGGGTTTTCAAAAATATTGCGGGGCTTTTGATTGAGGCGACACGTGACCCAAGGGCTGGCTCTTATTTAGGCCAGCGAATTAGCATAGCTATTCAGCGTGGCAATGCAGCCAGTGTCTTGGGCACGCTTCCGTCTGGTACTGGTCTGGAACAGTTGAGTTACCTATAGGCCGTTTGTAACGGTCCTTAGGTAATCTGACTGATTCCTTTGTACATAGTTAGTTTAATTGTACTTTTTATTGAATAAATAAATATATATATAAAAAAAAAAAAATTCTAAATCCTTATAAATGCCTATGTAAGAGAAAAGGTACAACAAGTTCAAGTTTTGAATGAAGCCACACAGCTTTATACAAATTCGATACAAAACTTAAGACTACGAGTATATATGGAACATACATATTTAAAGTGACCCAAGGGCTGGCTCTTATATAGGCCAGCGAATTAGCATAGCTTTTCAGCGTGGCAATGCAGCCAGTGTCTTGAGCACGCTACCGTCTGGTACTGGTCTGGAACAGTTGAGTTAGCTATAGGCCATTTGTAACGGTCCTTAGGTAATCTGACTGATTCCTTTGTACATAGTTAGTTTCATTGTACATTTTATTGAATACATTTTAAAGTGATGTTCAGAGGTTAGCCGTGGTCGTATTATAGTCGCCATATTCAATTTAATATGACGTCACATAGCCTACAACCAGCGGCCAATCAAGACGCTTTCCAAATATCTCATTTGTCAAATTATGATAAATAAATATAAATAAATATTACAGGACATTAATTTTACACAGCGCCATCTAGCCCCAAACTAAGCATAGCTTGTAATATGGGAACTAGATTACGGATAAAATACTTAAATACTTTTTGTAAATACATACGTACTATATGATACAACACCCAAACACAGAACAAACATCTATATTCATCACACAAATGTTTGTCCTGGGTGGGAATCGAACCCACAGCCTACAGCGCCGAAGGCAGAGTTACTACCAACTGAGCTATGTTGCTTGTGTGATAAGAAGGTAGTTTAGAAGTTATGAGTCATGAGGGAACAGATGAACATACATACATAGAGATACCATATACGAGTACAACAGTAAAAATAACCCTCCTATTTGCTTCGCCGTGATCGGGTAAAAACAATTGGTCATCAATATTTCAGGCCGTGCCCAATGGTTTGATATCACTGGCAATATTTTCACAATCCTCAAAGTCTGGGTGGCCACTACCCATTGGCTCTCCATATTTCAATTTCAAAGCTTCGTTTTCAATAACCGGAAAAGTCTGACCAAATAGATTTAATGGACAGATGTTTGGTTAGAGGATTGTGGATTTGTGGCTTAAACCATTTCAAGGGTTTCGATTCCAAACGGTGCAAACAAACTAGATCAATATTACTAGACATTTGACTCAACGCCATCTAGGCCAAACTAAGCAAATCTTGTAATTCACTAAGCTTCGTTGTCCATCAGTCCAACCGATTTCAGACTTTTAAAGTGTATCATAAATCTGACAGCCCCACAGCTCAGTTGGTTGTAGCTCTATCTTCTGCGTTGTAGGTTGTGGGTTTGATTCCCACCTGGGACAACCATTTTATCGATTTTCGAATATTATATTTTACGGATTGAACGTAAAATAGCATTATGCAAATAGAAAATTACATTATGGTTGAATGTGTACAGGAGTGATTAATGGATTAGCGGAGGTGATGAAAAACAGAAGAGGGCAACGAGTTCCATTCCTTATCGGTACTAATGATAAAGGTAGAGGCGAATCAATGTGTTCGGCACAATTAAATATCTTCAAGGTAATAGTTTTTTTAATCTTGGTAAGTCAAGTGTTTGACCTTCTTGCCTTTCTCCTTGTTCGATTCCAAACAAGTAGTAGATTTGACGTTTCAAAATTATCCTAAAAAATCCTAATGAATAAACGCATTTTGGCTTTGACTTTGACCACCAGAATTCACCTGATCATTGGAAAAACAAGAAAAGATAGTTGAAATAGTATAACTTAAATAATTAAGTACTTACCTATATTTACATACCATAAAGTATATACTTTAGTAAGTAGGTACATACGTATTCATTTAGATAAGTTTTGTATTGTAAATATAAATATTGACATAGTCTCTTTTATTATATACACAACCTACTACCATAAACAGTATTTGTTCTATCCTCTAAATCCTATGGTTAAATAGAAATAGAAACATTTATTTGACAACGATAAGGAGTAAGATAAATACAAACGAGGAAGAATTAAAAGTAAGGATAGGCAGCATTGTGTCTAATTAAAAAATAAACAAGCAAGTACAAGAAATATAAACGATATAACAAAAAAAATAAAAACACGTATTATACAGCAATAATTTTAATATAAATAAAAACTTAATCTGACTCCCTACGCACCATACCTACCCGACACCCAACAAACCTAAATCGTACCTATACATGCACTAGTTGGTAGGTTGGCTGGTAGAGATCGCCTAAATAAGACCGCCTATTGTACTGTTAACTTTAGTTTTAAATTTAACAATTTGTCCTATATGTTTTGTGTGTATAATAAAGATTTCAGAGAGATTATCATTTGTTAATTCTAAGGGAAACTTTTCACTCTGGACTTTATTACTCTAGCTCTACGATTGTCCAACAATAATGTTCCATACATGATGACAGAACTGTGATGTGTTTTAATTACATACGTTGTAATAAAAACACATGAGCGTACTGTGCTCTCGTTAAATGTTATTGTTTGTCTGTTTGTAACCGATATTACCGTGGTTTGGTTTGTTTTGTATTATGGATTGCTTGTGCAGCTTGAAACAATATTGTTTTAGTCTATCTACTATTGCAGTTCTGGTAAGCTTTCGAGTGCTGTTTTAAAATTTTACCTAAAAATACATCATCGTATCATATCAGCCTACACACGACCACTGTTGAACATTGGCCTCCCAAAAGACGCCAAAAACAATGAAACTAACTATTTACAAAAGTCAAACAATCCAGTCGGGTGAAACTCGACTGATCCATTCCATTACCAAACAGAACACACTGGCTGCACTGCCACGCTTTATAGCAATGCTAATTTGCTGGCCTAAATAAGAGCCAACTATTATCTCGTTTTATATGTTATTAACATCATTGCACACAATTTCCACGGTTCTTAGGTAATCTGACTGATTCCTTTGTACATAGTTTAATTGTTATATTGAATAAAGATTGGTAAAAAAAAAACACGAACATAATGAACGTGCTTGATGTCGCTAGTGTCTTTGTCAAACTGCAAGTGACGTTGGTACGTGAATACATTGGTACTTATAAGTTAGTTTAATAAGCCTCACAGCTCAGTTGGTAGTAGCTCTGCCTTCTGAGCTGTAGGTTGTGGGTTCGATTCCCATCCAGGACAAATATTTGTGTGATGAACATTGATGTTTGTTCCGTGTTTGGGTGTTGTGCTGTATGATATGTACGTATTTTAAAAAAAGTATGTAAGTATTATTTCCGTACTAGTTCCCATATTAGAAGCTTAGCTTCGTTTGGGGCTGTGTGAAATTATTGTTCTGTCAAAAAAGCCTCCCTTAATTACGAAGAATCAAATACAATTCTACTATCGTATGTGTGGTAGGTTGGGTTGGAAGGTACCTACCTACCTATTTATTTGTTGCAATGTAGGTAGGTACCTTAATTCTTCTTCTTCTTTGAATTTAATCCTAGTGTTTACATTATATAAATTGTAAGTATGTGCTGTGTTGTAATGTGCCAAAAAAATGATTTTCTTTCTTATCGTGCATTTGACTTATCAAACTAGAAGCTTTTGGGAATACGAGTATAATAAGAGCCCAGAGCGATAAAATGTGTATTTATAATCAGTATCAGAAGCACGGCAAAATATTACTCCCAGCTTAAAAATACTCAGTTTATTGGTAACGAACACACAATGGTAACATAAACACCAGCTTTCGGTACAATCAGCCGATAAATCAACTGGCAATAACCATAGCATAATTTGTCAGAATCCACCGTTGCATATTTATTATGCATGCTTGGTTTACCAAGAAAAAATTGCTAAAGAGTTATTTTTACGGCATCTAAATCATATTTACTTATGGCGGAGTAGTTTTTTTGCAACCAGAAACACCTTGCATATAAAAAAAACATTTTGGAGCAGACTAAAACCTCTATAGTTTACTGACAGTTTAAATTATAGCCTATTTGTTTAGGATAGGCCACCTTAACTTAAGTCTGTCGCCATATCAACAATTCTATATTGTTAGGTTCCAGCGTTTTGAGCCAGAAATCCAGTTCATCTGTTGAGGATTCCAGGTGAAGTGCGCTTCCACCTTCAGCCTTATCGTAACTTGACACCAGGTAATATGACCAGGCAAGCCAAGCGCTTACAAGTGGGAATCGAACCCACAACTTGCAGCGCAGACGGCAGAGTTTCTACCAACTGAGCTGTGGGGCCTGATGTATATATTCTGTGGTGTTTCATCAATTTCCAATATTTGGCGTGTCGGTGTGTTCACGCAATCACTGATTTGACTCATTACGACGCCATTGTTCGGTAAAACGCTTACATTGAGCCCAAATCCGAAATAAGCAGCAAACCCCTTCGATTGCATCATAACCGGCCTTACATCTTGTTGGTACATATATTGGCGTCTATCAGCATCCATGGGTTAGCGCTTGGCTTCTAGGCTTGTCTAACTCTAGGTCAAAACAAGAATGAGATCTACGGAGGAACGACCTTTTTTTTTTATTGTACGACGGGTTAGCACTTGGCCATCATCTCACCTGGTAACAAGTTGAGATAAGGCCGAAGGTGGAGTAGCACTTCACCCGGAATCCTCAACAAACTGAGGAACTGGCTATCGTACTCTAAATGCCGGAACACGACAATTTTAGAATATGGCGACAGAATTAGGTAAGACGGTGGTATAGCTAGCCAGGCGGACTTAAAAAAAAGGTTACTCAGAAGGTAGGCTCTCCCCCACCGATTTTATGGCATAAACCAGACTTCAGCTCAGGAGTCGCTAGCTAGGAGGACCGTTCCAGGTCAGGACTGTAACGGACTCACTTGCGAAAAATAATGAAATGATTTATTTCTCTCGCAAACAAACTAATAATTCTAATGATAAAATAGTCATAATAATATAAGGGGGAGCTGGTGCCTGCAAGGGTATATAAAAAAACCTGTTTAATAGGTCCAGGCCTTTTGCCCCCTTAGTAAATATACTTATGGTACTATTTAAGCTTATAAGCTAGACTACAATTAGGGCAGGAAAGAACCCTCCTGCATTTAAGGCATCTATCAAGAATACTGGTGGTAGGTATATGCAGTGTTGTGATCATTCCACAAGCAAAACGCCTATAGCGACAGGATTAAATAAGATGGTGGTAGCTGGCCAACCGGACTTAAACAAATTACCACCAACGAAAATTGCATTAAATTCACGCAATACCTAGAGATCAAGCTGTCATCAGCTAAGCATTTCCATCTGTCATTATCATTACGTTCACGACGAAAGGGACAATGTGGAGAGATGGTACAAGTCAAGAACTTCAGGATCTAGACTTTTTATAAATGACTTGTTTTAAAAACGTCCGGGAATTCGTTTTCAATGGCCCGTAGGGATCGCTGTTTATCAGGTTCAATTGTGAATCAAAACCAATCATGTAAATCCACAAAAACCGCCTCTGTGGTCTAGTGGTTTAACCTACCGATTTCAGATCCAGAGGTTCCGGATTCGATCCCCAGGGGGAGCAATATTGTGCTTGGTTTGGTTGGTGGTAGGATTTTGTTTAAGTCCGCCTGGCTAGCTACCATCATCTTACCTAATTCTGTCGCCATAATAACAATTCTTGAAATAATTGTTGTGTTCCATTTAGAGGCATTTGTGGCATTTAGAGGTAAGATAGCCAGTTAGTTGAGGATTCCGGGTGAAGTGCGCCTCCACCTTCGGCCTTATCTCAACTTCTAACCAGGTGAGATGAAGGCCAAGCTTCCTCGTCGAACAATAACAAATAAAAAAACACATACAAATTACATTTCACTAAAATCGTTCCAGCCGTTTTTTTTTACTGTACGACGGGGAGTTTTGAGGGAGTGACAGACACACGTACAAAATAATTATATATAAAGAAGGTCGCAAAGGTCGATCGTAAACCTCATAATTGCCCTTAACTTTAAGGATATGATAATATGAAAATAAAAACATATCTCTGCATGATAAAATTTACTAAAACAGGCTAATGCAATTAGCTGGGTTTACTAAAGGTTGTTCCACAACTGACGCTGGTGCCATATTTCTTTTTTATGCTACATGAAGACGGAACAACCAAGCAGTCCACCAGCGATGTTAAGTGGAACTCTTGCCTATAACAAAGCCTTACTGCGTAGGTCGTATCCACATAAAACATTACCTTCGCTGCACTGCGTTGCGCCCGTGTGCCCGTAATTTCACAGGCAACCATACCCTTCAAACCGGAACACAGCAATGCTGCTTGGCGGCCACAGGTATGGTGGTAGTACTTCCGCGGACGAGACTTTTCACAAGAAGCTCTACTACTCTTAAATAAATTAATGCATGAAGTACGACTTTGAAGCCTGCGGAGGAAAACAGGCTGCCATGGGAGTACTCTTTGATTGATCTTTGATGAAGGCTTTTGACTGCGTAAATCATGACACCTTAATCTCGGCTTAGTAGTAATACATATAATTTAACAAGCCTCATAGCTCAGTTGGTAGTAACTCTGCCTTCTGCGCTGTACGTTGTGGGTTCGACTCCCACCCAGGACAAACATTTGTGAGATGAATATAGATGTTTGTTCTGTTTTTGGGTGTTGTTTTGTATGATAAATATGTATTTAAAAAAAAAAAGTATTTTAATATTCTATCCGTAATCTATATTACATATTACAAACTATGCTTAGTTTAGGGCTAGATGGCGCTGTGTGATATTAATTTCCTGTAATTTATAATTATTATAAAAATAAAATATTCTACTCTTGTCCCTTGCACCATCAGAACCACCATATTCAAACGCGATGACATTTGACAAATGAGCACGAAGACTCGCGCCAGGCTTACCTATTGGAACTGGTATCGAGGGTATGTCCTAACGTGGGTTATAGGGTTGTTGAGTGGACGTGGGCAGGTGAGGGGTTAATTAAACCGTAGACTTATGTTGAACATAAATATTACAGGACGTTAATTTCACACAGCGCCATCTAGCCCCAAACTAAGCATAGCTTGTAATATGGGAACTAGATTACGGATATAACACTTATATCCTTTTTTTTTGTAAATACATACGTGCTCTATGACACAACACCCAAACACAGAACAAACATCTATATTCATCATACAAATGTTTGTCTTACTGAATCTTACTGAATAAAGAAAATGTTGACTTCGGATTTGGCTTTAAGGTATTTATTTTTATAAAGATGGGCTAGCTGAACCCCAGGGCTTCTCTAGTTCTATGCCAGAAGATGAGGTCTACGATGGAGCGAGCATTCCCAGAAGAACTGGCTTTCCCACGGTCTGACGGAACATGGCAAACCGTTCGGTCTTCCCCTAATAATGTATAGTAGTATATATCTTCCCTCTTCTTTAGACCAAAATTTTTCAACCAGAATTATTGTTTTTTATACAGGACATGCCATTTCTAAATTAGCGACAAAACAACGTATGTATAGAGCGGTACAGTGCCTTCATAAGCAATAATACTAACGATTTTATAAATTTTATGAAGAGGAAATAAACAAATAATCGTCCTACTTCTTATTACTCCCATTATAATATAAACAAGAAAAACATGAGTAACACTAAAGTAAAACCCACTTGAATAAAGAAAACGACACAAATGACCAAACAAAGTTCCCATCAATCATACCAACTTAGCAGACCAAACAATCCAAAACAATAGTAAAGAAACAAAATTCAAAATTCAAATTCAAATTCATTTATTGCCAATAAGTTTAAATCAATTACAAAATTACCAGAGGACCCCACACTAGGGCTAGCCTGTGCCGCGGGAGTCTATTTAAAGAATTACCAAAAGACTTGTGCTACTAACAGGGCAAAACCAAATTAAATTAAAAACAAAAAACAAAATTACTGAGTATGACAGTGAAAAGGGGGGGGTGTGTGTGTGTGTGTGTGTGTGTGTGTGTGTGTGTGTATGTGTGTGTATATTAGAGTGTGCATGCGTTATTTGGATAAGTAGGAGTAAGGAACACGGATGGGAAACAAAGAGCAAAGTTATTGGGATTCACGTCAGGATTGCTAAAAGTCTCTCTGTATCATCATAATCAAGGGTGAGGAGCCACTTTCTCACTTTCTCCTTAACGCCGTAAAGTGAGCAAGATAATTCACAATGTTTGAAACATGTCCACTAAAGCGGCGGCCAACTTAAATGGCCCAGAACTGACAAATGAGATTGTAATTGCCTGGCGGAAGTTCTGTGGCTTTTTGTTTGCGTTGTTGTTCGAACGTCATAAATTACAGGGACGCAACATAAAGCTATGAATTACTACTGCTGTAAGCATGCCTTGAACCACGTTTCCATAATGACACTGTTTGTTTTGGGATAGAAATGCACCGGAAAATATAGATAAATAAATAAATAAATAAATAAATAAATATTACAGGACGTTAATTTCACACAGCGCCGTCTAGCCCCAAACTAAGCAAAGCTTGTAATATGGGAACTAGATTACGGATAGAATACTTGTGTACTTTTTTTTTTAAATACATACGTTATACAACATCCAAACACAGAACAAACATCTAGATTCATCACACAAATGTTTGTCCTGCGTGGGAATCGAACCCACAACCTACAGCGCAGAAGGCAGAGTTACTACCAACTGAGCTATGAGGCTTGTTATCCTAGATCCTTATAACGTTGCGTAACTAGAAAGGAAAGAAAGACATTTTTTTTTATTCCACACACAAATTTACAAACTATGCTTAGTTTGGGGCTAGATTGCGCTGTGTAAAATTAATGTCCTGTAATATTTATTATTATTATTATATAAATATGTAGGTAAGTATCTGTATGTAGATACTATGTAGAAATAGTAGGTAGATACTATATAGATAGTAAACGTACGCTAATAGATATTTCATGAACACACAAAAAGTAAAAAGAAAACATACAAACACAAAAATACAAAGAAATGTACCTACCTAATATGATATTACACAGAAAAATACATAAAAATTACGCGAAGCACATAGTTATCTAGTTGTGTATTACTTACCTTCTATAATAACCTAGGTTATTCTAGGTATTTGGTTCCTCTTTGCAGGTATGAGTAATAAAGTCTTTTCTTTGCTTATTCTACCTGACTAAGGTACAAAATATATATATAAAACCGCTTCAACGGAAACATCTTGAGAAAATAGCTATCCAGCAATAATAATTACCAAGGTTCAAATAGCAAATAACACTTGCAATAACCAAAACCTACTTCGACTAAACAAAGCCAATTATGGACAATGCAAGTTGTCTGGTTAAAATAATCTACAATACAGAGTCAAACTCGGGCACTTTCTATTTTAGGGCCAATTGTTATATTTTGGGGGATATTTTAGGGTATATTTCATTGTGTTGTTATGCAGGCAAACATGTCACCATCTTGAACCTGCAAACTGGATGCTCAGAAGAACACAGATCAGGGGCCTATTGGTTGAAGAGTATCTTGTCAATGTATGGACTGACAGCTTGGGCCATAACTTACACTCTCAAATACAAGCCTCATAGCTCAATTGGTAGTAACTCTGCCTTCTGCGCTGTAGGCTGTGGGTTAGATTCCCACCCAGGAAAAACATTTGTGTGATCATATAAAACAAAAGTATTTCAGTATTATATCCGTAATCTATTTCCCATATTACAAGCTGTGCTTAGTTTGGGGCTAGATGGCGCTGTGTAAAAAAAATAGAGTTGACATAATTTTTCTGGGAAAGCTCGCTCCAACGTAGACCTTATCCTTGCCCAGGCCAGCTTATTGTAGTCAAGAACTAAATGTTCTAACTAAGACTGTTGTGGTTTCCCAGTGAAGTACGCATCCACTTCTGGTCTTATCATAACCGGAATGCAGGACAGATGAAGGCCAAGCGCTTCCTCGTATTATAATAAAATAAAAAGTTGGACTCGATTAATACTCCTGTAAAAGACATCATAAAATAAGTTATATTAAAAAAAAAAAGTGAATGAACTAAAATTTATTTTTAAGATTTTAGTGGTGAAGTCGGTTCCATTTTTTTTACAAAAATAACTTACTTTTATCTTTTTTCGTTGTAAAACTTACGATACCACGATGTCTACGACACTCTATTGGAGAGTCGAGGGTGCAATAATACGGAATTCTGGGAAATATCTACGCAATAATGGAAACTAAAATAAATACAGCTGACCTAAATAAATGTTAAAAATCGGTTCATACTATGGTGCAGTCACCCCTGGTGCACTATGTCAGGATAATGGGAACGAATTTTCGTTCCCATTATGCTGTTTTTTTTATTTAAAAGCCAAACTACTCAACCAATTTTGATAAAAATTCTATGGGACTAATCTGAAATTACATGCTTTCAAACAAAAAAAAAATTTTCTAATCGGTTGAGAGGACTTCTGAGGTAATAAACAAAAAAAAACATACAACATAATTGAGAACCTCCTCGTTTTTTGAAGTCGGTTAAAAAAATCCATATTTGAGTACTTCTTAAAATTCTACTCCACAATTTAAAATTCCCCGTCGTAAATGAAATTAAAACCTCTCTTTTCATAGTTAACATTATTTAAAGTACTTTTGCCCTGTACCTTTAATAATTACATCCTTATTACGTCCCAGTATTCATCAGCCAGTATGCCCAGCTGAACCGTAAATATGGATGTTTACAAACTGACGCAAAGGTTTATCAACTCAGATCAAGCGGTCTTTAGCCTTAGCCTTAGCTTAGACTAGGTAACACTTATTTCTGGCATGTTTTCTAAGCGCTTAGACTAAATTTGAAACATGAACACTTCGGGTTTGTTTTCTTAGCTTTGAGTAATGTTCGGTAAGTTGATTGTTCTATCAAATTCAACATGGCAACTCAAGTTTCCTAATATATTCAGCATTTTAGTTGTAGGTTCCAAGTGAAAAATGTCATTGAGGTGTCAAGAAAGATCATCAAATATTTTTCCCTCGTTTGAATGTTGCGTACCTTAAAGCTACCAACGGTAGCCTATTTCTAATCCTCTGCTGACTGTCTGTCTAAACATCTGATTAATGACATAATGATTTTTATCGTGAAAATTTTCATCAATCATGTTTCTGAATACCCAATAAAAAAGTTGAGGGCAAAAGATCAATGTTTCATGTCCCCAAAAATAGCATCTGTAGCAGTAATAAGTAATAATGTCTATGCTTATTGTAGATTATGTTCATCTCGCCTGGTTTTCAAGTTATGATAAGGCCGAAGGTGGAAGCACTCATCACCCGGAATCCTCAATAGTCTGAGGAACTGGCTATCTTACCTTTTAATGCCGAAACAACAATATAGAATTGTTTATATGGTGACAAACTTAGGTAAGATGGTGGTAGCTAGCCAGGCGGACTTGAACAAAGTCCTAGCGCCTACCAAACCAAGCACAATATTCTACTCCCCTGGGGATCGAGCCCGGGACCTCTGGATCTGACCCCTGTAGTTGAACCACTAGAGGCGGTTAAGCTTGTCATATCTGAGAAACATTTTGCCTATATATTAGTATTTTCACGGGATTTGTACAAGGCGAATTATGTCTTATAAGCAAACTACGAGTACCTAGAATTAAGGATGCCAGAAAATGGGCAACTGTAGTTCTGTACTACAGTAGACTAGCCTTGAGATTGTGTGCAATCGTCTTGAAATCTTGGAGTGTCTATGGAGGTATTTAGGAAAATTGGTCCACGTTCGTCCAGATATAAATATAAGAATGTTTTCAGTTCATGCTTTTTGGTTACGAAGATAAGTTTAACGTTATCCAAACGACATCGTTTGGCAACTTCACAACACAAAATTGCGGCAAAATTACAATGCAAATTACAATCTTGTCATAAAAACCGCGCGGCAAATTTGGTAACAAGCGTTCGAAAATGAATTCCTTTTTAAAAAACTCCAAAATCAGTCACTATCATTACACGAATGAAAATTATCGATAGCGGATCTAAATGAGCCTTTTAAAAATGCTGTCATTTTTATGACAGAAAAAATGGCAAACAAAACTTAAGTAGGTACATATGGGCGAGGCCTTGGGTCCGTGGAGAGCCGGTGCCCTCCGGGTTTTTAAAAATCTTACGGGGCTTTGATTGAGGCGACACATGAGCCAAGGGTCAGCGAATCAGCATAGATATTCAATGGCAATGCTGGCTGCAACTAGTCAGGAACAGTTGAGTTACCTATAGACCGTTTGTAACGGTCCTTAGTAAACCGACTGCTTTTTGCACATAGTTAGTTTAATTACTAGGGGTAATTAATGAATAAATAATTAAAAAAGTAAAGTACATAAGTGAATGTAGGTAGGTACTTATAATATTACATTATCCGCAATCTTTTACGGGTGGGTTACTTGTAATGAATGTAATAACGCCTTTTAATGATATCTATTAAATTTTGAAAAAAGTAGGATCAAGGAAAAAAGGGAGATGTAACACCGTCTTTGTCAGCAGTGAAGCCAAAAAAATCTGGCTCATCTTGTAAATACACGCACTAACACATGTATGAAAACCAAGCTCATTTTTGCCAGTTCGTCTCAAAATGTCGTGCAGTAAATCTGCCTAAAAAATGCCGTCTTGCGTAGTTAAATGGTGCAAAAATACACTTAAGTGAATAAGAAGGAGAGTGGGATATCGTTTCATTTGTAAGTACTTGAAATATCATTTTTTTAATAAATCTAAACACAATTTGAGGTTACTCGCAACACAAAACCTCAACATCATCAAACCAAAATCGTGTTGCCAAATCCGTTGTAACAAATTTCGAAAAATAGAAAATTTTTGGCCCAATTTTTTTTTTTGGGTGAAAACTTATTTCGACACGTTGAGCAATTTTTGAGTTTGAACTCGCGCCAGCATCACAAAAAACTTATTCAACATAAGGGATTATAAGTGTCCCAGACTGGCGCAGAAATTCGGTCATTCCATATTTTTTTTACAAACCGGCAACACTGACTGACTCACACATCTTAGGAAAAATGGTTACCGTTTATTATTACCTGTGTATTATATCTACCTTTTTTCCTTGATCTGAGGTTAGTACCTAACTTACTTGAAAGCTCATTAGTATGTAGACAGATGTATGATAAAGCAGACAGACATACTGTGTGTTTAATTTACCCTTTACCAACATAAGCACATCATGACGAAAAAACCCAGTTGCGTCCTAGTGCCTCTACAGCTTCCAAAAATGGCATTCTTTTTTCAAAAATCAGCCAACACATAAAAATAATCCAGCCAGGATCTAAAGGCGTGCGTCCTCCGCGCCCTATCGCCGCAATTAATCGCTCGGACGCTATCGCCGATCTGTTTGTGCTCACCGCGACACGGATTTTATGATTTCATTCCGTCGCCGTGTCATTTGACACTTGTTTTAAAAAGTAACAAATGAAAGTGGAACGAGATTTTAGATTAGGAAGATGTGTGACCGCGTTTCGGAGCTTTTGTTGTTTTTTGTGTTGTCCGAGATTGATCGACAGGTGACTTTAACATATTTAATTACGCTTACATACAAATACATGTGCATTGGCGTTTTTACAGGATTGTTTTTATCATCTGAATATAAAATGGTGCCTCCCATTTTTGTGTAGGGTACCTACACAAAAATGGGAGGCACGATAGCAATATTTTTACTTTTATCCGACTAAACAGTGAAAGTGAAAATCAATAACATGCGTATGTTTAGTATACAATATACATATAGACAGACACAAAGCTTTGATCAAATAACTCGGTTAGGCTCAAAGCGCTATTTATACAATGTCGATTGATCGATTCCGAGATAAGATATAATAAGATATGTGGATTCTATCAGTGTGTTGGATTACCAATACCAACATCCCTTAAAGAAATTCAAAGAAAACTTTTTGATTAGGTACCCACCATATATTTGTGTAGGTAATAGGTAAGTAGGTACCTTCTCACGTTTTTATACAAAGAATAAATATAGGAGTGTTCTCGAATAATCATGCAAATAAAAGCACAGATTTGCAGCAATCTGTAAGGATGTCTAATTCCTAGCTAAAATATACAAACCAAAAATGAAGTAAAGAGATCAATCATGTCTAAGAGATTCAATTTTAAAATGAAATATTGTTTTTTAAATGCACCATAACGGCTTTTAACTCTTCCGCATTCTGTCATAAATCAATAACCGCGAAAACGAGCCCTTAAAAAAAATAAACAACGCTATATTTCGAATTTCGAATCCTCTCTCGAGCAACGACTGCGATATTTCGAATTTCGAATCCTTTCTCGCGTAATGACTTTTTGTGCCAGTTATTTTTAATGGCACGGTCTCGACATAATGCCGTATTTAAATAATTTAAAATCTGTTTGTTGTCATTTGATACGTTAAGCGTCGGCTAATTGAGTGGAACTCTGACGAGTGTTTTATTTTCGACTTGTATTGCCTTTAGATGTGTCGGTTGAAGTTACCTATTGTGCATTTTGTTGGTATTTTTCCTGTAACATTAATTGCAATTGCAATGAGTAGGTAATTATAATAATTGAGCTTGTTTGCTTGATTTTGATAAATAATTGATACATTGAATGAGATTTTTGGCTATTTGCATTCAAGCTAGCGTTCGTATGGTATAAGTATGAACGATTGAATGAATTAATGTATGAATGAATGCAAACACTTAATTGTATAACCTATAAAACTGCATTACATAAAAAAAATTCAATGAATGGGTTTTATGCATGCATTCAAGACACTACTCCATCCTAGAGTAAGGTCAATATGAACGAATGATTACATCAATGAATGAATGCAAATACTTAATTTGTATTCCTTATAAAACTGGTTAACATAAAAAACATAATTATTCAATGGGTGGGTCTTATCTCGAAGAAGCGATTTCTTGCAGAAAACCATATGAGCGTTGGTGGTGCCCAAATGAGTAGCGCTTACCGTATAATTAATATCCAAACATATAAGCAAAACGCCGCGTCGCGTCGTCAGCTAGTAAGTACTCGGAGTATCCGAACGTTTACCGTCGTTTATAGGGTGCTAATGACGAGACACATGCGTCTGCGCATGTCACCGTAAATATTGACTGAAATAAACGCATTGACACTGCGCGGCTTTCAAATGTCATTGTGTAATGTTTGTTTGTCAAGTTGCAACAAGCGCTGTAGATAAATTAGAACTTATGTAGATATTATAGCTAAGGCAATATGGAACCTTTACAATCACGTGTCGTAAAAGGCGACATAAAGATCCCAGGTGATGGGCATCAGCAGTCTGAGTATTCAAACGATAGTGCGATCACCAATACGCACGCCAACATTTATTATTATGAATCCGTTTGGACAAGTCGCCTTTTACGACACCCGTGTGCAAGGGGTTGGATCTATTGTAATGTTTTGAACTTATCATACAATACATCACCCAAGCATAGAAAAAACATCTATGTTCGTCACATACATGTTTGTCCCGGGTAGGAATCGAACCCACAAGACCCACAACCTATAGCGCAACCTGATCTGCGAGGCCAGTTTGTAGTAACTGAAGTGAAATGATAACATTCCAAGACAAAATGTTAAGACTTCTGTACAATCATCTCCATTCAAATGTGGTCTGTAAGAGATCGCTCTCAACCGATAAGACCGTCAATTTTTCTATTAGCTTGACTTTTTGAATCAATTGTTTTGAAGTATTTTTGTGTACAATAAAAAAAATCATTCATTTATTCATTCATTCAAATGTACCTATACTTATACATTCAGGTAGCTGCATGACATGGCAACTTTAGAAGGTAGCTTCCATTCCATAGACATAAAAAATCCACAATCCTTTTTACAATTCAATCAGCTTTCATATCACGTTTATCAAAAGACCCTCCCCAAATAACCTAATCATTTTACGACCTCACAAACCTTTTACAACCAAATTCTATAACTCAATTCTCGGAGAACCCTTCGGCCGATCGTCCGTTGGTTTTTATAGCGTGAATAGAGATGGAGACAAAAATATATTCAATAAGTTATGTGAATCGGTACAAGTAGGTATTAATACATTAGATAAGCATCTTCTGGTAATATAACCGCCTCCGTGGTCTAGTGGTTCAACCAACCGATTTCAGATCCAGAGGTCCCGGGTTCGATCCCCAGGGGAGCAATATTGTGCTTGGTTTGGTTGGTGTTAGGATTTTGTTTTAAGTCTGCCTGGCCTAGCACCATCTTACCTAATTCTGTCGCCATAATATCAATTTTTAAAATTATTGTTGTGCTCCGGCATTTAAAGGTGAGATAGCGATGCAGTTCCTCAGTTTGTTGAGGATTCCGGGTGAAGCGCGCTTCCACCTTCGCCTTATATCAGTTTTAAGTATTGCACATGAAGATGGCTAAGTGAGTTCGGGCCTGCCTTCCACTACGGAGGTTATGGATTCAATCCAGTCGTGCCCAAATAGATTTTGCGGAAGCTTATGTGCGCATTTGACACATGCACATGCTCTGATGGTGAAGGTCACATCGTGAGGAAACCGGCAGCTTCCTAGGACCCAAAGTCCGAGTGACATGTGTCAATGGCTAGTACCGCTAAGCGGCGATGGACTTGCAACCTGTCACGTATTGAATACTAGCTACTTGCAAACCGTGGGCACCCTTAGTACGTGATCCTTAAAAGATCCACGCTCTGAGTAGTGATCAGAGGTGCACCCTCGAAGGGGAAAAAGTCGTATATCAGGTACTACTTATTAGAGAAACTATGATTCTTCTTCCTGCTCTTATCCCACACTTAGGCGGGGTTGGCACAGCCCGTTCTCATCTTCCACTCTCCCCTGTCCCCGTCAACTCATCTTCCATTCCTCTCACAATCCATTAATCTCTTCCTCGATCTGCCCCTACTCCTACGTCTGTCCATATTCATACCTAACATTAAATTGGGTATCTCCTCTGATGTCGATACTCATTCTATCCTCCATTACAATATCCATCCTTGTCACACTACACACCCATTAATAAGTATTAATAAATAAATAATATTCACTTTTGAGAACTGTTTTTAATTGATATTATATTAATGAGATTTTGAGAACTATGTTATGGTATATATAAATATGGGAAGCGTCACAAGAAAAGTCCATCATCCAGTTAAATATTTTTTACATAGCATTAACATGTTATATTGTGTCTAGTTTCAATTGAATAACAAAGTAATCTTAGTAAAATATTTTTTCTTTCACTTTAATTTTAAAGCTAAGTTTTTTTTTTTTTTCATTCATTTTACACAGCGCCATCTAGCCCCAAACTAAGCATAGCTTGTAATACTTAAATACTTTAGTAAATACATACGTACTATATGATACAACACCCAAACACAGAACAAACATGTATATTCATCACACAAATGTTTGTCCTGAGTGGGAATCGAACCCACAGCCTACAGCGCCGAAGGCAGAGTTACTACCAACTGAGCTATGAGGCTTGTCATTTGAACGAATCTAATACGTGAGCAATCTATATGGTGTCTTTATCTATACTTTAGCGAAACAGTAAGCAAGCTGTAAAGGAATTACACACCCAGATACAAAGTCGACAACGGAACTTGCTATTCTGAGATAATATAAGTAAACAATGCAGCACCGACCATGCAGTATCATGGTCGGACCTCATTCTTGCTAGGTTTTTAGGTCATGAGATGTATGATTGAATAAACATAAAAAGTAGCCTGCAACCTTATTGTGTAAGTCAACTGGTAATCAACATAGACTTCATTTTTGACATTTGAAACGTAGCCTAGACTACAACTGTCACTTAACCGCCAAAATGTGGAGGGTTGACCACTTGTAATCGACTTGAAGTTTACTGGTGGGATCTCAACTTATGCAATGGGAACACTGGATGTTTAGCAGGTATAAAGCAAGTTGTAAGTTGAAAAACTAAAACCCGACTGCAATATTTCAAACTTGGTTTTACGCGCACACGGCCATACACGGAAGTATAAACAAAATTATAATGTAGATTAACCAAAATAAATATTGCAAGAAATATTGCAGTCGGGTGGACTGCAATATTTCAAATGATTCCATGGACGAAATATCTATACCCAAATTGTTATAATAAAACATGTTATTATATCTGGGGAGGTTAGAATAATTTATTTCACACCCTAGGACGCACAAGAAACGTGTATTTTTGCCTTGAAACAAGGGTCAGAATCAGAACCTTCAGAGTGTGTCCGCAATTGGCCGGTTTATTGAATATCAAACATCACTTCTAGAGCTGTGTGGCAAAGTGGGTATGGGCCCGCCTTCCGATCCTAGGTTGTGGGTTCATATCCAGTCGTGCACCGAAGTATTTTTCAGCTTTTCGGAAGTTTATGTGTGCATTTGACACATGCGCATGCTCTGACGGTGAAGGTCACATCGTGAGGAAACCGGCAGCTCCCTAGGACAAAAAATCCAAGTGACAAGGGGCTATGCCCGTGAATCGTGAATCTGACTATCCACTAGTATGTGATCCTCATAAGATCCACGCTCTGAGTAGTGATCAGAGGATTCACCTCGAAGGGGAAAAATGTCTTGAGTTTTTTTTTTAATAACCCTTCCACTTTTTTTTTTATTGTTGATTTTGACCACCAGCTTACTTGAAAAACAAGAAAAGATGTGGACTGAGATGGAGCACGCTTGCCTAAAAGAAACATATTCACTCCACCGCTTAACTACCTTATGATTCAAAATTCATACAATCAATTTTGACATAAACTATGTAATGGTAACATTTTACGACAACCGCAGTCAATGGAGTGTCTAATCCTGAGGACCGCGGTTTGCTCAGTTAACGACCCGACGTCCTATCTCCTGTGGGAACCCGATGCATCGTAAATTCTAACCACATTGTGTGATGTCGCTGATATAAAAAGTAGGAAAGGACACATTAAAACTGTGGTAAGATTTTACATGAATCAAGCAGTACTATGAATCTCCCATCGGTTCAGTACCCTCCCCATTTGACCTATGGATGACATAAGAGGCGACCAGAATATCAACAACCACGATTTGTATGAAAAATAATTCCTATTTACCATTCACGGTGAGCAAACGCGAATGGAGTAAGCTTCGATTGCAACTCGCACTAGGTACTCAAATACGATCACCCCCTTGCTCATTTTGTGATGCTATAGGGGGGGCCCAAGTCCTCGGGAGGTTTTTTTTTAAATAATGATAGCCAAGCGTTATACCACCATCTTGCTGGAAAAACAAGTATAGATGTGGCCTAAGATAGCGCACGCATGTCTAAAAGGATCCTATTCACTCTGGAATTGAAGACTCCAACATTGTATTGGTGCGGGAAAATAGAAGAGGGCAGGATTTCCATTCCTTACTAGTATTCATGATAAAGGTGGAGGCGAAACGATGTGCTCGGTACAATGGAACATTTACAAGGTACGGGCTGTAGCCTGACGTACGTCTGCTAGTCCGGTGGTGGAAGGGGATGGAGGAATTAGGTTAAAGATATCGTGCGCACACTCGCCGAAGTGGAATTTATAGATCACAGACAGCCTGGCAACCCGCAATCTATGTTCTAGGCTCTGCAAATTGGCCTTAACAAGCGAATCTTTAACCGCCTCTTTGGTCTAGTGGTTCAACCCACCGATTTCAGATCCTTGGGTTAATAAGTCGCCTCAATAAGTAATTACTTAGGTACTCACAGTTGCCTTTTATTTTTCTAAAACGTATTGATGTTAGTTACCTGTAACAAAATAAATACAAATTAAATTGGGTACTGGTTTTCCATGGCTAGATTGAAGATGGTGGAACTCACCATGAATTGTTGATTAATCCAATCGCTGTTAGTAGAACCAAGGTCCACCTGGCTTGCGACCACCCGTAAACCATCCTGGCATCGCTGTGCTCGGACGGTGTGAGGGATTACGAATGCCTTCAATAGGGTCTGGTTCGCTCCTTCATAGAACTCATCCATGACCAGGCAATGCCCAGGCAAGTCTCGAGAATCAAGCCATTTCAAATTATAGACAACGAATAAAAATAAGGAATCCTCAATCACGTATTCAAAACCATTAATTTTTTAATATTTTTTTTAATATATATTATATTCTTAATTGGTCTCCCGCGTACCAAGGGAACACAGCGATTTGCTTGGCGTTAGACTTCGTCAGGAATGTAGTCTAAGGGGCTTTGCGGGTTCTACCTGATGGTAGAACCCGCAAAGGCCCTTAGACTACCATCAGTCTAGATTGTCATGATGAATTGTCTAGATGGTAGGGTTCTACCATCAGTCTTGTGATCATTCAGCCGTTGCTCGGGGTAGACAACTTAGATATATATTTTTTGATTGTACATCGGGGAAGCGCTTGGCCTTCATCTCAGTTGGTTACAAGTTGAGATAAAGCCGAAGGTGGAGGCGCACTTCACCCGGAATCCTCAAGCTGGCTATTTTACCTCTAAATGGCGGAACACAACTATTTTTACAACTGTTGTTATGGCGAAAGAACTAGGTAAGATGGTGGTAGCTAGCCAGGCGGACCCAAACAAAGTCCTACCACCAACCAAACTAAGCACAATACACCTATTGTACTCCCCATGGGGATCGAACCCGGGACCTCTGGATCTGAAATCGGTGGGTTGAACCACTAGACCACAAAGGTAGTTAAAATATATACTATGATACGTAATCTATTCTAATCTTTGCGGCTCATTGAAAACCTACCCCTGAACTAACCTTCACCATTTGCTAACACGATCTATGAAATCCAAAACTGTTAGCCGAAAATAAATATTTTTGACAAATTATGACAAACCAGTTGACATCTGTCAAAACAAGCGGTTAGGGAACTATTTTGAGCGAGAGCTAACGAGGAATAAATTAACTCTTCGAACTTTAAACTGTGGGATTGATTGACAGGTGTCACTTGCATCTTATTTTGAGGGTAGCGTTCATTTGCTTTGCTAGTTTAGGTTTCAAAGGTAGTTACAGTTTCACGACACATGTTAATGAAAAATGTAATATTTACAAAATGTTTGTTTTTTCGTGATACATATAAATTATAAATATTACAGGGCGCTAATTTCACACAGTGCCATCTAGCCCCAAACTAAGCATAACTTGTAATATGGGAACTAGATTACGGATAGAATATTTGTAAACTTTTAAAAATACAAACGCACTTTATGATACAACACCCAAACACAATATAAGGATACGTGCTCCAAAATAACCATAAACGTCCGTACATCAACCTTCTAAAAAGTAACATACTCACGACTTTTTCCCCTTCTAGGATTCGCCTCTGATCACTACTCAGAGGCGATCTTATTTATAAGGATCACCAACTAGGGGGTCGTCATAGGCACGGTCAAACTTACGTTCAGCACATGCCCACAGCTTGCAAGTAGCTAGTATACAACACGTGACAGGTTGCAAGCACATCGCCGCTTAGGGGAATACTATCCAGTGACATTTGTCATTCGGACTTTTGGTCTTAGGGACATGCCGCTGGTTTACTCACAATGGGACATTCGCTTGCCAAAACCCGAAAAATATATTAGTGCACGGCTGAATTTGAACCTAAAACCTTCGGATCGGAAAGCGGGCTCATACTCACTTAGCCACACAGCTCTTATACGTTGCCTTACTTACTATTTTCACTGAATTATTTTTATAAGCATTTATTATTCATCCTGCGAATTCTTACCGCCAATGAATAGGTACATAAAATATTATCTCAAAGATATTTCTTAAGCAATGAATGATACCTTTCTTAACACCATTACCATTTAGATCCAAAGATAAAGCGAATTCTAAATATTCAAAACACGAGAGGAGTCAAAAACATCAGAAAAGATAGCAAATACTTCCTAGTAATAATTCAGGAAGATTAAAGAAATTCACAATTCAGTTCGACATATTTCTTCGTTAAAATTCGTTACAATTTATCCACGTGTAATGTTGTGTTTGGTTATCTATAAATCTTTTATTTTACGATCGCTTCGTTTGAAAACATGATAGTAACATTTTGTAAAGAAAAAATAAATACGCCTTTTTTAACCGCCTCTGTGGTCTAGTGGTTCGCGCACCGGTGTAAGATCCAGAGCTCCCGGGTTCGATCCCCAGTGGAGTACAAAATGGAGTATATTAGTACTTCGTTTAGTCCGTCTGGCTAGCCACCGCCATTTTACCTAAGTCTGTTGCCATAGCAACAATTATAAATTGTTGTGTTCCGGAATTCAGAGGTAAGAATGGTAAGATAGCCTGTTCTTCAGACTTTTGAGAATTTAGGGTGAAGTACGCTTCCACCTTCTCATCATAACTCACAACATGAATATGAGATGAAGGCCAAGCGCTTCCCCGTTAAACAATAACAAAGTAATTACGCTTATGGAAAAATAATATGTGAGGGTGGCATTGCACCCGTCTTCCAAAGGTCATGAGTTCTAAATCTAATGAAGGTAGAGCACCCATGCACTTTTCAAGAGGCTCGTCCCATCAAAAATAAATAAAATAATGCAGGACATTAATTTCACACAGCGCCATCTTGCCCCTACTAAGCAAAGCTTGTAATCTGGGAACTAGATTATGGATAGAATATTTGTATACTTTTATTTATAAATACATTCGTACATACAAATCAATACCCACTGAACATACATGTTTAATCACACAAAATGTTTGTCCTGGGTGGCAGTCAAACCCACAACCTACAGCGGAAGGCACACTAGTTAGGCTTTTAAAAAACGGTCACCTAAAAAAAAGTTTTCATGAAAAATTTGGCTATGTAAGTTCAGACGGCAAACCAAACACCGTGAGATCACTAGTGTAGTATTTACATTGTAAGTAAAATCCATCGTAGAGAAATTATGAGCTCTTTATTACCACATTACAAAGATATTGTTTACAACTCTTCGTATCTCTATTATTAGACTCGCTATCATTTTATTGAGGCATTACTCACGCGTTTCATTCAATAAACCACTGCTTATTGCCATCACCACCGTTGAAGCTCCATTTATCAGGCGTTGTCAAAAATAATTTATTATGCGCACTGTAAAAATATGGAACTGATATTGTGTAATATTATTTTGCCAATTGTTTCACTTGGTGTCGAAACCTGATGAGTCTGACAAAAACATTATATTTAAAAGTCTTCAAATTATTTCAACAAATAAAACAAAAACATGGAATCGACTTTCCACTGTCTGTCTTTAATCCTGAACGTAATTCCCACCTGCGCAATTGGTGAGGTCTTAACGTGTCCGTATTTAGTCTGTGCTGTCTGCGACCCTCTAGGCTTGTTCAGCTCTAGGCCAGAGCAAGGCACTGGCTCTCCCGCGCCGATGGAACACGGGAAACCGTTTGTCGCCGGACTTCGGCAGGAGTGCGGTCGCTAGCCAGGCTAGCTTAAAGGTCTTAAGGGTCCTATCACCAGTTTTACGTCTTGTACGTCTCATTTGTCAAGATCTGACCCAACAGGATAGTATATTACCTCGTTATAACAATCTATTTTAAATATTTAGTATGAACATACATTTATGTCTGGTTCCGGCTCACGTATAGGACCCCTCCATTTCCTCCTGAGGATGTCGAAAGGCGACTAAGGGAATACACCCGGGGATGGGCAGCAACATCCGCCTGAGTACGTAACACCAATACTGCGATCACAAATCCGCATGACAAGCATGGTGATTAAGGCAATACCCTCCAGTCTTGGAGGAGGCTCATGCCAACAGTGGACGGTTACGGGCTGTAATGATTGTCATACAATTCATAATTGTCAAAATGAAGCCATTACCTACTTTTTTGCATACGTCTGGTAAATTCTGTTACTAATTTTGTATTTAACCCTGAACATAATTACATATTCTACAATAACATTAAATATAAATATAAAGATTCAAACTGGATATCGCAAATATACAAACTTGAACACAATAACGACAATTCCATAAACAAAATTACAATACAATTATCCTTCACAAGCAGTTCCTCGCAATTATAAAGACATCCATCTTACGCAGGATCTGTTACTTTCCTCGTCTCTTATGTGAAGTGAATACGAGCTAGTTTCGTGTGGCTGTTGGGGTATGGGGTTAAGATTAATGACAATTTTATTGTAATTATCTGTGGGTACATTTTTGTAGGGTGGAGTTGACCGGTCAGTGACATGACAGTTCTTACAGAGCGACCACGCAGAGGGCGCCACTGTCTTCCTCTGTAATAGTGGCGTGGTGTACGAAACGTCCAACCTTCCTAAAGGCGGCCGCCTTCCAAAATCTAGCTGTGAAAGTCGTAAACAACCTTCTTTATTTTACGACGGGGAAGTGCTTGGCCTTCATCTTACCTGGTTACAAGTTAAGATAAGGCCGAGGGAGGAGGCGCACTTTACCCGGAATCTTCAACAAACTGAGGAGCTGGATATCTTATCTCTAAATGGAACCCATTTTTTTTTTATTGTTGTTATGGCGATTGAAGTAGGTAAGGTGGTGCTCCAGCCAGGCGGAATTAAACAAAGTCCTACCACCAACCAAACCACGCACAATATTGTACTCCCCCTGGGGATCGAACCCGGGACCTCTGGATCTAACACTGGAAGGCGAATCACAATACCACAGAGGCGGTTAAAAATAAAAATTTCAAAACGTAAACGGCGTCCGTACTTTGGATATCCTAACGGAAAACCTCCAGCACGCCACGCCAAATCGACAGCTGGCATGGTACGTTTGGAATGGTCGTGAGCTGCGAAAAACGTGCGCTAAACTCTAATAAGTATTGTGAATGTGGAAAACGACATCCAATTTTTGTTCATTTTAACAGTCTGTCTCATATTTTTCACGACAATAAGCATACTACACCAGAGACTTGCTTGAGCTGGTGTAATGGTGAAATCGTTGTCAGTGTCAGTTGTCAAAAATTTGGACGGCTTATATTTCAATGCTCTTCAAATGGACGTCTCGTTAGTTAGCTTTAGTAGCCCACTGTTGGACATAACCGTTGTCAAAGATTGAGATGAGAATCTGCCGTATCAGCACAGACTTTCAAGCATATTAGAACTAACTAGCCCAAAGTTCTTGCCTCTCCTTGTGTGCTGGTCACGATTCCAAACAGGCGATATTTTCACTTCAAAATGAAAAATAATCTTACTGAGTAAACGATAGTAGATTTTTGTAGTCGTGTTTTTTGAAAACTGTCCTATTACCGAAATAGTTGGCATTGTTGCTATGGCGTCATACTTATGTAAAACGGTGGTAGCTAATCAGACGGACTTAAAACAAGCTCTACCACCAACCATAAAGCGTGGTGGTTAAAGCGATCGCCTTGCAGGCGTACCACCATCTTACCTAATTTTTTCGCCATAATAACAATTCTAAAATTGTTGTGTTCCAGCATTTAGAGGTAAGATAGCCAGTTCCTCAGTTAGTCGACGAATCCGGGTGAAGTGCGCCTCCACCTTCGCCCTTATCTTAACTTGTAACCAGGTGAGGTGGAAGGCCGAGCGCTTAGCCGTCGTACAATAAAAAAATGATAATCGCAGTAGAATGGTTAGATTTACCAAGGAAAACGGATACATTTCTTCGTAGGTCAAAGAACCGCGGGATGCAATGACCTGTTGTCTAAACATTAGCCAAGGTTCCCCTAATTCTGTACTTTACGACTCCTAAAGTAAACAGTGCCGAAGACACACCGGCAACATTGTAACCGGCAATGTTTGTCTGTTTGTCTGTTTGAGTGGCGCCCGCGTCTGTTAATTTACTTACCTGAGTAACATGTGTCCCACTATGTATATTGAAGTTGTTGTCTAGTTTGATTGAGCTAATTGTCTCGTACGACAATGGATTAGGTTATATTGAAAAACATTTTCATTTTTTATTGTACGACTGGGAAGCCCTTGGCCTTCATCTCACCTGGTTACAAGTTAAGATAAGGCCGAAGGTGGATGCACTTCACCTAGAATCCTAAACAAACTGAAAAATTGGCTATCTTATCCTTTGAATGCCGGAACACAACATTTTTTTAAAATTAAGATGGTGTTAGCTAGCAAGGCGGACTTAAACAAAGTCCTACCACCAACCAGAACAAGCACAATATTGCTCCCCATGGGGATCGAACCCGGGACCTCTGGATCTGAAATCGGTGGGTTGAACCACTAGACCACAGAGGCGGTTAAATTATGAGTTAACTATTGATTTCTACAATTCCAGGCTTACAGGCTAGCTAAGAATATAACATAGGACATATGCGTTGGAGCGAGCATTCCCAGAAGGCCACTGATGGCAAACGGTGGTCGCTAGCCAGGTAGTCCTTTCCAGGTCCTACCACAAGTGTTGTGATCGTGCGAGTTTAGGTAAGTTGTTTTGCAGCTGAATTTTCACTCAGGTGTTATCTAAATACTTACTACTAAAAAGCAAAGCTCAAACAAGAGGTCCAAGAGACTTGTGACATTTTCCAGGCGTTTCACTAGTGCTGGTAGAATAGCTGTGAAAAAATACAAACTAGTTACTGGGGGGTACCGCGACCTCTCATTGCATTCTTGTTTTAATATCACTTTACTTTTTTCACTATCAGAATCCACCCGGTGTAGAAAAAACGAGACAAAAGTAATGTAAGATCAAAACGAGAATGCTATAAGACGTTGTTGTTAGGCCTCTGATCGTTTTGAGTTATTTCTTATGTGTACAGGAGAAAAGCTTGCAATGTAAACAACTGACAGAAAATCCTTGATTCAAGCTCGGTTCATACAAAAAGCATGCAAAAACCAGTCACAGAATAACAATGCATGAATTAGTCCTCCTTTGTGCAAGGACTTTTTGAGACCGGATTCGTTAAGTAAACAATTGTGCGTGTCAGTTGGGATGTATCAGTAAGCCAGGGCTGAAATTAGCAGGTGGCTGGCAGGAAATAGCATTGAGATTTCAGACTGGCTCAGTCCAGAATATGACAGGCAAACTTTTAAAGAAGGCATACTATTGCATCAACGATTATTTATCTGATATCTAATCCTGGTGTTATAAATATTAAATTATTTTACAGTTTGACAAAGCCCCTGTACAGCTGCAAAATATCTTAGTAAGTATTTTAAATTTGACTTTTTATTAATTATTGCGATAAGGCCTTTTTACAGCCATTGTTTTTTTTTGTTGTTTACCTTTGTTTTATTTTACTGTATCTAAAGTTGTTAAATTTGTTGACGAAACTTGATGTTCCTTGAGTTCCTACAATTTAAATAAATGATTTGAATTGAATTGAATTAAATTGAATTGATTGCAATAATATACGAAGGATACTCACATAAACATTTATATATATATTTTAAAATATTCGGAAAGCCTTTACGGATCAAATTCGGAAGCTTCCGATGGAGATTCCAGGAACGCTATTTTGAACCCCGAAATCTACAAATTTAGAGCGATTCTCAAACACACGGAAACTTTTCAGATCGGAAACCTCACTTTTTGTCGGATTCGACTTAGAATCCGATAGATTTCAACGCTATTCTCAAACCATTTGTGTAAATCTTCTGTGGATGTTTCGAATACTAATAGCGTTCTCGGAATCTCCACCAGACGCTTCCGAATTCGATCCGATAAGGCTTTCCTTATGTTTAAGTTATACTGGTGTCAAGTTATGTTATGGTAGTGCACTTCACCCGGAATCATCAACAAACATAGGAATTGGATATTTTACCTCTAAAAGCCGGAACACAACAATTTAGAATTGTTGTTATGTTGACAGACTTAGATAAGATGGGTAAAATGGTGGTAGCTTGCCTGGACTTTAAAGTTTTTTTAACAAAGACTTATCATCAACCGAACCAAGCACAAATTTGTATTACCCTGGGGATCGCACCCAGGACTTCTGGGTCTGATGTCGGTTTGCGTTCCACTATACTTAAGGCTGTGGATATAAATGGGACTTAAACAGTTGTAATTATCACAGAGTATATATTATTGCCGCTAAAACAACAAACAATAAATAAATAAATATTACAGGACAATAATTTCACCGAAATACCATCGGTGTGCGTAGTATCAGCACTTCGCCAGTTTTTTTTTATCTAATTATTAGTATTTATTATTATTATCTAATTATTACTCAAGAAGATTAGCCAATTGCAGAACTACCGTCTTTATCAAAGATATCTAATTTTTTTTTATTGAAATTTAGCAAATTTGTTACCTTACCTTTTTTAATCAAAGATATAACTAGTAGCGTATATTGTAACGCAAAATTGTTTGTAAACCAAAGAAATAATGAAATATTAATTTCCACAGCCTACATCACAATAAAACACACAACCCGCCATGGCACCAATCAAACTCCAACCGTGCAATTTAAAAGCAAATTATCCCAAAATTACAATCGGACCGAAAAAAGCGATTTCCGTTGCGATTGTTTTCATCACAATGGGTTATTAGTGTTTTTGCCGAGATGGTATAATAACGAGGTGACTTGTGGTGATCACCAGACCGTGCGGGACCGACAGACGATTAAATAATGCACGGCCCGATAATGTACGACTTGTAATGCACAGCCAATAATTGGAATCAATCAAATCAAAGAAATCATAAATAAATAGATATTACGAGACATTAATTTTTCCACAGCGCCATCTAGCCCGTACTATATGATACAACACCAAAAACAAACATCTATATTCATCGCACAAATGTTTGTCCCGGGAACCCACAGTCTACAGCGCAGACGGCAGAGGAACTACCAACAGAGCTATGATGCTTGTTTACTTATAAAATCTGTTATTTAAACCGCCAACTAATCACAGAATTTACTTGGTCGATGAAACAAAGGGAATTAAAAAATGAATTCTCTGGGTGCAAAAAAATCTTAAAATTTAAATGCTACCAAAATAACTTTGTAGCAGATTTTCTTGCTGTATTAAAAAAAGTGAATAAAAATACATGTTTAAAATAACTATCTACACATAAGCCACCTTGTGATAAGGGGTCCGTTTTCTCCTTTACTTTTAAACACTCTAAAAATACCCAAATCGCTTCAAGTGTGCCTATAATATTTGAAAAGTATCCTGGATTTCTCCAGGACCCTTCATCAGATCCTGACCAGATGACAGGGGCAGTTTTTTGAAATTTGATGACTTTTGAGGATTACCTCAAAAGGGTGTATTAACACCCTAAAAATACCCAAATCTCTTCAAGTGTGTCTATATTAATTTAAAGAGTTCCCTCGATATTTCCAGGATCCCATCATCAGATCTTCACCTGATGACGGGACCACCTGTGAAGTATACCCTTTCAAACAAAAAAGGAATTTTCCAAATCGCTCCGGGCGTCTTCGAGTAATCGGGGAAAAAATCCTTCTTTTTTGAAGTCGGTTAAAAAGGGTAATGCTGAGATGTCTACAACTACACCAGCTCTGGCAGCCACCGCAACCCAGGAGTCTTCAAGTCCAGAGTAACTTTTAGGCCACATCTTTACTTGTTTTACATGTAAGCTGGAGGTCAAACGCTTGACAATCACCAATAAAAATAAAAATAAAAGTCGGAAACATCCATTATACATCTGAACTACAACTTCAACTAAAATATACAAGATATCGCCCTCAGTAGACTTAGCGTAAATTCCAGTTTTCCATTACAATACTTCAGCCACATTTTCTGCTAGCCGAAGGTAATCTCGCAAACTGACATCGGGCTGACAGACAAGCGGCTTAACAATAAACTTATATTTAGTCGGGACATCGAGATACATTAGCGCCTTGGTGATGGCTAGCTTGCCGACGAAAGAGTCGGGCCGCGAAATGACAAGGAAACATCTTCATAAAATTATATATCTACGGCGTTTTGTTGAGTTGTTGCTGAAACCAGCAAAGGAGAATTTGACAAGTACCTTACGTTTTAAAACGCGGGTTTTACTAACGTATACATTTATGCTGGTTTTTCATTTACGTGTTTTAAAATGTATACGAGTAGTACGACTCACATAAGTTTTGAAAATACCGGCTTACATGGAATAGTGTTCCCGTGGGATTTTGCACATATGTTGCTTTAGACCGTGAATATAACAAAGGTTGCTTATCATCCCGTGAATTCGTTTTCGTGGGATGCAAATGGGATATCAAACATCTCTATACAAAACTGATTTGCTCTGACTAAGTAAGTTCAACTCATTACAATTTGCTAAAAACTGCTGTAACCGTGTAGTACGCATACTTTATATAAAAAAACATACCTTTACCTAGATCTAGGTTTCTTTTTGTTCTTGTCGCCGCGCTTTCTCAGTATGCCATCGGCTTAATGCCTTCCTAGTACTAGCATAGTTAGCTTCGTGAGTACTTCTTTGTAAGTTGGTAGTCTCTTTGGTAGATTCGTTGCTGAGAGTTGAAACAACTGAATACCTCTAAATTTTTTTTTACTTTATGGTTTTACGAAAATAAATCTATAGGTACCTATATATTTAGAATCAACGTGTTACAAACCTTGTTTCCCATCTTAATTGTTGATTCACACCCCTCAAATACTATCATATACTAATACAATTCAGAAAAACTAAATGACACGCCTCGAAATTCATCAAGCCGTTCAGACTGTGCAGAGTCGCGTGCCAATGTAAAAGACATGCATACTTACTCTCGATAATCGATCGGGTAAATAACAACTCACTCTCAAGCAATTTTCTAGCAATTTAAAAAAAGAATAACATTCTGTTTGTTTTGCATTTCGTACACGATGACAAGATGCGCAGGCGCAGGCGCCCGTGTCATTACGTACTCCAGGAATAGGGCCATAATCGTTGCAATTTTCTTAGGACCGTTTCGCATAGCTTTGCAATGATTTTAATAGCTCTAAATTAAGAGAGAGTTGTGGTAAGATGACCTGAATAAAACTGTTGGTTCACTATGTAAAGAGCATCAAGAAGGCATCTTTTTTTTATCTTTTGTAGACAATAATGGTTCTGCAATTTTGAAACTCGGTTTATTTGGGTAACATCAAACAGATGAGTCTGTTTGAGTTCTGTTTTTAAAATATAAAAGTAGGTACAAATAATTCTAAAAATAAGGACCGTTACAAACGGCCTATAGGTAACTCAACTGTTCCAGACCAGTACCAGACGGAAGCGTGCCCAAGACACTGGCTGCATTGCCACGTTGAATAGCTATGCTAATTCGCTGGCCTAAATAAGCTTCAGCCCTTGCGTCACGTGTCGCCTCAATCAAAAGCCCCGCAAGATTTTTGAAAACCTAGAGGGCACCAGCTCACCGTGGACCCAAGGTCTCCACCCCAAAAGGCTCAAAAAGGTCAGCTCTGTCGAGACCGCTATATTTGCGCCTTTTGTGATCCTCGGCCGAATCATCCGCCGCACGAGCCCACCAGTACTTTTCTATCCATATAAGAAGTATAATAATGAGAGCTCCAATGATCGTTAAATGTCTGTTCATCCTAAATAAACTTCCTTGTTTCAAATCAGCACGCCATTTAAACTAATCCAAGTGAATCCAAGTATCTCCAGTTACAAAGAATGCGTTGCCAATACTGACATAAAAACTTTTTGTTATACGAATGATGAATGAATGAACGGACAGTTGCAGCAAAAAATGAAGTCGTGTAGGTACTTTTTGCTGCCACGATGTCTACCATAAATCCATTGAAAGGAAGCGACGATATTGGAAAGAACCTAAAAAAAGTTAACGGTTTGAAGTTTACACGCCATTCCAACTCAGCTGTTTTATTCGGAATTTGAATTCCTTTGAATCCGGAACACGAAAATGTTACGGAAATAATCAAATATTTATAAACATAGCAACTTGGATTTTGAATTCGAAATTCAAATAGCGTAGTGGTTCCGATATAAGAAAAACGTTTGTGCTAGATAACTTTTAAAATTTTTACAATTGTCATTTTTATGTTTTATTATTTATTTATCGTGTTGTTGCTTTTTTTAAACAAGTAGGTATTTTTTTTATTATACAAACATTTATTTAATTGTTTTTGATAACATATTTATTAAATACACAATGCAAATAAATAATAATTCGAAATTCTGTTCAAGACAGATAAATTAAAAATTTTATTACATCTGGGTTTAGCTTCCGCGATAAGGAGTAATAAACCGATGAACCTTCTCTTTCTGTGTTTTCTTGTGGAATATTAATAAGTAGGAAAACTTTGCGGTTAAATACTAACTTAATTTAAGAGTTTGTTATTTCCCGTTCACCACAACTTATTAAAAGTTTTGTAAAATCTCGCTGGGGAGCTTCCTCCAACTAGTTTAATTTTTATGAGAGTTTACAAGATAAAAGGATTCTGGGTGATTCTCCCGGGATGTTGAAACTCCCGGGCAAGTCTTTGATGACAAAGATTATTATTAAAAGTACAAAAAGGTCCATGACCTCATGATACTGCCTTCACCCGTGCAGTAGGAATTTGGACAACCTTAGCCGTTGCAGTACCTTCATTGATAATTATAGTTATAATAGTGTGATTTGGTCACGTACCTAAATGGTGCCAACGGGAACCTATCACTAAGCCTGCGATTTCCATCTGTCCGTCTGTTTGTCATCTGACTAATGAGACAGTTGAAACAAGCCTCAGTTGTAGGCTGTGGGTTCGATTCCCACCCAGGACAAACATTTATGTGTGATGAAAATAGATGTTTGTTCTGTGTTTGGGTGTTGTATTGTATGATAAGTATGTATTGACAAAAAAAGAAGTAGTATTCTATCCGTAATCTAGTTCTCATATTACAAGCTATGCTTAGTTTGGGGCTATAGATAGCGTTGAGTGAAATTAATGTCCTGTAAAAAATATATCACAGAGTTTCATTATTATTATTTATATTGAACGAAAACATAAAATTAAATCAATGATGAAAGGGGACCACGATAAAAATGTTTTTTTTTGCTTGACATGTACGTCAACACTTGGCCGGTTTTTTGCACCTATGTTTTAACGGCCTTGTGACTTACCTAGATATTTTATAAGAAGAAAGCATCGCATCTGTCAGGCTATCTCATTTTTTATACAGTACGTCTCTGCCTTGTGTGGCCTATCAAATATTTATGCAAACATGACCCTTATCTCTCTAGGGTAACGAGTAGTTGCGAAAGCTAATTGCTTGTAGTGTAACGTGATCTTCCACGCATCACCAAGCTCGCCATCTGGCATGTGTCTTCCGGTCTGCTAGGTAGATGCGGCTCGTAAATTCGGGACTCAATGACAGGAGCGCAAGGCCTCGGCGAAAACGTCTCTGAACTTGACTTTTTGCTAAGCGATTTTAAAACAAGCAGATTGCAAGTTTCTAAATAGTTTTTATTAGCTACAGTGAGGTTTAATAAAAAAAAAGCTAATTGGCATAGCTATTCAGCGTGGCAATGCAGCCAGTGTCTTGGACACGCTTCCGTATGGTACTGGTCTGGAACAGTTGAGTTATCTATAGACCGTTTGCAACTGTCCTTAGTTATTTAACTGCTTTATTTTTACATGGTTTACTGTACATATTATTTTTAATATAAGTACTGTAGTTTATTTATGTATTGAACACTTTATTGCACAAAAAATACAAGTATAATATAGGGTATAATAATAGTTATACTACTAAGTAATTTAGTAATAAATTTAAAAAACTGGCAAAACTCTAGCTGTCACTGAATGATGAGCTCAATCACAATGGTAAGGCAATAATAAATGGCAGGTTACCCAAATATACTCATTGGATAGATTTATACCACGCGGACTCACCACGGATTGGTAAAGAGTTGACTTGAGTATCGAAATAATGTATATGTCAGCGTTAGATTGTGAGGACCGTCCGTTCGTAATATGCTTCGGCATATTAATATCGACAAAAATGGTAATCGATGATGAAAAAAAGTATATTTTTCGTAATCTAGAACAAGCTTTGCTAAGCTTAGGGCTAGATGGCGTTGTGTACAAAATGTCTCACTGTGTTTATTTATTCAGAATATTTATTTATTTATTACACACTAGTGGAAATCCCGGGATTTCGTTTCCATCGTCCTAGGCTATGCGTTGTATATCGGAAAGTCACTCACTCCAAGCTATTTTATTATAGTATTCTATTATAGTACAACAAGCCTCATAGCTCAGTTGGTAGTAACTCTGCCTTCTGCGCCGTAGGCTGTGGGTTCGATTCCCACCCAGGAAAATATTTGTGTGATGAATATAGATGTTTTTCTGTGTTTGGGTGTTGTATTATATATATAGTATGTATGTATTTACAAAAAGTATTTAAGTATTCTATCCGTAATGTAGTTGCCATATTACAAGCTATGCTTAGTTTGGGGCTAGATGGCGCTGTGTTAAGTCTTGTAATATTTATTAATATTGTGTTCGATAAGATTTTTAATCAAAGCTTTGGTGCCCATATCTAACCATAGAGGTTTCTCTATTAGAAGCTTGTTAAAAACTAGTTAATATAACTGGCCCAAAGCCAGCTATAATAGTCCAATAAGTTAATTAAGTGAAGATTTCCTAGCGAGAGAAGCGGCGTGCATCCATTGTGGACACAGTGGTAAGTGAGATAGCTGTTTCACTGTGGTTTTTTTTTTATTTGTAAACGGGTTGCGTGTCTTTCAATGACATCTCAGTGAAAGACAGAGTTGATGGATAAAAATTTAACAATTTATTTCCTTGTCAAAATAGGGAATAGTCCTGGAGACAATGATGAAAGATATTTCAATCGTTGCCATAATTGATCACCTCCTCACAAATTACATAATAAATAGCTTATTTTTTTTATATTCCAACGTGGAGGTGCTTGACCTTTATCTGACATAATTTTCAAGTTATGATAAGGCCGAAGGTGGAAGCGCACTTCACCCGGAATCCTCAACGAACTCAACTTGTTACCAGGTGAGTTGAAGGCCAAGAGCTTCCCCATCGTACAATAAAAAAATTATAAAAAAAACTGCTAAACATCAGGCTCCTCCAATCGACTCCCCGCAACTGCCACAATATAGTCGATCCAACGAGTGGGTGGTCTTCCCACTCCGTTTCGCGTTTAATCGTGGTGGCCATGTGAGAACCATTTCTCCCCAGCTGAAGTTGATGTTCATTTCAGCCATCTTCCCACTCCGTTTCGCGTTTAATCGTGGTGGCCATGTGAGAACCATTTCTCCCCAGCTGAAGTTGATGTTCATTTCAGCCATCTTCCCACTCCGTTTCGCGTTTAATCGTGGTGGCCATGTGAGAACCTTTGCTCCCCAGCTGAAGTTTGTGTTCATTTGAGACATTTATTATATCATTTGATCACCTCGATCGATTATTATGATCATTGAAATATCTTTAATTAAACACAACCGAGTGGTCGGTAATAAAGACTCAAAAAAATAAATTTTGATGTGACAAACTTTTCTGATATACTGATTTAATTGTGAACATTGTCAGGTCACATCTGAATACGAATAAACAAATCACGCAGAAGTATAAGGTAACTGACTAGAAGAAAACATTATTGATAACGCAATCTTCGCTGGTATCTTATTGTGAAAACCTTATTACTAGAGTTTTTATTATTTATCATTTTTGCCAACAGCGCACCAAAATATTGATATATGATAAAATAAAACTCAACTAGTTTGAATAAAATTATTTGAATATCTTAATACCTATTAATTGACAAATCCTCTATGTGATGATTATGCATGAAATGTTTATACCGTAATAACCTAATAACCTTTTTTATCTTAATTTGTAATTTTGATTTCATTTTGATCATTGATTTTGGTGTAAATGATGTGATTATTCGATTTGTTAGAATTGAATAAGTTTAAGTGGGTCAATAGTTCAAATGAATAAAATTAATCTGAAGAACCAGCAACTAATACCGAGTGAGCGAAGTACACAAGCTGTTCTCTCCAGACTGTGGCCCGGGGCCTATTTGAGCCCCATAAAATTAATCACGTCCAAGTACTCACGTAATTCATTTAGTTAATTTACGGCCTCCTTTTGCGAGCTCTGAATAATACTTAGCGGCATTTTAAATGTAAATTATATGTAATGAAAGCGATAAGGAATTGTAAATGTAAAGGCAACAAATTGTGATTCTTGATACTGTGAACCATTTCAAAATGTATTATTTTTGTACAAAGATAATGTGATTCAAGATGAAAAATAACTAACTCTGAAATTCAAACGAATGTTGTTTTTTTTATTATAATGCTACAAAATCGACCCCAACCTACAATTATTAACTATCCAAAGGTCGTGCAGAAGGAATAATTTCTATGCGGCATAACATATGCCATTCAGATTGCTGGTTTCCTCACGATGGGACTTTCACCGTCAGAATATGTGCGTATGTCAAATGCGCACATAAACTTCAGAAAACCCGAGAAGTCCATTGGTGCACGACTAGATTTGCACCCACAACTTCCCGATCAGAAGGCAGGCCCATACCCACTCGGCCACACAGCTCCTTTCAACGGGATAGATATCAATAAATACGAGATAAATACCCGCTTTTACGTATCAAAAAAACTTGTAAATATGCTTTACTTTTTTATTTTACGACGAGGTGCTTGGCCTTCATCTCACCTGATTTTTCAAGTTATGATAAGGCCGAAGGTGGAGTGGACTTCACCCGGAATCCTCAACAAACACCTCACTGTCTTACCTATGTAGGTACCACCTATCTACCCGAGGTAGCTACAATAATAGCTGCGCTTGAGGTCGATACAATAGGTACGATAATGCCCTTTGTTCTATAAATTGGCTTTAATGGTAAACAAATTATAGTATCGTGAGCATTGAAATTGATATTGTTGAAATTTCAATACAATCGTGTCTGTTTGTACCACGAACAAAAATCAGGTATATAATAGTAAAAGATCTATATTTTTCAGAAAAACACAACGTGTAACAGTTTATTTAAGAAAGACAGGATATAATGTGTGCACACGCATAATGTTTTTCTTATATTTATAAACGGCTTGAGCCCGGTTTATTTTGAAGATGCGCTGCAAAATAAACTGGCCAAGAGCGAGTTGGACACGAATGCTGAAGTCAAAGTCAAAATGTTTTTATACAGTAATTGTTTGGGATAATTTTGTAACGACAAATCTTTTTTCAGCAATTTTCATTGGGGTGTAGAATACACAAAAGTAAGCTGCCTCTTGCTGTCTTCTGGTGAGATCGAGTGTGAGTCGGCCTTTACGACATTCAGTTGAGTTGGAGGGGTCGATTCTTATGCCGCGATCGCATTGGAAAAAATATATTAAGTACCTATGCAATATCGGGGAAACATTCATGATAAACGAATAACTACAGACTTGAACTTTGGTTCTCCTTGGCATTTGTTTGATTAGAAGCAATTTTTGATGTTAACAAGCTCCTCAATTTGTGTTAGCCTGCGGTTTAGAAAGGGAAATAATAGCCATATTATTACAAACATCTGTACAAAACAACGTTAGATAATTATACTAGTGAAACGACAGAGGTTGCGTTCCCGTTCAAAACTTTTCTTAGGTTTTGAGAAATTCCCACGGTCTCTAGGTGCAGGATATTAATTTGAATGGCAGAAGATACTCACTTCAAATAACTTATGAGATTCACCTACGCTTAGTTTTTTTTTTAGTCTGACAATGGCTTGATCTTACAGTCAGACGCTTATTGACGGCTTGTAAGTTCTGGCACCAGCTGTGTGACACGAAGAAAGAAAGAAAACTATCTCAGTTGGTATCTTGGTTATTTGCACGTGCCCACTTAAAACCACCGAAACTATATAAATTTCTCACTTTTTGCGAGGTTTTCTGCAACAGAGCTCTTTGGGTTAGGCTCGTCATTGCCATGCTCAATTTATTTCTATAGTACCTTCAGCTTTTATTAAGTGAAAAGTTCTTTAGGCGCGTTTGGAATTTTTGGAAATGGGAAAAAATCATTGAACTCGCAACACTGTTACGGCTACCGACACCTCTTTGAAGTGAAAACTAGTCGGTATTAGTTCCGCTTACTCTCAATAGATGGCGCTATTGTTCTTTAATTTGTATCATACCCACCACTGGTAGGTATAAAACATTGAGATTCAAGTACCAACCTAATCCCCTTTCCACCACCGGACTAGCAGACGTACGGCAGACTACAACCCGTGGGTACCTAGTAAATGTTCCATTGTGCCGAACACATCGTTTCGCCTCTACCCTTATCATTAATACTGGTAAGGAATGGAATTCCTTGACTTCGTCTGTTTTTCCGCACGAGTACAATCTTGGAGTCTTCAAGTCCAGAGTAAATAGGTTCCTTTTAGCAAGTGTGCTCCATCTTAAACCACATCTTCACTTGGTTTACATGTAAGCTGGTGGTCAAACGCTTGGCTATCACCAATAAAAACAAATCTCAGCTGTCCTCTTCGGCAAAGATCGACAAACTGTGACAAAGAGTGCTACTGTTTTTTTATCTTTTCTATTGATCGGCGATTTTCAAGTTATGATAATGCCGAAGGTGTAAGCGCACTTCACCCGAAATCCCCAAACAACTGAGGAACTGGCTACCATACCTCTAGTTTGTTATGTGTGTGTTAGGAATAGATGAATCAAGAAAGCGGTAAGCGGTTGTTAGTTCTTGACAATCCGACGTGAAAATGCTAAGTTATTCGCCACACCGCGGTAGACAAGACTACCAATCACAATAGAGACCCGACGCGTCCTAGCCATGCGCACGCGCACGGTCAGTGCGCAAAAACCGGTGTCACGGGTGGAATTACATCCCACACGCCGCTGATTCCCTTTGTTGGTGTTGTTAAGGCTTTAGAGAGCATAAACAGGACTGAGATATTGAAAAGGAATTCGTTCGGTTGATGGTAGGGTTAAGTCCGCCTGGCTAGCTATCACATCTTATCCGAGTCTAACGCCAAACAACAATTCTAATTAGTCTTTTTTAAACTTTCGCGATTAGAACACATAATTTTAATTCGAGAACCGGGTATTTATCGCGTATTTTACCTATATTTATCCCGACGTTTCGGCGGGGTTGCACCAGCCGTGGTCGCGGGTCTGCCCGCGCCCCCGGAATTCTAATTGTCGTGTTCCTCCATTTGAAAATAGTCAGCTCTTCTGTCAATTTTGGATTCTGGGCGAAGTGCGATTCCATCATCGGCTTTGAGATGAAGGCCTAGCGTTTCCCCGCGGTAGGTTTGATTGTGCATGAACTAAAATACTCTATTTTACTTATTCAGAGGCCGTTTGTAACGGTCTTTAGGTAATCTGTCTGATTCCTTTGTACATAGTTAGTGTAATTGTACATTTTATTGAATAAATATAATATGTACTACAAAAAAAAACTTTACTCATTATTAAGTGTTTGTAGGGTAAAGTTTGCATTATGTATAATCTTATGATCTGACAGATTCCACTGTGCATAGTTAGATTAATAATACATTTTATTGAATAAACTTGATAATCTTTACTCGTTGGGAGATGAATTACACGGTCTTTACAGCAGCGCTCAGCATCCGACCTGGCGGATTCATGATCGCATTATAGGTGTAGATAATATATAGGTGTAAATAATACACAAAAGGAAGCTGCTACCCGTCTTCTGGTAAGATCCCTTAGTCGGCTTTTATGATATCCATGGGCTGAGTTGAAGGGGTCGATTTATAAGCCGCGACCGCCACGGTATCATTTATATACCTATTTAGTTTCACATAAAACCATATCGTACGAAGGTACTTTCTGTACACGTGTACATAACCCAGAGGCCCACCTTAACCGGAAATAGCCATGAGTTCTAATAATACTAATATCGTATTTCAACATTTTCATTAAATAACTAAAGCAACTTTATCAAAGGTTCCACTGGGATAGCTGAAACTTTGACCGAGCCAACTTCCGGATAAACTTTCGGGCACCGGAAACAGATAGTCAATTGACTAACGTTAAACTGCGAAGGTGTAATTAAGTGGTAGGGTAAAGTTTGTTACTGTACGTTTACTGGCATTAACAATTCACTGGATATTTTACCTAAACTTTTTGATATAATTTCCAAGCTTGGCAGGCAGTTTTGAGAAGCCAGTGTTTAATTTAATCATAGTACAGCTGCAACCGGCAGGTCCAATTTAATGTATATCTTCTACATTAGTCTCCTTGTACAGCCACCTGCACTAATGTATTTTAACCGCCTCTGTAATTCTCGCACCGTTATCAGATCCAGATGTCCCAGGTTCGATCCCCAGGAGATACAATATTGTGCTTTATTAGGTTGGTGATACGACTTGCTAAGTCCGCCTGGCTAGCTACCACCATCTTACCTAAGTCTGTCGCCCTAATAACATTCTAAATTGTTGTGTTCCGGCATTTAGAGGTAATATAGCCAGTTCCTCAGACTGTTGAGGATTCCGGGTGAAGTGCGCCTCCATGTTCAAACTTATCATAACTTGAAACCAGGTGAGATGAAGGCGAAGCGCTTCCCCGTCGTACAATAAAAAAAGGTCATTAATTTTGTATCGAAGCCTGATAGATAGATACTAAATTAATAACATATCTACCAGATGTCGATACAGTCATTTTGAAAATGATGAAGTGAATACATATAAGTTGAGGCGACTGTACAAATAGACACATTTGCAACAATAGTCGACTTGTCGAAACCCATCAGTAATAGGGTTTGTAGTGGTATCTAACTGTGCTGGGCACCGAATGATTCGATGGTCTCTCTTTAGGCTTCTCTATATATCTATTCGATATCTGGCCGGAATCATTACGAGTACTATTATTTATCATAAATTCATTTGTTTACCAAGAAAATGTACAAAAAATACACGTTAGCAGCGACCCACACTAGGCTATAATATATATAATATTCCATTGTACCGAACACATCGTTTCGCCTCTACCTTTATCATTAATACTGGTAAAGAATGGAATTCCTTGCTTTCGTCTGTTTCGTCGTTTCCGCACGAGTACAATCTTGGAGTCTTCAAGTCCAGAGTAAATAGGTTCCTTCCATCTTAGGCCACATCTTTACTTGGTTTACATGTAAGCTGGTGGTCAAACGCTTGACTGTTATCAATAAAAAAAAAGGCTCTAGGCCCGTGTTGTGGGAACCAGTAACTATTATAATAAACAGACTTTTACAAGTCAGCTACTAATCCCATACATGATGGGTATGGGGATTCTTGTAATGTATGATATGAATGTATATACATAAAAAAGTATTTAAGTATTCTATCCGTAATCTAGTTCCCATATTACAAGCTATGCTTAGTTTGGGGCTAGATGGCGCTGTGTAAAATTAATGTCCTGTAACACTTATTTAGATTTGATAATGATAATGAACTGTCTTCGTTCTGTTATCATCATCTCCATTAAAACTTATTATTACCATCTCAGACAAAAACAATCCATTAGAAAATACAATTCCACAGTGCCATGGCATGTTCGTCCTATAAACATAATATAAACAATGAAGGCCGAGACAGGACAATGGGGCAGTGACAAACAAACGGCCGGCTTTGTACATTACGAATTAAAATCGCAAGTTGATGCTGAGCAGTTCAGTGGAGCTACTAGTATGAGAGTTTAGGTTTTGGTAGAGTAAGACTCCTGGTAAGCTGCAATTCTTATTGTTGTTTCCTATTATTAAAGGTAACTTGTGGACAAGACCGACGTCTGGAGGTAACCGAGTGGAGACCCCGGACTGGTAGCAGAAAACCCGGCAGGCCGAGGGCATGATGGTCCGACGATATAAATGCCGTAGCTGGCCACGAGTGGAGGCGTGACACTCAGAATAGAGTACAGTGGAAAGAATTAGGGGAGGCATACTTCCAATATTGGATACAAGATGCTGACAATGATGATTGTTTCAAGGTAAGATAGACAGTTCCTCAGTCAGTTGAGGATTCCGGGTGAAGTGCGCTTTCACCTTCGGCCTTATCATAACATAAAACCAGGTGAGATGTGGATGTGGTCAGATGCAGCGCTAGCTAAAATAATATCATCCATTGTTGCTACACCACACTTGAGTGGTTAGTCGTGGGAGCATAAAAAGTGGAAGAAGATATGGATTGAGGTGTTAAGGTTACATGGTTATGAAGGGCGTGCAGGGTTGACGGCTGATAGGTGAGTGGAAGAGCAGAACATGTAGTGCTGCCACCTAGCGTGGGATATTAGGATATTAGGCTTTAATAACTTCAGTTATAAGATCTTTTTACAAAGCTAATCCCCATATACTCGTACACAAACCAAACGTCAATAAAGTTTAGAATCAATATACCTTTATGAAGAGGAAACGTATAATTTTTAATTTTAAGATTTATTATTTAAGAATTTTTATATATGTATTCAAACCTAGCTTAGCTAGGTTATGCAGGTAAATATTTCTGTTTAATACCTTATCATTAAAGCCATACTTTAACTGTTTTTAATATTTTTTTAATGTAGTGTAGTTTGTTGTACTTCCTGTAAACATTAGAAAAAATTATTAAAAAAATATTCATTCAAGTATTTTTGAATTTGGATCGTTTACAAGTATTTTGTCCATAGCATCGCCGGCGGGTGCTCTGGGCTGGAAATTTCATTACAACCCACGTCCATTATTACTTGACCCTCCAGCTTTGCCCATTGGCAGTTACGTTGTTATTCTTTTGACTGTAAACACTGTTTATACATACTTCTTATTCGCGTTTGATAAAAATAATGATACTCAGCATTTCCAGTTTAAAAAAAATTACTTGATTGACTCCGTGATAAGCTCTTTAGTAGCAGAAGTAGCTAAGACCTATCACCATCATCTTTCTGCCTGTTATCCCACACTAAATGGAGTCAGCACAGCATATCTTCTTCCTCCACAGCCAGGCCATATTGTTAGAGTTTTTTCTGATAATTTTAGACTGGCAGCTTTTTAACTTTAAGCAATATACCTATGGACAACTTTACTGTAGTAGGCTTATTTTTACAGGACATAAATAGCATATCATTATTTTTTTATACATGATGGTTTACCTTCAGGCTGCTGATGATGTGACCTAGTGACCAGCCATTAGGCAAGATTGTGGTCAACCGTAGTTCTTTTATAATATACATTTTAATATCTAAAGCCAACTAATAAACAACGCATGTCCTATCGTAGGTCAAGTTACACTGGAAAACTGTAAACGTGTTCCGCCTGTCAGTTTGTTTGTCGAAATTTGCATATTTATTAGCTGCCTGTTTATTCGCTACTTTACGGAACCCTGATTTAGGGTTAAGGATATAGATTTGTTTCATTAATTTCGGATTAGAGATGAGTAGTCCGTTATTCATTAATCTGGGGCTGCCAACTTTTTGGGCTTCATCTGTGTTTATTATTGTTTTTTTTTATTATTGGGTTCGATTCCCACCCATGACAAATATTTTTGTGATGAATATAGATGTTTGTTCTGTTCTTTTTTTTTATTGTACGACGAGGAAGCGCTTGGCCTTCATCTCACCTGGTAACAAATTCAGATAAGGCCGAAGATGGAGGCGCACTTCACCCGGAATCCTTAATTAACTGAGGAGCTGGCTATCTTACCTCTGAATGCCGGGACACAACATTTTTTTTTTTAAGAATTGTTATTACGGCGACAGAATTAGGTAAGATGGTGGTAGCTAGCCAGGCGGACTTAAACAAAATCCTACCACCAACCAAACCAAGCACAATATTATTGTACTCCCATGGAGATCGATCCCGGGACCTCTGGATCTGAAATCGGTGGGTTGAACCACTAGACCACAGAGGCGGTTAAGCGGTCTGTGTCTGGGTGTAGTATCATATAGTATGTATGAATTTACAAAAAGTATTTAAGTATTCTATCCGTAATCTAGTTCTCATATTACAAAGTATGCTTAGTTTGGGGCTAGATGGAGCTGTGTAAATTAATGTCCTGTAATATTTATTTATTATTACTATTATTTTAAGTTCAGTACCTATCTCAATAAACATTATAATTATCATTATAATATTTTCTAGTCTGTTTACGTTTGCTTTTTATGTATAACCCTAACCTCTGTTGGACAGAGGAAACTTAATTGGTGCTCAACTAGTATTGAATATACTTCAACAGGAAATTGTAAATATTTCAGTAACAAAACGCGGCTCAAATCTCGAATAGCTCAATCATCCGGATGAGTAAACAAACACCCAAACAGAGCGTACAAAAAATATGTGTATCGTTAATCGCCACGTCGTGGTAACAACAGTATCGGATATCAATGGCCGGCACCTCGGGCTTAACGAATTCTATTAACAGGGGATAAAGCTTAAAAATACTGACGATTTTCTAGGTATTTTGGCTCAGGACAGTTTTCACACAAACCAGTTGAATCTTGAAAAAAACTATCCCCAAACAAACCCAACAGCGATATATAAGGGCTGACACTACCTCATATTAGCAAGGGCCGATACTACCTCATATTAGCAACTATACGATTTTTTCTTATTACATATGGCACTCAAAATACAACAAGTTTACAATGATTGACCAAGTTTAGTACAGGCATTACATAAAGGAGGTGATAAAGGAATTCATTATTAAATACAAGTGATTTGTTAGTGCTGTCACTTTTTCTGTACAGCGAAATAAATAAGTTTCTTAGATTTGTGAAGATGATTATCATTAAATATATCCCTGCGGGCCCTTCGTACAATTAACTGTGTTACATTAAAGTATGCACAGCCGAAGATATTGATGTTTTCAATATTACGCTGACGAAATTTACAGAAACTCTCTTGTTATTTTTAAGTAGGACCAATTGCTAAAACAGGCAACTGTTTTAGCTGGTATTGTTTGATAAATTTCCTTGTCGCCTTGTCGTCCTTGTCGTTGTATGTAAATATTAAAAAAAAACTTCAATTGAGTCACCATTGCTATCCTTTGATGACACTGCTGTGTGATCAGCCACGGCGCCTAAGACCACAAGATGACAGAACTACGCGCGAATTTCTACGTTTTATTTTTTTACGGTAAAAAAATACACATTTAAAAAATTTAAAACGCAGAGCATTGCTATATACTGTGTTTATTTACTGTACAAAGTTTGGAGGCCTAATTGGGCGTATTTATTGAAAAATTTTAGTCGACTTTGTTTTTTTTTTCTATAGAGAAAATGTAATCTAATCGTTTTTTTTTACCGTTCTAGCATCAATCCTGAACCATAAAATTATATGAATCTCAAAGTAAATGCATCAGTATTGTGCAAGATATGATCGCTGAAACTAAGCCATTTCAGGTATCATCTCAAAATTGTGCGTTTACATTTTTCCTGTGGGTGGGTCATCTAGATACAAATCTGATGACATAAATATTTGATGATTTATTTATTTTAGAATTTTTGTTAAACTAACAGCTAATAAAACTATAGAAATAAATACTAGTTAACTAAGGGCTAATTATAGGTTTCCACAAATAGTTATATGAAGTTATGATATAAAAGTAAACAGTCTTGTGGTGATGTAGACGTTAATAAATAACAATGAGAAATAATTATAGAGGTACCTATAAAAAAAGATATGCCTCTTAAAATATAGTATTTCTAGTCTTCCTGTCCTAATCTCACTTCGGTGTCAATCGTCAAATCAGCGTACAATTCTCTCACATTCTCATCCTCATTTACGCAATCCATCAATGTATCAATAATTGTGGTATTATAATAGGGAGCCGGATCAAATCCCGTCAAAAACATCAGGTCCAATTTCCCTATAAATCCGTACAACCTCCTTTGGCTGGGATTAAACTAAAGTATAACAGGATCGCAGCTTCAACTTTGCCACGGTGCATTAAAGCTCAAATTTAATTAATTTAAGCTGATCCAATGTTTGTCAAACTTCCAAGGGGGATTAGCCACCCCTTTGGAGGGTGAAATATTTTATTATTTGGCGTTTTTTAAAGGTCGAATGGCAAAGTTGTAATCCATATTATAAATGACACCGAAATCAAAGTTGAAAAGTTATCGTATTTTATGACCTTTTTGCAGGAAAATCAAACTTTGTCAATTATTTTAACCGCCTTTGTGATCTATCGGTTCTCTTACAGTAATCAGACCCAGAGGTTCCGGGTTTAATCCCCAGGAGAGAACAATTTGTGCTTGGTTTGGTTGGTGATAGGACTTTTAAGTCCACCTAGATATCTACCACCATCTTACCTGAGTATGTCGCCATAACAATTCTAAATTGTAGTGTTGCGGCATTTTGAAGAATTAAATGGGATTCGAACCCGGGATCTCTGGATCTCATACCAGTGGGCAAACCACTGAGGCGGTAAAGTATATTGACTGTACTTAAGCGTAGGCCCTCGGCTTCACAATGCACATATATCGACCCACTGGTCGTGTCTGTGCCTAATGACTTCAACTCGTAACCCGATAGCACACCTAATGAATTATTAACAAGGTAGTCAATAACGGAGTGCTTTGAGGCTCTTAGATTTATACCAAAGTCAAAGTTTACTCCTAAAATCCCAATTTTTTCGACTAGGCCCTAGACTACTGCCCAAGGTAGACCCAATGCGAGTCTAGGGAGTCTAGGTCAAAATGTGCTTATTCATTTAGATTTTTAAGGATCATTTTGAAACGTCAAATCTACCGCCTTTTTGGAATCGCGACCAGCGGGCCTAGCATGGGGTTTCTTGTCTAGGGTAGAATAGATTAAAAATGACATAAAAATGACATTTAGGTGTAGAGAGTAGAAAGTTTTCTTCGATCGGGAACATGGCGTTCGAAAGAATGAACGGATAGAAATGTTTTCTAGTCTACTCTAGACATGAGTCTACCACTGCGAGCATGCCATTCAATTTACTCTACTTTTGACGTTTGAGAATAGAAACATTTCTTCTAAAATTATCTACACCTCTCGAGACCTAGAGAAGTGTTTCTCTCGCATAATTTAGTGAATATTTTTTACGGTTACTATGAACGGTGGAAGAAATTGGCTTCTGAGCCAGTACGAGGAGAAAAACGACCGGAGACGTGAAAGAATCGCAGTTCGAGAGCTCACAGTAGCTCTCGATTTGCCGGAGGCCGAGTTTAGGCGCAACTTTTTTGTAACAAATTTGTGTTTGTTAAGATTGTGCCGAGCACCATCGATCCGGGCTTTCTTTTTAAGGTCCCTCCAAGTCTGAAAATTTCAATGAAGCTAGTAAGACATAGGTGTCTTTCCCATTATGAGATAGATGTCAAATAAGGATAGTATGGATGGATGAAATAGTTTCGAAGCCTTGCAATGGTTATGGAACATAATATTAGTAAATACATTAGTGGACTACATGTCCACACATAATATGTTCGCCTTGGGAGAATATACCGGGCCCATGGGACGTCGGGCCCACAATGAAGAATGGGTGCGTCTTCAAGGCGCACTCAAGGAGTTAGGGCCCCACAAGACTGTGGAGCAATGGAAAAATGTTAAACGTTTCGTTTTACGTATAAGCTGTATTTCTTGTTTCGTGTTGACATTTTGTGGGTAATGAAACGCAACGAACGAACTTCTTACAACATTTTATATTTGATCTGTGGTTTCATTTCCGTTGCTATAGAAAGAGCTTGTCTACGAGGAAACTGCTTTCTAGAGTTTGCTTTGAGAAACGGCGTGTTCGGGCAAAAGAAAGATTACGAAGACAAGAAACTGTCTTCTCTATTCTAGGGTAGAGTAGAGATGAAATCCCCGTGCTAGGCCCGCAGCACACATAAGACAAGCAAGAACCTCGGGCTAGTTAGTTCTGAATAAATTCGGCTCTTCGGTAAAGGTTATTCGCTGCCTAGTAATCTGTTGTTGATTTTTTACTGACCACCAGCTCACGAAAGTCAAATAAAAAAGACAAAGCTCTCTGATAAGTATGTCCCTGATAACTATGTTACAAAAATGTATTCTATTCCTAATCTTGTTCTCATATTAGAAGCTTTGCATAGTTTGAGGTTAAAAGGCGCAAAGTGAAAAATTGTGTCATTTATTCACATCTATACATTTATTTTATTTATACATTATAATTTTTTCAAATGTTTGCACTTGCTTCCATCATTTAAAAATATTATAATGACACAAAAAATCACAACCCTGGACTCGAATCCGCATATTTAAGAGGAAAGAGACCAAGGTTACTCAAAGTAAATCGTCCTTACACTCAATTCTATATCTCCAGTGTCAGACCTGAGTGTGGATTACCGATAAGGCTGTTCCACTGATCGATGCGACGATCTGTCAATACTGGCGTAGGAACCGTAAGTAGGATCTGTAATGTATGCACGATGTGCAGTGGGAGGGTATTCCGGTAGTTTCCAGTTTTTGTTTGAATATCGCTTGTTGGATTGTAGACGCGCTTTCGATTAACATCATAATAGAATTAGGCTAGGCTAGTGGATGCCTCGCGTCTTATTTATGACATGTTTTGATGATGAATAAATAAAAATGAGAACAAATAAATATTTTACACATATGGCGTAAAATATTTTTTTAATACCAGCGCAAGGTGTCTTAAACTTTTTTAAATGAGGCAGAACGTACATACCTACTTCATTACTGTTGTACTGATGCGGGCGGGAAAAGTCTTTAAAAATGCACTGTTAACGCACTATTTTATTTTTAATTTGGGTCAGTATGAAACTATTACAATTATGCTAAAAAAACAAAAAGTTTATGTCACCAAATCTTTAAAATGATACTGGCCACTTACTTTTTCGGAACATTAATTTAAAAAATAGAATATCGAGTAAAAAGTTTAATAGCTTTTACAAATTTATAAATTTCAAATAGAGAATTTGTTTTTAAGATTCCTCGTATTAGCAATATTTTCCTCGGATAAAATTGCTATTCCCAACTCGGAAGCCCCCGGGCGACGTGTTGTCGCTCCGAGCACTGCCTCACAGGCAAGTTGACTTCAGTTACTTGAGTTCAAAGGAACTAAGCGAATTTGTTACTGATAAATTTAGTTATCATTTTGAAATGGATTTCCACAAAATGACGCCTGAATCAAATAACTACTTATGTTGAATACAAAACATACCTACAAGTCTAACTAGAAGTCCTAGAATGGAAACACTCAGTAGCAAGGGTTTAAAGCAGCGACAAGGAATAGGGAAGAAAGTATTTCGAGAACTTCCCAAGGAATAAAATAAATAGACTCATGACTTTTTCCCCTCGAGGATTCGCGTCTAATCACTGCTCAGAGCGTGGATATTATGAGGATCACCTACTAGGGGATAGTCAGAGGCACGTCCAACCTTACGTTCGGCACATGCCCGCGGTTCGCAAGTAGCAAGTAATCAATACGTGACAGGTTGCAAGCATCGTCGCTTAGCGGAACACTAGCCATTGACACATTCCATTCGGACTTTTGGTCGTAGTGACATGGCGGTTACCTGACGATATAATCTTCACCGCCAGTGCATGTGCATGTGTCAAATGCGTACATAAACTTTCGATAAACGAGCTTTTATTCGATAAAAAGTACAATTAAACTAACTATGTACAAAGGAATCAGTCAGATTACCTAAGGACCGTTAAGGCCTATAGGTAACTCAACTGTTCCAGACCAGTACCCGACGAAAGCGTGCCCAAGACACTGGTTGCATTGCCACGTTGAATAGCTATGCTAATTCGCTGGCCTAAATAATAGCCAGCCCTTGGGTCACGTGTCGCCTCAATCAAAAGCCCCACAAGATTTATGAAAAAAAATCGATAAAATGAAAAGTCCATTTTTGCGTCTGGATTTGAACCCACAGCCGCCGGATCGGAAGGCCATACCCACTTGGCCACACAGCTCGTAATAGAAAAAAAGATCCCATGGAATATCAGGAAGAAAGTCCCAGAAGTCTGGTAAAAGTATAAAAGTTGTGGTAACTAACTAATGAAGAGTCATGATAAACCAGTGACCGCATCCATTGCTGAATCAAATATGGCGTCTCATCAAAACACCATTTGTCTCGCTTACAATTGAATCAGCGAGTCTAGCTCTGCTGCCCTGTTTTAAGTAGGTCTGTGGTGCATCGCGCATTATAATCAATAACATCAGACAGAGATAAATCTCTGTTTTGAGATTGATGTGATCTTCTTACTAGTGGTGTACCAGAACTGGTGGTACGACCTGTAAAGATCCACCTGGCCACCACCCCCCTGCCGAAGTCCGGCGCCAAACGGTTAGTCGTATTCCACCCAATCGAATAAATCAAATATATTAAAAGTATTCACATTATCGGTAATCTAGTCCCGATATTACAAGCTTTGCTTAGTTTGGGGCTAGATGGCGTTGTGTAAAATGTTAAGTAATATTTTTTACTATATTATAATGAGGCATGTAAGTAGTTGCAAGCAGTAAAATCTAAAACCCGACTGCAACTTTTTAAACTTCATGATTTTACGAAAACCAGGTGTCAGAAAGTATCACAAATTCGGAAGTAAGAATTGGCACCTTTTTGATACCCTTATTGTTGTAGGTAATAAGACCATTGATTTAATCTTCCGTTATTTTTGATCGCATCCCCCGTATAAAAATATAGCCTATTTCACTCCCTCCAATTAGACGTCTCCTCGCAAAATATAACCGTCTTTCTGAGGCGTCGTGTAAAAATCATAGCACTTATGTAGAGTCATACCCGAAGAAGTCATGTTAGTATCTGGTTCATATTAGTTTTGAATGCAACGATTAACTATTGGGCACTAGTTGAAGACTGCTAGTGCAGCAACAACTGTCGCTGCGGTATTTAAATCTTATTACCTACTTCATTGTCTTACAATTACTCCTACGCAGAGCCATAACCATCGACTTGAGATAATTCACTTCAAACTAACTATAACTAACCACCAAAGCGTCTTTAGAATTTAGGGTTGTCACTCAGAAATCTGACACCAAAAAGTGAATTTAGAAGAAGCTACTTTTTCAATTACATTTTCGAAACAAATACCTTTTCTTTTTTTTGGGAATGGCGTTATGTACCAAAAGTACAAATTCTTTTATTCCAAAAAAAGGTATGTATTGCGAATTATATATAATAACCCAGATTTACGTATAAATATGGGTATTATACGCGATAAATACCCGTTTTACGTAACTATATGATATGATTTAATCAGCTTCCTCTAATGTAGATAATTTCATCCATTTGTGAACACACTTTTAAGCTAAAAATAAATGTTAATAAGTACCTAATGCAGATTATAATTATGTTATGTACTTGTAATGTAGGACAATATTTGGAAGTCCCTTTTTGATTTGATTTAAAAGAATAATTTCAGCCATCAACAGGCAGTTTTTGAGAAAACTCGCTCCCTTGTAGACCTTATCCTCACCTAGCTATAGATCAGGTCAGCCTCAAGGTTAAGAGCACGACCATATAAAATAAATAAAACGAAATTGCAAAGTTGTACTGTACCTTAGAAAGTATCATATTTGTGACAACCCTAGAAAATAGTTAAAAAGTAAGCGGTAAAGCAACTTTTGTATGAATATTGTAATAAATAGACAGATAACGCAGTCACCGTAAATAATCATGAATTATCATTGTCGACCCATTGTCTCCAAGAACGTATTTTGTAATACTCAATGGGATAATTCATGGGAATTGATCACAGTTTGATGTCTGTAAAATGGCCCATTATTTAATGTGCAATAGAATCAATTTATGTGTCGACGCGTTTCATGACTGGACTACCTAAGTATTTAAAATCATGAGAACCAATTATGAGACAATTATGAAGTGAATAAAAATAAATTAAGAAACCGCAACAGCATCACAACAGTCTTCTTCAACTTCTTTTCCATTGAAATAAAAAAAAGCATGTTTAAAATATATATATATATGGTTGGGTGAAAGTATTTTTTTTATTCTAAGACGGGGAAGGGCGTCTCGTTATGATAAGGCCGAAGGTGGAAGCGCACTTCACTCGGAATCCTCAACAGACAATACTATAGACTGAGGAACTGACTATCTAACCTCTAAATGTCGGAAGACAATAAATATTGTTGTTATGGCGTCATACTTAATAATGGTAGGCAAACCTCGCACTAATTTGTACCCCCTAGGGATCTAGCCCGGAACCTCTGGGTCTGATATCCATGGGCTAAACACTAGAGAGGTGATTTTTTGGTTTATTTTGCGTACAGTTGCGATTCAATAATAACAAACCAGCAAAGACTAGCCAGGTAGGTCGTTCAAGCTTTACAACTCTACTAAAAACATTACGACGAAACCGCAACAACATCACAACACTACATTCTTTTCCGTAAACACGGCTTGCACACCACTATTTCGGCCAGACGTGTTCTATTTTCAAATTATTACAAAGCGTCTACGCGGCCCGATTAATTTGTCATACTATCAACGCTGCGTTCCGATGCACGCAGTTTTATTTTTATTCCGTACCGTAATCTCACGTGTAGAAAGATTTATGACAAGACGTGGTCGCGGCAATTATGATTCTGGCGGGAACAGGGAGGTTTGGAATGCTAAAGTTATGAATTTGTTTAAGTATCTACTGTCTACAAGCCACAATATAACATAAAACAAACACAGCTTTCAAATTCTTCACAATAAAGCTCAAAGTCCGCTGAAAATTGTGTAGAAAGGAACGGGCGGAACCTGACGACTTTTAAGCGGCAAAGTGTCCCGGAAATTACTGTTTTTGCGAGATTTTTTCTTGTTTGTGAGTTTTTTTCCCGTAAATTAAATTAAGACCGGTTTTACATACTTTGAATGGACGTGGTCGGAAGAGGACATGTTCTAATTACCCTGGGTTTGAAGCTGGCGAGCGAGTAAAACGGACAGGCGTGTTTTTTATGATAATAATTCTCGGACTTGTGCTGTTATGAGAAAACTTTTTTTTTTTACAATTTTATTATTTTATGTTGCATTTTTTTTCATAAAATCGCTTGCACTATGCACATAATCGAATGCACGCCTTAGAATTCAAAACGAAGGCATTTCTTTTATATTTACGTCACGTAAATTACGTCATTAATTTTGTATTCAAGCCAGATATATATTACATTCCCATTTCTTTTATATTGTACTACTGAGAAGTGCTTCGCCTTCATCTCACCTGATTGTTTTAAGTTATGATAAGGCTAAAAGTGGGAGAGGCTATCTTACCACTCAATGCCGGAACACAACAATTTAAGAATTGTTTTTATGGCGACAGAATCAGGTAGGATGGTAGTAGCTAGCCAGGCGAACTTAAACAAAGTCCTACCACCAACCAAACCAAGCACAATATTGTATTTCCCCTGGGGATCGAACCCGGGACATCTGGATCTGACACCGATGGACGAACCACTAGACCACAGCCCGTATCGTGGAGACCAATATGATTAGCATAACATACAATAACAAGCCTTACATCTCAGTTGGTAGTTAGCTCTGCCTTCTGCGCTGCAGGTTGTGGGTTCTTTTCCTATTCAGTACAAACTAGTGTGATGCATATTGATGTTTGTTCTGTGTGTGATAAGTATTATATATCCGTAATCTAGTTCCCATATTACAAGCTTTGGGATTAGGTGGCGCTGTGTGAAATGTCCATTAATCTTTAACTATGAATGAAGGATCCAGCTTCCCAAGAGAAAGTATAAGTTATAAATATCACCATCGACATAACAAGATGGGCGTTGGAGATGGCGTGCGATAGCGCGAGGTGTGATACTGCCCTGGGCTTGATCGCTGAGATACGGGGATCAAGCTACAAGCTGAAGCGGTACAGAAAACTACAGATATCAATTATGATGAAGAGTTAAGGGGAAATGATAGACAAACATAGAGGCTTTACCCGTTACAGTACAACACCCAAACACAGAACAAACATTTATATTCATCACACAAATGTTTGTCCTAGGTCGGAATCGAACCCACCAACTACAGCGCAGAAGGCATAGCAACTGAGCTATGAGGCTTGTTGTTCATGGGTGTTTTTTCACCGTAGTCCCATTGCTGCAGTAGATATTGAACTTTTCTTACCTAATCGGCAGTGTCGCCAGTATTGGATCAGTACGCTGGTATGGAAAAAAAACGTATTTCATAAGGAGAAGTGACACTTATATCGTACATAGGTATATGTATAAATGATATAATGTAAGAAAGTTTATGAATAAAATTAGCTACTTAAACAATTTTTCATTACATTGAGCGTTTCACTTGCTGGAACCAGCGGATGCTGATACTTCTTCCATTTATAGAATATACAAAATCTATCTATCTATTACCCAAAAGTAGGGAAACACAGATAAATACGCGTAAAAAATTCATTGACTGAAGTAAAGGAAAGTAATTAGGTACCTACTCAAAACGTCATAATAGCAAAAGTTATATTCCCTACATCCGTAGATAGAGAGAAAGAGAAGACAGACGTTTAACCACTGGTTTTCACTCTCCATCAAATGGCACGCCCGATCTTAATGAAATTTTGCAGGTTTAATCGTATATAGATATGCTGTGTCTGAGGTTTACCTATTCTATTATTAATGAATATTACTTTATGTTATTACTATTTTTTTATAATATAAGTGAAATTATTTATATTAAAAGTATTATAATGAAGCTACAATATAGACCATTTAATACTTTAATAAATTAACATAAACTTACTATAGGTTCAAACTTACAAGTAAAAACATCATACAAAATTAATATTTTATAACCCAAATATTATTTACTGATTACCTTGTAACCAGAAGGCACCAATAAATAACATCTCTAATTTAACATAGACCGACATAGGATAGAAAAAGAATAACGGTTTATGAAACCAAGAACCTCCAAATATTAGGGAAGTCAGTTAAAAACAGAAAGTCGTGATCTCTTTGTGTTTGTACCACACGATATAATGCATACCTAATTTGTCGGATCGAGTCACGAATGATGACTTTTAATAGCTTGATGGGATCACATCACGGAGCTTTTAATGCGCCTGCGCAAGACTGCTGCACTCACCCAGTCTCTTGGATTTGTTTCGATATTCATCAATCTGTTTGACAGATTCGGTTTATGAATAGAGCCAATTTCTCTTGCGGATTTTGAAAAAAAAACAGACTTTTCCTCTTCGTGGATTCACCTCTAATCAGAGCATGGATCTTATGAGGATAACTTACTAGGAGGTAGTCAGAGGCACGTCAAAACTTACGTTCTGCACATTCCCCTAATATGCAAGTAGCTAGCATTAAATACGTGACATGTTACCGGGCATTTCGCCGAAGTTCGTTGTCATCTTATGATTTCATCTCCATCTTCATCACTAGATATGTCTGCAATGCTACCGCCGTTCTTTATGAAGTTCGTCAATGTTAAGATGGGACTCCTAGCATACAATGGATTAGGGATTTCAATAAGAAACAAATATTAAATAAACGAAACGCAACGTTTTAATAAAAATGCGATCTACCATATTTTTTTAATTAGTATATCATTTATTACACTCTGTAGTACTTATTATTTTTTATTTCAAGGTATAAAACAGTAATTTTACCTTAAAACGAATTATTTTAATCAAAAAACCGAAAAATGGTTTGTTCTCATGAAGCTAATTTTAAGCCAATGGAGATCGGTTACGCCGTCGCCGGTAGCGTCCCTGCTTAGAGGTATACAAGCCAACCCATATCAGACGCGCACATCAACTTCAGAACAGTTTAAATTACATGAAAATCGGATAACCCGTTCGAGAGTTATGCCGTCACAAACATTGCCACATACATACCTACATATTTAACCGCGAGGTGTAGTGGTTCAACCCACCGATTTCAGATCCAGAGGTGCCGGTTTCGATCCCCCAGGGGACGTACAATATTGTGCTTTGTTTGGTTGGTGGTAGGACTTTATTTAAGTCCACATGACCACTATCTTACCTAATTCTGTCACCATAACTGCAATCCTAAAACTTGTCGTATTCCGGCACTAAGTTAATTTTCCTCGGACAGTTGAGGATTCGGAGTGAAGTGCGCTTCCACCTTCGGCCTTATCATAACCTAAAACCAGATGAGATGAAGGCCAAGCACTTCCCCGTCATTCAATAAAAAAATGGCCGGCAGGTTCGTTAATTTTCGAAACTTACGTATTAATCTTGAAATAATCTTATCATTTCTGTCGCCTATACATTTTTGTTTCGCCTGATTTATTATTTTCCATTTTAGTGTAAGTAGTAACAATACATATGTGGATTAGCAGCAGGTACGTAAACCAATTTAAGTTGCGAAAATGTATAATAGTGCCGATTTCTCAATGAGATCAGCTAAATAGGATCGGGCTTAATGAGTTCAGTACAGCTACAATGGAGTCCGATTGAACCATTCAGAAGTCGTATCTCATATCTCTCGGATCTCGAATTCAATTAATGGCGATTGGAATGAGACTATTTACGTGAATTTATTTCGAAACTATCAATCCTGGTACAATTTATAGTAATAAATTGTGTTCGAGTAATATTATTGACCGAGCGAGCGAAGCCTCTCAGTTTAGAGATTGGCCAAAAATGCTTTTGTCCGCTGTTTGTCGGTGGTAGGATGTTTGTTCTCGCCAACAGGTCGCATTTTTCCAACGATTTTGATGAAAATTAGCACACATGTTCCTTGATTTTTTTTTTTTTTTTAGCCGATCGCGATTTTGATCTGGGGGAAATTTGGGGGGAAGGGGGAAAGTTTGCTGTAGCGTTATTTGTCAACGGATTTCAATTAAATTTGAAAGTCACTAAAATTACAAAAAGGGGGAGTGGAGGGGGAGGAGAGGAGAAGTTTGCTGACGGACTACATTTTTTTTTCTTTCGGAAAATCTACACCTACGTTTACTAATCAAACTACGCAGTCCTCTCCGCTTTGCAAGGAAAAATCCGTAGTCACCAGGTTTGATCTCCTCAGACCCAGGGAACGCGAGTAATCGCTAAAACTTCTACCCCTATTTGTTCAAAATTCTAAAAATAAAATTGAAATAGGAAAACATCGGTCATTACATGGTTCGCGAGACAAAGGATCTCATCAGAAAAATTCGAAAGAAACAATTGCTATATTAGCATCTTTACGGAGATTACTAATACGCCTGCCAAGCATGATGATTGAAGCAAAACATCAAATTTTGAAGAAGCTCCCGTCCGGCAGTGACACACACGACACGAATGACATTAACTCAATTATGTGTCACAAGTTTTCTAACATTAAAAGGTATCCTTTCCTTATCGGCATCGTTAGACCTTTCATCAATATCTTCATCTAATCACTGTAGATTGGTAATCGCAGTAAAGGCGTTAGATAATCTTATTGTTTGTATGGTGTTCGCATACAAGAAATAAATGTTATTTAATTTTATAATTTGTTGTCATAGCGACAATATACCGACACCGTGAAAATTTCATCATTCTACCTATTACGGTTCATGAGATACAGTCCGCTGACAGACAGCGGATGGACAGATGGATGTCAATAAAAAAATGGATAGCGGAGGCTTAGGGTCACTTTGGCACCCTTTGGGCACGGAAACCACAAAACGACTGACTTTAAATAATAAATACATAAATTGTATTACAGGACAATAATTTCACACAGCGCCATCTAGTCCTGAACTAAGCAAAGCTTGTAATATGGGAACTAGATTACGGATGTAACACTAAGATACTTTTTTTTTATTTATACCTTAATCATACAAAACAACACCCAAACACAGAACAAACATCAATATTCATCAAAAATGTTTGTCCTGGATGGGAATCGAACCCACAACCTACAGCAGACTTTGAGCTTTGCCAGGTACAGATAAGTTAGTAGAACTGTAGCCGCCTGGTAATGCGACCGCAGGTAATTAACTGCAGCATGTGAGGTTGTTTCAATCTATACAGCGCTATCGTTAAACAACAGTATCTAATCACATCGTATGAGATCAGCTTTCCCCATTCGAACGGTTAACTAATTGAGCTGGGTGATAAACAGCTAGCTCACTACTTAGAAAGCAGTCCATGAACAAAAAAACATCTTATCAGAGTTTTTTTTTTCTCTATATGTGCTTCTTGCGATTCTGAACAGGCGAAAGATTTTACGGTTCAAAATGATCCTTAAAACTCTTACGGAACAAACGATATTTGATTTGGTTTTGATCCTGATATATCAGAAGTACAGACAGCCTTTATTAGTAAAGCCTCTAGGTCAAAAGACGACCCATCGATATAAACACGTAATTCTACGTGAATTACGTGAAACTCGATGATTGTACATATTTTACATTCATAAATAAATGACTAAGGTATGATTAGCTTCAGACTTTCAACAAAAAAATGAGTTTGTCTTACCGATACCGAATCTAGCAAACCACACATCGTCTTAACAACCTAGACGTATGAAACCCCGAAGATTAATTAAATTTCATGTGTTCAGTAAGATTTTCGCGATAAAAGAACGCCAAATCTACCGCTTGTTCAGAATCGAGACCACCTTTCAAGAGAAAGACAAGAACCTTGGGCTAGTATTTTTTTTATATTTGACAAGTGAACCACCTGGCCCAGTTCATGAAATATTTTGCAGGAAAGTCTTACTACTTATTATTAACGATGATAAAGATCCCTCGTTATTTTTTGGTTTATTTTCTGTTTATATTTTATTCGCTTCTATATTAAATGGATATCTCAGTCTAGCTAGGGTTACCCAATTCAATTGCATGGCGTTATAAACAGTGAACTAGCTGTATGGAAGAGACCATATTGTTTTTATAGTTCAAAATTACTGCTTCCTATATTGTAGTGATTACGTCTCAAACATTTCAAATATTATCTATTTATGATAACGTAGCAATTTTGTATATTTTCTAACTAGCATAATTAATATGAAATCGATCCGAAACTTTCGTGCAACATGTAGTTTGGTCGTATTATGATATTACTTTTAGTGTTCTGTTCTGTGGTAGTACCTAATTACTATAAAAAAGTGTTTTTTTTTTTGTATTGTACGACGGGTAAGCACTTGGTCTTCATCGCACCTGGTTACAAATTGAGATAAGGCCGAAGGTGGAAGCGCACTTCACCCGGAATCCTCAACAAACTGAGGAACTGGCTATCTTACCTCTAAATGCCGGAACACAACAATTTTAGAATTGTTGTTGTGACGACAGAATTAGGTAAGATGGTGGTAGCTAGCCAGGCGGACTTAAATAAAGTCCTACCATCAACCAAACCAAGCACAATATATTTTACTCCCCATGGGGATCGAACCCGGGACCTCTGGATCTGGAATCGGTGGGTTGAACCACTAGACCACAGAGGCGGTTAAATAATTGAATGAAAATATAAATATTACATGACATTAATTTCACACAGCGCAATCTAGCCCCAAACTAAGCAAAACTTTAATACGGGACCTAAATTGCAGATATAAAACCCTTACAGGTGCTTCCCCCATGGGGATCGAACCCGGGACCTCTGGATCTGGAATCGGTGGGTTGAACCACTAGACCACAGAGGCGGTTAAATAATTGAATGAAAATATAAATATTACATGACATTAATTTCAAACAGCGCAATCTAGCCCCAAACTAAGCAAAACTTTAATACGGGACCTAGATTGCAGATACAAAACCCTTACAGGTGCTTCTTTACTACTACTTTAGATAAGTACTTTTGTTGTAAGTATGATACAATAAACTAGCAAAACGTGCACAAAATCAAATTACTTTCTGCTGCTAACGACTTTAAATTTATCGATACTCTCATTAGCATAGATACCTACACCTGTATATCGACATCCTATTTCATCGATAACAAGCGTCTCGGTCCATAGCCCTTCAACAGATATTTACAAGGGCTATAAAGATAGGAGCTTACTGCTGTAGGGGAGATGCACCGAAGGATACCTGTTGTAAAAATATCATTTAACAACATGTTAAAGATGGCGGTGCGTAGAAAAATCCATCTAGCAACTCTTCTCTTTAACCTCACTAAAAATAAATTACCTCAATACTTGTACTCTAAACTTACCTTCGCTAAAAGTAACTCACGCTATTCAAAGCGAGAATGCGCTAACGTCTTTCTTACGCCACGTCACAAGTCCGTTGCTTTCCGAGGATCCTTCCGGTATGCTGCTACGCATTGTTGGAACTCCCTAGATCCTCCGTTTTGTTCAATAAAGACCATTAGTACGTTTAGATTTGCACTAAAAAAACACTTTCTTTTGCTACAAAAGTCCTCGTAAGCTCTCTCTTTTTCTAATTTTCACTCTCTTGAATTTCATCTCAGATCAATAACAATATTAATCAATCAAAATCTATATTCTACACTGCACATGAGACTGTGATGCCCACGATCACGACCATAGACTATAAATTTAATAATTACTTTTTCAGTAAACACAGATAATTAAAGTTGAATCCATATAGCAATCGCATGCCTATTCAATCCTATCCGAACTCCTTCTTAATATTTATTGTTTATATACGTAATAATATCTTTAAATGTATTCATATCTTATTTTAATTGCTATTGTTATGTGTGATTTCGCTCGAGAGTTTCGCCAGGCCGCCCGGCGCAGTATAATATGTGTTTACCTACGGACTTACCTACTCATTTTATTTTATTTTTTCTTTACTTATTGTTACTAGATTTAAGTTAGTACCTACCTGTATGTGTTCATGAGCTGTGTTTGTTCTTGGTGCCAAATAAATATTTTTCTTTCTTTCTTTCTTCATTTGTTAAATAAGTTTACGGTTGCGTTCTAAATTGTACAAAAAATTACGCAAAGTGTATTTTAATTAAATAATACCTCCAACATCAACTGCCATGCATGTCCAGAGCTTTCTTAAAAAATGGATGGTTTCGTTATAATCACCAAAATTGTCAGACGGATTGGTAATCGCAATTAAGGTGTTACATAACACACATAAGTGAGCTGCTGGCTCTTAGACATCTGCAGGCTGAGTTGGAGGGATCGAGTCGTAAGCCGCGACCGCCACGGTATTAAAATTGTGTTTTTCGATAAATAATTACTAGTTGAATTCTCTATTTTGCAAAACATTATGTGTAAATGTGGGTGGCCTGTAATGTAACTTACAGATACATTTTAAAAAGTTTACTGATTCACTCAATACCTATTTAAAAATATGACACAGTGGGTTTTTATTTGTATACGACTATTTATTATACATCTTATAAAATAATGTGACAAGTAATAAAAAATAGTAAGCAATATAAAATCGAGCAACGAACGACACTAAAAAAATAAAAGTGTGATATTGAAAGGGGAAATTGGGGACCACAGAGCATTCAATTTAAGATCAAAAAAGTCTTACAAAATCACTGTAAATGAGCATGACCAAATGAAAATTTACAGGAAAATTTTGAACCCGGTACCCCTTCCTTAGGACCTCTTTATTGTGTAATATATTCATATGTATGATATCTTGTATTAATGCTCAAAACTAAACATCAGAAAGAAACCGAACACTAAACTACAAAGCTTATACTCAATTCGCTATTGGCAAAATAATATTAATAAAAAAAATAAACTCCTGGGAAATAGTCATGATATTTATGTAAGTAATTAATGTGTACTGAATCTTAAGCCGGGTCCAGCGATACCCAGCTTCCCCTAGGTAACTATTTTTACGCAAACAAATTTATATTTTCTCTACAAAACGATTCCCAGCCAAGATAGAGTGATTTGACTGCCATCGAGACTAAATGTATTCAAAATAGCTGTATGTCTGTGCAGTTTATTTAAATGGAAATATGATTACGCAAAATATAAATAAAACTAGGTGTCTGTGTAGGTTGCCAGCAAATGATAGCCATTTTATAAATGAGACGACCCCTGTGGTTTAACGGATGGTGCAAGCGGCAAGAGTAAAACCGGATTAATACAGACACTTTCATTCCAGCTAAAAAAAATATCCGCTGATTTTCTGTTTTCTACTGTAAAGCGTTTTACGAACAAAATAACGTACAAACGAAATAAAAAGTTTGTGTTTTTAAAGTGACGACTTAGTTTTTATGTATCTTAATATCTTTTAGTATCTTGGAGCTTTCAAGTCCTGAGTGAATATATCCTCTTAGACAAGCGTGTTCCAGCTTAGCGCACATCTTTTCTTGTTTTCCAAGTAAGCTGGTGGTCAAACACTTTATCACCAATAAAAAAAATAGTTAAAGACTTATTAGTTATTTGAAGCGTATTTGTTATTATATTACATATCTATATTTAAATTTAAATTCTCTTAAATTAGCTTAGTGCTTTTTGGGATAATTACGCAAATTTCAAAATATTTTTTATCTTTTTCACTTGTACATTATTTTCAGTTCTTTCTACTACTAAAATTAATGTGTGTTCCAATGAATAGCGCAGAGAACAAAAACAGAGACAAGTAATATTATCTCTGTTTTGTAGTCAGGACTTTATCTCATTGTCGTGTAAGTACTCGCTATATAGTTTTTGATAAATTCAGAATTCACTTTTTTGACTCCACGATGTGTTTTAAAGCTACAATTAACGAAAGCCACGCTGAATAGCTATGCTAATTCACAGGCCTAAATAAGAGTCAGCCCGTGGGTCACGTGCCATCTTGATCATTTGTCACTACCAGCTGCACAAATTATTTAATAGTCATAAATGTAGGTACTTCCCAAGGCGAAAACAAGCCATTAAGATTTCTGTGTAATAATCTTTCTTGAAGTATCAAGAAAGATTAACTTAAGCACGGAGCAAAGCGCGAATACTACTCAATGAAGATGTTTGCGACTAGTTTAAGCTTATGACTTTACTCGCACTATGTCAAGGCTATACATTCTAAATCTTTAAATTTTAAGTTTCTGAAAACAACGATGACTTGTCTATGGCGTGTTTATTTGATTTAAATGATGGGTTAGCTTTTTACCTATGATTCTCTAGCTCTAAGACATCCCCGTTCCACCACTGGACTAGCAGACGTACGGAAGGCTACAAACCCGTACCATGTACATATGTACATATTCTGTGTTTGGGTGTTGTATCATATACTCGTAGTACGTATGTATTTACAAAGGTATTTAAGTATTCTATCCGTAATCTAGTTCCCATATTACAAGCTTTGCTTAGTTTGGGGCTAGATGGCGCTGTGTAAAATTAATGTCTGTTTTTTTTTCTGTAAATGTTCAATTGTGCCGTAATCTACGTTTCGCCTCTACCTTTATCATTACTGGTAAGGAATGGCATTCCTTGCCCTCGTTTGTTTTTCCACACGAGTACAAAATCTTGGAGTCTTTATTCTAGAGTAAATAGGTTCCTTTTAGGCAAGCGTGCTCTTAGGCCACATCTTGAGTTGTTGTTCAAGTAAGCTGGCGATCAGTCGCTTGGATATCACAAGCCTCATAGCTCAGTTGGTAGTAGCTCTGCCTCCTGCGCTGTAGGCTGTGGGTTCGATTCCCACCCAGGACAAACATTTGTTATATGTACGTTCTGTGTTTGGGTGTTGTATCATATAGTAAGTATGTATTTACAAAATTATCTAAGTATTCTATCCGTAATCTAGTTCCCATATTACAAGCTATGCTTAGTTTGGGGCTAGATGGCGCTGTGTGAATTCAATGTCCTGTGCTGTAATGTTTATAATGACCACAGGATTTTTTAACTTTAGTAATAAGTAGCCATAAGTCCTTCACAATTCTTTTGAAGATACCTAAAGTAGCAACAGTTATTTTAAACGATTAATTCGTCATTATAACAAACATCCATACATTCGCATTGAATATCAGTAGATCCCACAATTATTTTGCCATAAGAACACGCATGGGGTTCTCACAACAGCAACGCCATAACCCCCATAGACGTTCCACACGATTTCACACCTTATCACAAAGTGTAAGGGTATAAAATAGCACAGTTCGTTGTAGATTAAGTTAGTTACTCCATGGTAATTAGAGACGGAACATCAAAGTTACCGCAATCGTTGACTAATGGCCACAGGTTTTGTAAGATAGTTTAAGTTTGTAACGATATAATAAACAAGATGGAAAGCAAGGAGGCCACTTAGTGACTTTTAAGACTGGTGTGGGCTGTGTAACCGAAAGAAGCCTCACAACACCAAAATGTTCACAAATAGCGTTTTTTTTTAATTATCGCGATTATTATACATAATTAAGAATAAAAACGGGTCTTGGTCGCGTACCTTTTTAAATTCCCGACAGTTTCGAACGTGTTACAACGGCCGTGGTCACGGGTAGACCAAAGTTCCTCTGTGGGGTAGACCAAAGTTCCTCTGTGGGGTAGACCAAAGTTCCTCTGTGGGGTAGACTCACAGAACAATCTATCATGTGTTCTGTGGGTAGACTCATACACAACACACTGACAACTGTCGGGAATATAAAAAGGTACGCGATGAAGACTCGTTTTTGTTCTTAACTACGTTTACAAATGTTATAATGACACAACTCAGTTTGTTGAGGTGGAGGAATGAGATAAGGATTCCGGGTGAAGTGCGCCTCCATCGGCCTTATCTTAACTTGTTACCAGGTGAGGAGGAGAGGAGATGAAGGCCAAGCGCTTCCCCGTCGTACAATAAAAAAACAATTCAAGTTTAGTAAACAGCTAGATGGCGTAAATCACCACGTAAGCTGAGTTGACACAACAATTCAGAAGCTGCGTCAGGACCATCGTAGCTCAATTGGTTAGTATTTGGATTGTCTTGGGTTGAGAATTATAGTATGTAACGTTTGGTATGGTCGTCTTTTTTATTGTACGACGGGAAAGAGCTTGTCCTTCATCTCACCAGGTTACAAGTTAAGATAAGGCCGATGGAGGCGCACTTCGCCCGGAATCCACAACAAACTGACGAACTGGCTATCTTATCTGGGACACAACAATTCAATAGTAACAATTCATTTCTATGGTAGCTAGCCAGGTAGACTTAAACAAAGTTTTATCAACCAAACCATACACAATATTTTACTCCCCTCGGGAAAGAACCCGCGACCTATGAATCTGACACCGGTGGACGACCCAAGACCAAAGATGAGGTTAATAAGAGCTGACCCGCAGAGTACCTATACATCTTCAATCAGCTCAGATTGCCTAGTGCGAGATTTTATACTTCCTCGATACCTACTCGAACGCGTTTGCGATACAGAAACAGTTTGCAGAAATTCAGCTATTTTAGGTCACATAAGTCATTAGAGACCATCTACAAACTACTTCATTTTTGTAACCTTATCATTCTTAAGGGTCTTTAAAAACAAACAAAATAATATTACCCTCTTTCATCTCCGTTCAACCTTGATATCCATGTTTACCTGAAACAAGAAAAACAAATCCAATAAAATTTAAATATCAAGTTGACCTGTACAATATTATGCTTGGTTTGGTTGGTGGAAGGATTTTGTTTCAGCCCACCTGGCTAGCTACCACCATCTTAAGCCTATCGCCATAACAACGATTCTTCAAAACTGTTGTGTTCCTCAATTGGTTGAGGATTCCGTGTGAAGTGTGCTTCCGCCTTCGGCCTTATCATAACTTGAAAATCAGGTGTGAATGGTCAAGCAACTTGTCATACTTACTATAAAAAAAACACATTAATTCAAGCAGGGTTCCAGTTGTATTAAGCGAATATCTGCGCCATATATCATTAGCATTTAGCGGTAGGTACCTACTGCCAAATCACACTACCAGCGGGTAACATTATCCGCAGGTGTTGCCACCCACGCACTGATTCATATCTAGCGTACCTAGAATTATGTAAGACTTGGATGTAGTTTTTTTTTATTGTACGACGCGTAAGCGCTTGGCCTTCATCTAATCTGGTTTTCAAATATGATAAGGCTGAAGTGTGCACTTCACCCGAAATCGCTGAGGATCTGGCTTTCTTACCTGCAAATGACGGAACACAACGAGTTAGAATTATTGCCAGGCGGGTTAGAACAGTCCACCTTACCAGTCCGTACCGTTGTGAAAATTACCTTAGTATATATCAATGGAATTCTGGAGGTTCTATTTTGGCTGATATATAACTATTACGAAAGGTCTCTACCCTAAATATGTTTTTTTTTGTTTATTGTGTGACGGCTCGGCGCTTGACCTTCATCTCACCTGATTTTCAAGTTATGATGAGGCCGAAAGTGGAGGCGCACTTCCCCCAGAATCCTCAACCAACTGAGGAACTGGCTATCTTACCTTTAAATGCCGGAACGAATCAATTTTTTTAGAATTATTGTTATGGCGATAGATTTAGGTAAGATAGGGGTAGCTAGCCAGGCGGACTTAAACAAAGTCCTACCGCAACCACACCTATGTCCATTGTCCAGTTGAACCACCTTTTGATAGGTATACTTTCGATATAATTCATCAGACTGCAAGCAACTATAAATACATAACAACAGGCGTGTCACTGTTTGTCTGTTTGAAGTTGACGGAGCGCATCTGGGGCCGCCTGTCGACTGTCACACTGATTGGTACACTCAGCTACATAACACAAACATGAATAGTAAATACTGGAAACGAACGAAGTTCGGAAGTATTTCAATATAAAACGTTGATTCTGAGAAAAAAATCGTTCATACTTAGAATTTTATTACAACGATTTTTTTGTCTTAATATTTAATCAGTTTTTAATCTCGATTATCTTATCCATTCCTAGGTTAGCTAGAAGAGCTTGGGAAAAAGGCTACCCTGCCCTTTTGTAGGTACACAAATATTTACCATTTATCTACAGTGATTCAGATGTTTTACCTCCAGGTTTGCACTTGCTCTTTAACGGTTCAATAATGTCCAATGCTGGACAGTCTCCTCCAAAATCACTACGCTAGGCAGGCGGCTTGTTGGCCGCAGTAAAGGTGCTAAATGGTACACAAGACAGCTCTTGTGTACTATTTAGCACCTATACTAAAAAAAAAAAAGAGTAAAGGATCTCAACAGAAGAAGGCAGCCCTTCAAAGTCAAAGTCAAATATTTTTATTCATTAAGATTTTTAGGATCATTTTGAAACGTCAAATCTACCGCCTGTTCGGAATCGCGACCAGCACACAAGGAGAAAGGCAAGAACCTCGGGCCCTCAAGAACTTAATTGAGATCCTTTACTCAACTTTTACGACATGGGCTGAGTTGAAAGGGTCCCGCCACGGCAATCCTCCAGACATTTTTTGACCATACGTTTTTTTTATACAACTAGTAGCCAGAACAAGCAAGTAGCCCACCTGATGTTAGTGCACTCTTGCCTATAACAATGCCTTACTGCGTAGGTCACATCCACAAAGATCCTTAACCTGCACGGCACTGCATTGCGCCCGTCAACGTCAGACAAGTTGTTAAGCCTCGCGTGCCCGTTATTTCACCGGCAACCATACTCTTCAAACCGGAATACAGAAATACAGCTTGACGGCTGAAATAGGTATGAGGTAGTACGTCCCCGGACGAACCCTTTCACAAGGGCTCTACTACTCTTACACAAGGGGCTCTACTACTCTTACTCAAGGGACTCTACTCTTACACAAGGGGTTCTACTACTCTTACACAAGGGGCTCTAATACTCTTACACAAGGGGCTCTAATACTCTTACACAAGGGGCTCTACTACTCTTACACAAGGGGCTCTACTACTCTTACACAAGGGGCTCTACTACTCATACTCAAGGGGCTCTACTACTCTTACACAAGGGGCTCTACTACTCATACTCAAGGGGCTCTACTACTCTTACACAAGGGGCTCTACTACTCATACTCAAGGGGCTCTACTACTCTAACACAAGGGGCTATACTACTCTTACGCAATAGTGACAACCTACAATTTTTTTATCTAAAGGTAATAAGTCGCTGACAGTACCCTAACTAGTCGAAGCTGTGTTTGTTCGCTAAACACCGCTAAGTAAACTTCGAGGTATGATATATTTGGCTGACGGTGTTTACTGACCTATGTACCTACGTAGGGCAGTATTCCAGCACTACAATTATGTACAGAAACGAGACTTATTTTTTCATTGTAGACGGTGATGGCCTTGACCTTCATCTTACCTGATTTTCAGGTTCTGATAAGGCCGAAGGTGGAAACGCACTTCATCCGGAATCCTCAACAAACTGAGGAACTGGCAATCCTACCTTTTAATGCCGGGTCACAACAATTTTTATATTTGTTGTTACGGCGACAGAATTAGGTTAGGCAGTGGTAGCTAGCCAGGCGGACTCAAGTCCTACCACCAACCAAACCAAAGCACAATATACTCCCCCTGGGATCGAACCCGGGACCTCTGGATCAGACACTTATCTAAAAAGACTCAAATGTAGCCGTTTTTTTTTATACGAATGGTCCTAACATCCATGTTTTTTTTATGAATGAAGGGTTAGCTCTTGACCTTAGGCTTGTCTATCTCTAGGCCAGAGCAAGATGTGGTTAATGATGGAGCGAGCTTTCTTTGGCACTGGCTCCTGTGCACCAACGGAACACCGCCTCTGTGATATTGATAGCTTAATTGTTTTTAAAGCCAGGGTCACTAGATTTTTGATCGAAAAAGCGTACTATACTATCCAAGAATATTTGACAGATGAATGTATTCAAGTAAATAAGCATGAATAATAGTTAAGTAAGTACTTTAAATTCTCATTGACATTGTTTAGTATTTAGTTAATTATGTTTTTTTTTTAATAATTTCTAATTCAAAAATCTTTGTTTACCGTTTTATTTATTACCATATTATTTGGAAACTTGTGTAATTTTGTTAAAATTTGCATGCCTATTGGACGGCGAGACACGGCAGCTCTTATTTGAATATGTACTTTTATGTTTTACCTGTGTTTCAAGCAAATAAACTTATTGTATTGTAATGTGGTCTAGTGGTTCAACCCACTGATTTCAGATCCAGAGGTCCGATCCCCATGGGGAGTACAATATATTGTGCTTAGTTTGGTTGGTGGTAGGACTATATAAGTCCGCCTGGCTAGCTATCACCATCTTACCTAATTCTGTCGCCATAATAACAATTCTGTGGTGTTCCGGCATTTAGAGGTAAGATATCCAATTCCTCAGTTTGTTGAGGTTTCCGGGTGAAGTGCGCTTCCACCTTCGGCTTTATCTCAACTTGTTGCCAGGTGAGATGAAGGCCAAGCGCTTCCCCGTTATACAATAAAAAAAAAATCATCCGCAGCCTGATTTCACCCACTGCTGGGTATAGGCCTCCCTATGCATATGCCACGCCCAACGGTCTCGTGCCACTCTCATCCAGGTGAGGTTTGCGATGCTGGTAATATCGTCGGCGCATCTCGCTGCTGGACGACCGACATTCCGATATCCGGTTCTTGGGAGCCATTCCGTCATCGCTTTGCTCCATCTATCATCGGTCCTTCTCGCCAGGTGTCCCGCCCAGCTCCACTTTAGCTCCGTTATACGGTTCCCAATGTCTTTGACCTTCGTTCGTCTTCGGATCTCGACGTTGGGAATACGGTCTATTAGTTTGATGCCGAGCATGGCGCGCTCCATGGCTCTCTGTGCCACTCTCATCCTATACGCAGCCTCCTGGGTGAGCGTCCATGTTTCGGCACCGTAAGTCATAGTGGGTAACACACACTGGTCGAAAAGTCTCTCCTCTGTGGTCTACTGGTTCTCACAACGCTTTTACGTCCGCTTGGCTAGCTGCTTCTATCATTCATAAGTCTGTCGTCATAATCATAACATTTCTAACTTGTTGTGTTCCTGCATTTTGAGGTAAGATAGCCAGTTCATCAAACTATTGGGGATTCCGGGTGGAGTGCGCCTCCACCATCGGCCTTATCTTAATTTGTAATCAGGTGAGATGAAGGACAAGGGCTTCCCCGTCGTACAATAAAAAAAACTTGTATATAGGCAAATGAAGCCAATTGAATTAAATAAATACGAATGTAAAATTGTTGTTTGGTAGTAAACACGTGATAATGTAACTACGAGTACCTATGTTGGCCGAAATCTGTGCAACGCTAATAGTCCGAGAGCTAATGATAGTAATTGCTGCACATTTCTTCAATGAATACATTTTTTAATCGTTATATCTTAGATCATCTTGTTGATCGATTCTTAAAATACATAAAATACATTCTATGTAGTTGCATTACGATCTAGCTAAGTGGTAGTCTAATGAGTTATTTGATAGTCCATCGAGTTACGCGTGTTCTCACTCCGTCCTGTGAACATTTTAGTAGAAAAATTATAAATTGGGATTTAATGGACAAAATGAAGTAGGTATAAACGTTCACGAAGGCAGAAATTATCTGTCTTCATAACGTTTCCCTACCATTTTGACTGTGACGAGCCTTTCTAGGTTTTTGCCAACCTTTCTGGCAATGAAGCCTAAATACTCGAAGATTATCCGACGATATAATAAGAGTATGGCGGAGAGTGGAGACTTGATGTTGAGCTTCTTAAGTATGGATGTGTTGGTGCGGTGCGCTCTCTAATTAATACGAAGAATTATATTTTAATTCATTTTATATAAATAATTGGCCTCGAGACTCCTTTAAATATTTTTTTGATATTCCCGATAATTAAGAATTTGGCTACCCACGCACGCTTAAAATTCACTGTATATTATATAGGTAGCTACTTATATTTAATAATTGGCCTTGAGACTCCTTTAAATATTTTTTGATATTCCCGATAATTAAGAATTTGGCTACCCACGCACGCTTAAAATTCACTGTATATTAATAGGTAGTTACTAATATTTTAAGAGATTACCTAAGCCCCAAAATGGGTAATATATATTTTGTATATGGTGTAGTGTGGTGTGTATGAGTAATTACACGCATCGCCATTTACCTCCAAATTGTGTCTAAACTCGTGTCCAAACTTATGCGAATCAATAAAAAGAATCACCTCGAGCTCCCGTTCTATCAAAATGGCACATTACACCCACTCCCATAATCCAGTTACAGCCAGTAACGCTCCAGGCTATTTGCTGACCACCCGGTGATCACAACATAGCTATAGAACCTTCCACTACTAGCAGATAATGGGCGAGCTATGGTGCTGTGGAAATCATTATACAAAAGTAGATTGGACATTTTGTAATTCGAAACATTCGTCAAACTTTATCAGCCCTGATTTAAACATTGAGCACCAGTTGTGACTCACGCATTTTTTTTTTGATAATTTAAAAATAAACTGGCCAATCTTCCACCTACTTACCTAATTCTGTCGCCATAGCAACAATTCTTACAAAAAATGTTGGGTTCCGGCATTCAGAGGTAAGATAGCCAGTTCCTCAGTTAGTTGAGAATTCCGGGTGAAGTGCGCCTCCACCTTCGGCCTTATCTCGACTTGTTACCAGGTGAGATGAAGGCCAAGTGCTTCCCCGTCGTACAATAAAAATTAAAAAAAAAAGCTAAGTGCGGATGGACGCGCACTCAGAGAGTTCCGACCCACATTTCTTTTTTTTTTGTTTTTTTGTCTAACTTATGATAAAGACAGTAAGAAAAGTGCTAATGGACAAATTCTTAGTTATAACTATATGTATAAATCTCGGTCAGTTTTGAATTACTCATTAGCCTACCACTTGGATAGATGGTAATGCAATTGGGAGATATTAAGTTATGCATTCTAATATAGCAACATAAAAAAATTGTCTAAATATTAAGTTTCATGAGACAATGATTACGGATAGACAGACGGATGGACGGACAGTAGAGGCTTAGGAAGTTTATAAAGTTCCGTTGGCACTCTTTGGATACGGGACCCTAAAAATCACGGGTTTGCTTAACAACTTACACTAAATACGAGCAATAGACTCTTATGAAACAAATATGTTGAAAGAAATCACATACAGACTGATACACCTGTAATAATAATAACTACGAGTATGTATGTAGGTTGATATTAAAAGTATTTTCACGCATTAATTATCACGTTGATAGACGTTATGCGCTGACGTTAATGTGGCCACCACATATATAAACAGGTAAAGCCAGGTGAGACAGCTTTCAAATATAATCGTAAACCAGATAACTTAGTGCCGGGGTGTCTAGGCACTTAGACTTCACAGCAGCAACCTAGGACTAACGAACCTAGGATTCAAAAAGTTATCGATTAATGGGTGCGTAATACAATTTTACCATTACCGGTTATTTGAAAGATAATGCAATTTAACAAGCCTCACAGCTCAGTTGGTAGTAGCTTTCTTTGCGCTGTAGGTTAGGGCTCGATTCCCATCCAGGACAAAACGTTTGTGTGATGAATATAGTTTGAGTTTGAATTTGTGTTGTATGTATTTAAAAAAAATGAGAAAATCCTTGATCTATGTAGTTCTCATACAACAAGAGTTGCTTAGTTTATAGTCTCCAACAGATGGCGCTGTATAAGATTAATGTCCTGTGTAGTATGCGTACAATGCAGCCAGTGTCTTGGGCACGCTCCCGTCTGGTACTGGTCTGGTACAGTTGAGTTTCCTATAGACCGTTTGTAACGGTTCTCAGGTACCCACCTACTTCCTTTGTGCATAGTTAGTTTAACTGTACATATTATGTTTCTTTTTTGTGAATAAATATACCTAAGTAATTGTAGACTATGTCCTGTAATATTAAAATAAAAAAATTAAGGCTATCACACTTTAGGTTTGCATTTTGCACATCCTAAAATTATCAGTTTATTATTAGTCAAGTCAATCAGATAGTGATTGACTAGACTAATAACTAACTAAAAGCCTACACCAAAAGTCCTTAGACTTCAAATTTTCAGAGTAGCTGCTTTTGTTGTGTGGGGGTGCAATAAGATACGATTTTAAGATTTTCGATGAACGAAGTCTCGAGCGATTCAATAGTTTTCTAATAATAAATCTTCAAGTTATCTCGCCATATAGGAAACACATCTCATTATAACCGCCTCTGTGGACTAGTGGTTCAAACCACCGATTTCAGATCCAGAGGTCCCGGGTTCGATCCCCAGTGGTAGCAATATTGTGCTAGGTTTGGTTGGTGGTAGGATTTTGTTTAAGTCCGCCTGGCTAGCTACCACCATCTTACCTAATTCTGTCGCCATAATAACAATTCTTTAAAAAAATTATGTGTTCCGGTATTTAGAGGTAAGATAACCAGTTCTTCAGTTTGTTGAGGATTCCGGGTGAGGTTCTCCACCTTCGTTCTTATCAAACGTGTAACCAGGTGAGATGAAGGCCGTCGCACAATAAAAAAAAAATATATAAATTTTCGCGTCCAGGTACAATCTAGTCCGATACCTAATCTCAATAACCACAGCCTGCATTGAAGCTCTACCACAGACCTGATTGCGCCATTTGCCATCATGATATTATTTTAATTTATTCAAAGCACGGCCATAGTGCAAGTGTTATAAACTTCATAACAACACCATAAATGTTGCTTCATACTGCTATCACCTACTTAGCTGACAAAATCTTGACTAGGTAACTACTGATTATTAGGTTAGGTATTTAAATAGATCCAGTGCAGCCAATGATAACGATCCTTGGTTAATGTTTTAGTTTTGATATTCGATATCAAAGATTATTTTAGCATATAATAAATATACTAAAATAATCTTGTCGAAAAGTGGTGGAAATCTGTTGTCTCAGCCAACCCATCTGGGAAACCATGCGTAAAAATATCTAGTTTACAGCATTATAGGCTGTAGACCTGTCGTTTTGTATGGATCATAATGCTGGCCAATGAAAAACCTAATTGAGAAACAGCTGTGCGTAAAAAGTTTAAATACTTATATAGCATTATAGGCTGCAGACTTGTTGTGTACGGTTTAGAATGTTGAGCAATGAAAAACCCCTTCGGGATACAGCCGTGCGCAACAAATGTCTAAACAATTCACGTCACACAAAATATTCTTTTCTGTCGCCATAACAACAACTCCAAATTGTTGTGTTCCGTCATTTAGAGGTAGCCAGTTCCTGAGACTGTTGAGGATTCCGAGTGAAGTGCGCTTCCACATTCGGCCTTATCATTACTTGAAAACAGGTGAAATGAAGGCCGAGCGCTTCCCCGACGTACAATAAAAAAACAGTGTCACTCCAGGAGTGCCGACAGAAATGAAAACTTGGAAGTTTGTCGATCTTTGCCGCAGAGAACAGCTGAGATGGTTGGTACTTAAATCTCAATGTTGCCTAAAGAAGTTTTCACTTAAAAATAAACGTTGTGGGAGTCAATGAAAAGCGGACTCCGCTTTTTGTTTAGCTTATATTTTAAGCTGCTTTTACCAATATTTCATAAGAACTATAAATCACTATTTATTATTAGTTTCTCGAATAAATATTAATTATTAATAATTCTCAGGAAACGGCCGATAGAATTAACTTGTAAAGCGGATTTATTGCGCCCAAGTTGCGGTACTTAGGCAGTAAATACAGCGACAGCGGAATATTATATTGATAATGTAAATTGAATGGGGAAATTGATATAAACTTGCTGTTTATATGAACGCATGTGTACTGTTATCTACATTATAACACATTATGTACTGACTGACTGACTTATAGACATCGCACGGGGTAATTTAGTTGATATGGTTGAATGAAATTTGGGCATAATAAGAGTGATTTTTATAGTGAAAATTAGTAATAAGAAAGGACTTTAGAACATTCATCCACTAAGAGTGAAATAGGAGTAAAATAATTTTCATTTATATAGTTAGATGTATGGAAACGTATCAATAGTGTTTTTAGTATGGGTCAGTACTTGACCTCGTAACATCCACATGCAAGGCTGGGGTCTACAATAAAGCGAACCAACCAGAAAATTTCTATAAACTCTCTTCTTGAAGACATATTTGGGCGAGCGGATATTATAGCTGGAAGCTGTTGTCATTATAAAAGGTTTTGATAGCTTCTATTCACACTGTAGGGGTGTACTAAATAATCATTTCAGAAAATCCCCGTCCCGTCTTCCAGTTCATTTAATAAAACTCAAATTAGCAACTGCGGACCTTTATATATTAATTTACGTGAAAATATCCGAAGTAACGCCATGACTTATTCATTGCGACTTCCTTTCTGCAGAATTAACGAGATGTATTCATTGGGGCGCTGTAAAAGGTGTCATTTGGGACCCGCTGGGTCACAGTGGGACTGATACCGCTGGTTCCATGCACGAACATTGAACGGTTAACAATAATAAATAATATTTTTCATGCTCAATGAAATAGGCTGAAATGATAACATGAATAAAATCTTCTTCTTTATATACTTATAATCGATTTTGATGTATAAGATGTACATCGTACATTTGTGGTGGCGGGGAGTCGATGGATTGCGGCAGACAGAATTGCAATGTATGGGGTTGATTAGGAGATGTATAGACTTGAACACGCCAGAGATGCATCTGGAGCAAATAAATAAATACGTAGGTAAATTGACAATAGTAAGCGACCGGATTGTGGCGTCATAGAGGCCTCTAACAGTAGATTCAAACAAGCAGAAATAATGATGATGATGATGATGTCGTTTTATTTTCTTGATCTGGAAAAATTATGAAAATTCCTGAAAAACAGTTGATGGAAGTGATGTAACGAGAAGAGCGTTGAATATGAGTGTGGATGGATATCATGGCTCTACCATTATATCCAAAACAAAAACAACTCCATTTTTTCATTTGGCAAAACCATGAAACACTCATATTAGAAGAGGAAAATGATATAAACTTGCTATAACGAAGAAAATGGATGGATTATCATAATCATGCCCATATGGGCAAGAAGCAGTGAATGTTGAGATGACGATAGTGGAGAGTGGATGAAGACATCTTGTGCCGATCCCACTAAATGTGGGATAAAGGGCGGGGGATGAAATGTTTTTTTTTATTGTCCGACGGGAAAGCGCTTGGCCTTCATCGCCTGATTTCAGGTTATGATAATGCTGAAGGTGGAAGCGCAATTCACCCGGAGTCCTCAACAAACTGAGGAACTGGCTGGCATAACTCTAAATGCCGGAACACAACAATTTAGAATTGTTATTATGGCAACACACTTGTGTAAGATGATGGTAGCTAGCCAGGCGGACCTGAACATAGTCCTACCACCAACCAAACCAAGCACAATATTGTACTTCTCTAGAAATCGAACCCAAGGCCTCTGGATGTGATTCTGGTGGGTGTAACACTAGCCCACAGAAGCGGTAAAAGATGATGCGGATGTTATTACCCACAGTATGGCTAATACACACATTAGGCGGTACACACCTATTAAAACAGTGTTCGAATTAAAACAATACCAGCTGTTTTCCGATGAGCTATGCCCAAGGGCCGGTAAACGTAGGATCGTGACTCGTGCAATTAAGGATAGCTGTCATTATGCCACGCGACGGCAGAGACTTTATTTTTCAGTCTGTGGAAATGCGATGAATGCCGCAGAATACTTACTACTCACTTTCCTGGCGAAAGCTTGGTAAAAACGTGTAAACATGTTCTTTATCATCAGATTTCAGATTTCATTTATTGGGCCTTATTAAAACTATGCTCGTTATTATTATTATTACTAAGCACGTCATTTTACAGCAGTACATTTAAGAGAAACAAATTTAATAATAATAAATCATAACACACACCAAACTTAAAAACTTTTTTTTTGTACGACGGGGAAGCGCCTTCATGTCACCTGGTAACAAGTTAAAATAAGGCCGAAGGTGGAGGCGCACTTCACCCAGAATCAGTCCTCAACTAACCGAGGAACTAACATTTAAAAGGATTAAATTAAAGGAAAAGTTACATTATAAACAAACTAGGTAAATTAAAGATCAAAGTCATTATGAATAGTCAAAATAATTTTAATGTCAATAAATTATTTTTTGTACATTATCTAATATTTTATTTTTTTAATTCTCATATCCTGTCCCTTTTAAATGAAATTCTTTTCCACCCTTCCTTTCCACCGTATATCAAAGAGCGTTTAAAATTTTTAGACCAATGGCACAAGAGAACACTTCGTTCTTCGGAAAATTGTCTTGCGATTCCGAGTCACATCACAGTGTTTTATGATAACTCGTTTACTTTAGAGGCTGTGCGCTTGTGGAACCCACTACCTGTTTCGGTCAGATCGTCCAAAACGATCCACAATTATAGAATTCAGTAATATTAGAATTCAGTAGACATCCGTTACAAGCAAGATGACGGAAGCCAATTTAAAGACCATCTCAGATCTGAGCCCCGAATCTACTTAGCCAATCGCTTGACAATGTATCGACGCAGAATCGCCACCATAGGAGGAGCTTTTTGGTATTCTGGTGGCTATTTTACGATGATACCATTGTCATTTTGAAGCAATTGGTTTAGTAGAAGCATCAATTGGTTAAAAACTTGTTTAGCTTAGTGCTACGAATGGGGTACGTGTGATCTACCTCTTGTGGTCTACCCCGGGGAACAACGGGGAACGGAGTCTTTGGCTTAACAGTTTGCCGTGTTCCGTCGTTGATAGCCAGTGCCTTCTGGGCAAGCTCGCTCCGTGGTAGACCCCATCCTTGCATCCTAGAGTTCAAGAGGAAAGCCTTCATTTATCAAAACCATATCCCTAGTATGCAACGCTGTACAAAATATTTTAACGCGCGCGGAGACAAATGATACATTTTTAATTCTTGAAAATTTAAATAGGCACCAATTTGTAGTTACTTTTTAACTAAGAAGGCTAATTTAACTAGCCGTTTTTTTAAGAATATTTCTGTACCTACCTACCAATAACTATTTACATTATTCAAACCGATTCACTTAAAATTCTCAACGTGTCGATACGTCGATGGCAAAATAACAGATTTCCTGTTCTCTCTGCCAAGATCACGTCGTGAATGGACTTTTTAAACTTTGCCTCTTATGAAAACACACGACAAAATATATCCTATCATTCAATATTCAATCAAAGAAGCATCTAATTAGAGCCTAAATTCCAATAAAATTTCCTAAGTTGACAAATCATCACCCAAAGTGCGTTCTGATATTATGCGCAGGCACGCGTCTAAGTTCACGTGTTTATCTTACAAAACCAATCAAATATAGACCTTAGCAACTGTCACGGACAATCGTTTCTCAAATAACCGATACCCATATTAACCACAGAGCAGCTAATAGTACTCAAAGTTTAAATTTTTTACCAGTTTGGATACACGTTCGAAATTTAAAATACTGAAGTAGTCACACCTATGGAACTCTATGCTCTATTTCGAAAGCACAAGAGTATTAATTTGAATGTCACGGTGTAGTTAAGGGGAGGCGTGTTTGCTCCGCTTCCGCTTTGATCGCTAATCCGTACGACGCATGTGTGGACGTGCCGCTGACGTGCGCTTAAAAATCTTGCCAGATTAAAAAATAATGAAAGACCGGTGATCGGTGAATGATCTTTTTAAATTATGTAGATATTAATTGGCTTTATTGGATGTGTCGAACCGGCAGAATAACACCAACCCCCTTTTACCCGGGTTTTGAACAAGGCGTTAAATAGTCTAGTAGGTATCTATTATGCTTCGAGGATGAAGGTGCTTTGACACGCTTTGGCTGTTTTTGTTGTGTATTTCCCACATTGCGGTTTCCACCAATCACTGCAATCTATACTACATTATATGTATTAGATTGTTAGTGCAGGTAAGGGTATATAAATTAAGCCGCCATATGCCGAATCGACCCCTCCAACTCAGCCCGTGGATGTCGTAAGAGTCGACTAAGGGTTTTTTGCAACAGAAGAATCTTCTTTCTGTATATTACCCAATACAATTACTGCAATCACCAGTCCGTATGCCAAGCGTGGTGACTATGGCAAAACCCTCACATTTTGGAGGAGGCGGCTCTGTCCAGCAGTGGACACTAATGGGCTGTTGATGTGATGACTTTTTTTTGTACCACGGTATTTTTTATTTTTTCTTGTACCACGGGCATGTGCTTTGCTGTCATCTCAGCTGATTTAACCTTTTGATGTTCCAACAGTTTCAACCGAGTTACACCTTATGGGTTAGACCCCGGTCAACCACTATGGCACGGACATTTTTAAAGTACAAGTAGGTAAGTCACTTTACCTATGTTTAGGACTTGGGGAATTTATCATATTGAACATGTGAAATTAAAAAAAAAAATGTTTTGGGAGCACTATACAAAGTTTCAAAATGTATACCTACCAAAAACAGCGCAACATTATTTATATTATGACTATCTTACGCCGACTAAGGAACTGTACAGTAAAACTAATATTTTCAATATAGAGAATTTTTACATTTGTAATACATGCATTTTAATAAAAAAAATACTTTTGACTCCAATCAATCAAATATCAACTAAAAGAAAATAAATACAATTTCATAAAATTACAATTAACTAAAATACGCACCTATTAGGGTAAAAACAATATTATCAGAGGGAGCGAAATTGTTTAACAATTCGCCAAACAGTATAAAGGAACGTGTTGAATATAAGAATACTTACCTGATAATTAATTAATACGTATATATATTTATATATATATATATAGTTACCTATATTTTAAAAGTTATAATGTTTTGTTATAATGTTATACATAATATTTAGTGATATAATATTATTTGATAGTTAGTAGGTATATTTAATTGTAAAATAATCTAATTTTGGTACCGAAAGTTAGTTCAAATATTGTAAAACCTAGATTAATGTTTCTTAAGTAGGTATCTCATTTTAAGTTAACCATATGTTCGTGTATGAATAAAGTTTTTTAAACCAAAAACATTTATAAATTCCTGATTTTATATCATCAACAGTTATTAGGTAACCCACTGCTGGGCATTAGTTTTTATATAGTCCATCAAATCAACTGTGGATGTACCATCCAAGCGGTTGATAATGATGATAACTTTCTGTACAAAGCAGTCGAAAGCACCATATAACAAACAAAAAGCAAACAAATTACTGTCATCTATCTGGCTTTAAGCCGTTCTATAAATCTCCCCGGGCGTCTTGCACTCTCAAATTAAAAGAACGAATGGTTCTGATTGGTTTTCTTAAAAAAATACCCATCTAGCAAATCCATGAATCCGTTCAATCAGTAAGATAAATCTAAGATGGCGGATCCAATAAAGCTCTTATCCCATTCATGGGGAACTAGAAACTTAAGAGTTCCGTTCATAAAACGCAAGTATTTTGTATGTATTAAGTGTAAGGAGCTAGCGTGAATAGTATTTCATATGACCGCCTCTGTGGTCTAGTGGTTCACCTACCGGTTTCAGATCCAGAAGTCTCGGATTCAATCTATAGGAGAGTACGAATTAGAGTTCGATTTGGATGGCGGTAGTGCTTGGAGTTACCACCATATTTTCCAAGTCTGACACCATTTAGTACAGCAATTATTATTGATTAAGACGTTAGATGGCCAGTTCCTCAGTCTATTGAGGATTCCAAGTGCAGTGCGTTTCCACCTTCAGCCTTATCATAACTGACTTTATTTTTAATCGAACCCCAAACAAGCAAAGCTTGTAATGTCGGAACATATTTGTTGACATAATACCTACTGAGATAAATTTATTTTAGTAAATACATACTAATCATACAATACAACACCCAAACACAGATTTTCATGAGCTACAATCATCACAACAGGTTTAAGCAGCTACTACCTACTGTTGACTTTCATAATTAAATTAAATTTCGTAATTCAATTCAATCCCCATTCACTAATATAACCTGAGAACCATAAAACTAGCAGTATGCTCAAAGCTTTTAATTTATGAGCATTTTTCAATTAGCCTCGAGTACTTTCGTCGGTAGGTATAGACCATCTATCTCCGTCATACCATACAGCATCATTTACTGGCTGCTTGGAGCTATCCTGGGATTAAGGCTTAAAACACACGGATTGAATGTAGCTGTAAGAGATATTTAAGCCAGTTAAAAAAAAACAATGTACCTATTAGTAACTTAAAAACATCAACACACGATGTAGACTTTTAGTACGAATTGTAACTGTCCTCACATCTCAATATTAGTTTATACGATGTAGGTTGTCAGTTCGATTCTCACTCGGGACAATCATATTTGTGATGAGTATAGATGTTTGTGCTTTATCTAGGTGTTATAGTAAATGTATACTTTTGATATAAAAAAGTATACATTTACAAAGTAGGTACATAATAATATAATTATTACTTATTTTCCGTATTCAAGTCAACAGCCGCCTTTATACGCTCAACCCAACACAGTAAAAACATTTAAATTCATCATAAAATTGTTTGTCTCGGATGGAAATCAAACTCACAACCCACAGCGCAGAAGGCAGAGTCACTGCCTACTTAGCTGTGAGGCCATAAACAAGGATAAATTTCGTTACTACTTACAATAGCTACTTATCAGTACTACCTAAAGTAAAGATCACTAAGACAGAAAAAGAGGCAGTCTGATTTGTATCCAGACAACTGTGTGGACGGTGGTTCTGCGCAAATACGCATAACTAAGAAACGCTAAAGCCTTTCAAATCCCTTATCCTGTGGCTACAGAGCTCGCTTCATGTCCCGGTTTGAGTAATGACTGCCCCGGAGCACTTCAAACGCTGATTTATTAAATAAATTAACGCCGTGATGAACGAGCTTTTTAATGGCAGATTTTGTTGCACTAAACAAAACAACCCGCCATAATAGAAACTGACAGTGACAGCTGACATTTATTCGCACGCCAACTTTTTTAAAAAACGATGGCTATTGAACGTAGTCTACTGCGCAATCTTTTGCCGAGTCTTTCACGTTAAAAACTGTACTGCTTGGTCCAAGTTATGATTCATTAATCAAAATATGATGTTTTACCTGGTTATTTATTATATAATTGTTGTTGTATGTAGCCTATAAGTTTTTTGTTTATTATAAAATAAAGTTATTAGGTTGTTAGGTAGATCTGCAAATATTTTTTATTTAAATTGATTAATGTTATATAATGGTTTTTCCCAATGTGTGCGCTACCATTTGTATTTTTTACTTTATGTTTCTCCGTTAAAAGTATAATATTCTATAGCGATAAGGCTGTCCTGTTTTATACGATTCGATTGGAATATATGTAATATAGAAATATATTAGTTTAGTAAAATGTTAATTAAATTACAATTGCGCCAAAATTATTAGAAATAAAACCTTTTGACAAAAGATTAATAAGTACTTGACTCAACTCGTACAATATTCCCCATACGGCCGACCTGGGTCTAACACGAGAATTGTTTTGCCCATTTTCTCGTATCCGAATCCCAATATAGCAATAGGTCTACACAAAACTTTTTTATTTACCAAAAGTTGAAATCCATATCCGACAAAAAATATTTTCCGCCAATTTGAACACGGAATAAAATCCAACCTTTTCGCCGAATTTGAACCATGGAGGTTATATTTTTCACACACACGCAAAACTAGCAAAGGGAATAAATCAGCAAAGCGCACCCCGTCGGTAGGTGGACTTTAGGGTGATGTTGGTAATAAAAACGAGGGCGGTTTCAACCCCTGACAATGAAATGGATACAATAAATAAAGTCCCATAATTAGTCTTATTCATCCATCAAATTTAGTTGCAGTCACTGTACCATAAATTCTCGACAATGAGGTAATATTGCAATGCATAGAATAGAACCATGCGAATTCGAAATTCGAATTCGTTTGACAGGGGCGTCTGTTTGTATTGTAGTTGCAAAATGGAGGTCAGCAGTGTGTCATTAAATGCCGGATGCAGCGACATCTGGGTAAATTAAAGTAATTTAAATTATAGCTTATTCTGTCTTTTGTTACCATATGTGTTCTATTTTTTTGTACGACGGAGAAGCGCTTGGGTTTCAAGTTTCAAGCTATGGATAAGGCCGAAGGAGGAAGCGCAGGTCACCCAGAATCCTCGACAGTTGAGTTACTTGTTATAAGTTGAATTGTTGCTACCTGTCCTTAGGTACCTACTTAAGATGGTGGTACTAGTGGTAGAAGTACCTAATAGATATCCAGGCGGACAAAGTCTTACTAACCTAACCAAGCACGATATGCATAATACTCCCCAGGGGATCGAACCCTGGGCGTCTGGATTTGAAACCGGTAGGGGAACCACTGGACTAGACCAAAGAGGCGTGTGATGACATTACTTGTCTTGATGTTGTCAATTTTGTTACAATTAGAATGTTGCCATCATCACAACACCTTAATGAATAGGACCTCCATCCTTCTTCTCCTTTCCTCTTTCTACCCTTTTACTTATTTTTTTTTGAAGTTATAACTCTTTTGGCGCGTTCGGAAAAAAATATATGAGTGATTTTTTTACGAAGCGCGAACAGCGACACCCGAATGATTGGTAATTTACTGTAAGTAGGTACCACCGTATTCATGATAAAAGGGTTTTTTTATATGATAAAGTGGGTTTTGATTTGTGGTTAACTGTCGATGTGTATTCTTTTTATTTGTTTACATTATAAATTATTATCATTACGTTTTTGTTTTGTTAGGCTTAAAAAGTATAACATCTTAGGTGCGGTAAGTACCTACACGTTTTTTTATAAATATTTTACGGCAAGTCTCTTTATGGCCAATGGGTGGGTAGTTTGTTGGTGGGGTAATACTTGCTCCTCTGTACTGATGCGACGGTAAATACAAAACGGCAATTTAGTCTGAATCAAAATCGCTAGTCATTATAAAAATTTGATAGCGTTTCAGGGTGGAGCCTTTATTGCCTTACTCATTAAGCCTTTCTTTTTATCATGAAAGGGCATGAGACAAAGCCCAAATCTCATCCGGATGAAATATGTGAAATCCCTGCCGTAAACATCTCTGTGTAATCCAGTATACCATTGACTTCTGTTGGTATAAATAAACCAAAAAACAATATTTTGTCTTGCTTTAGCCATATTTATTTTCTTTATGGTATTTAAACATCTTTTTAGAGTCCTCGTCCACTGATTCACCTCCATATCAGCCATTTGTTTATATAATATATGGTCAATTTGTTAAATAAAATGTTCAACTAAACTAACTATACATATACAAAGGAAGCAGTCGGATTAACTAAGGACCATTACAAACAGCCTACATGTAACTCAACTGTTGCAGACCAGACAGAAGCGTGCCCAAGACACTGGCTGCATTGCTACGCTGAGTAGCTATGCTAATTCGCTGGCTTAAATAGGCACCAATATATATTATGACGTACAACAATATTTCGATATTGCTAAATGCACTCCTCTACAATTTATGCACTTTATAAACTCGTCAGTTTATTTCTTATTGTACGACATTACGAAACATTATGAAAGAAATATATTTATTTAATTTTTTTACGCGTCTTCCCGTTCCCGCCACACCGGAAGCCTCCTTCTTACTTACTGAAATGTTGCCATACCTTATCTGCGTTGCCATTTCTACTTGATAAAGCGGATAAAAATAAGTTTTAGGTAAGAATAAAATGTTTAAAACAAAAAAAAAACCCTTTTGCTTTGTAATCATGTAGAATATCTAGGTATTTTGTATCAAGCATATTATAGAATGACTATCATTTTAACTATTCAATTTACTTAGTATGAATAAAAAAAATACAGCGTCATCTAGCCCCATACTGAGCATAGCTTGTAATATGGGAACTAGATTACGGATAAAATACTTGGATACTAATAATAGTATAAATAAAAATATTAATCATAATAATAGCCTTTGTTTTAGGCGACGGTTGACCCAAGGCTGGCTTATTTAGGCCAACGAATTAGCATCGCTATTCAGCGGGGCATTCATCAAGTGCCAGCGTATGCTTCCGTCTGGTACTGGTCTGGATCAGTTACCTACAGACCGTTTGTAACAGTCCTTAGGTAACTCGACTGTTTCTCTTGTAAATATTAACATATACAAAAATACAAATAGAGTAAATACCTAGAGGCTAGATGGCGCTGCGTAAAATTAATGTCCTGTAGTAATTATTTATTGATATATTAGGAACACATTTAGGTATACTTTAGGGGACTTTGAGCAACTGCAAAGTTAGAAACTTTGTAGCAGTGTTCGCGCCCTCTGAACAAAATACTTAGTGCAGGTTCCGTCCGAATGGGAAGGTTTAGTCTTATCTAATAACTACAAGTAGTGTCAATAAATATTGTTTGGTTATTAGTAAATATAATGAATGAATGAAATAATGAGTTTGACGTTGGTTTGTTAGGTCTAACCATGCTTGATGTTAGTTGACCTGACAGCCTTATTAAAGGCATTGCCTACATTGTATCGGGTCATTCTTTAAATAACTTTCTCAAAACGTCTTTTGGCGAAATGCCAGTTTATAAGTCCAAAATGAGAATAGATTGCGAGTCGAATGTCGTTAATACCTCAGCTTTATTATGAGGAAGCCATCGGGACCGTAACTTCAAATTAAAACTGAAATAATGTTCCGTGAATACAAAAAAGATACTAAAAAGATAAGTAGTAATATATATGAAATAAGTTGTATATTAATACTTTTTTCAATAAACCAGTTTTCAAATATAACGGGAAGCTGATTGAATGAGCAAGGCATTCATTATTCAGCTGAGCATAAAACACAGTTTTTAAATTTTTTGTCAGTTTGTTTGTTTGTTTGTTTGTGCACGCGTAATTCCGGAACGGCTTAGCCGATATGGATGTGGTTATCAAAGATGTGTTGTATGGTTCAGGCCAGGTTAAACTTGAGTCAAGCGTGGACTAGGCGTGAAATATCGCTTGACGTTATTTAGGATGCCCAACTTTTTGGCCGCCATTTTCTAGTTGCCAGTTTGCCAGTTTCTAGACGTGAAAACCTGTTATTAGCTTTCTGATTCTATAGCTTTTGTTACTTTAACTTTAAGAGCTGTTGGTTTTCCAATAAATAAATAAACAAATAAATAAATAAATAAATAAATAAATAAATAAATAAATAAATAAATAAATATATAAATAAATAAATAAATAAATATATAAATAAATAAATAAATAAATATATAAATAAATATATAAATAAATAAATAAATATATAAATTTGTGCTAAAACTCGATGGAGGTTAGTCATCACATCCATACCTAGAAGGGCAAGGCGGTCAGTTACCCTTTTCAGAAGTATCCAGGATGCCTTTATAGGCTGCAGTGCCAGGTCAAATCAATGCTTTTTCGCCGAAAAGAGACATGTCTGAGTTTAGGAGACATTGAAACAGACTCTATTAACGTCTCCTCATTGGGAAACAAGACTACTTTCAAAGTGATTTTAAAAAATCTTACTGAAATATACAGCGGCTAGCAACGCAGAGGAAAAAACAAAATAAAAAACATATCAGATTTGAATTGACTGCCGTAACATGATGGCGACTTTTACACTTTCAGTCTTATCTTAGATCGTGTAAAAAGGTACTATAAAACCATTCCCCTAAAATACAACTTTTTAGGATTCCGTCCAAAGAATGCTACCCAAACATAGAAGCAATTACATAATAGCGTACTCCCATTGACGGCGGGAAAATAAAAATAGTGTTCGTGTTACAAAACGCTTCATAAATCTTAGTATAACCGTCGATGAATGTACGTAGGGCTGCCGCGTGCGTGGGAGTTTTATTTTTGACTTGACATATCGGTTGGATCCGAATCTGGTTTCGTTTCTATGAATTGTGTAAAGGTGTGTGGTTTTTGGCAGCTCGGTATTTGGGTCTATCTCGGATCTTGGATCTCGCGATCAAACGGAAGCGGGACATGAATACACAACATCAATTCTATTCCCTCCCGTCTGATCACAGATTATTTCTATCCGATTATATCTGCAAAACTTCTTTTGCATCGGACATTCCATTTCGAAATGATTGACAAACTACGTTTGTATCTGAGAGCGGTAATGCTGGGCCTGTTCGACTTATTTTGGGGACCTGATTACGAATATGATTTTTTTTTTATTGTACGACGGGTAAGCACTTGGTCTTCATCTCATCTGGTAACAAGTTGAGATTAAGCCGAAGGTGGAGGCTCACTTCACCCGGAATCCTCAGCTAACTGAGGAACTGGCTAACTTACCTCTGAATGCAGGAACACAAAAAAATTTGAATTGATATTATGGCGACAGAATTAGGTAAGATGGTGGTAGCTAGCCAGGCGGACTCAAACAAAGTCCTACCATCAATCAAACCAAGTACAATATACTGTACTCCCCATGGGGATCGAACCCGGGACCTCTGGATCTGAAATCGGTGGCTTGAACCACTAGACCACAGAGGCGGTATATGAAGGTAAAAATAAAAACGTTATTTCATTATTATGATTATTATTAATGTCTTAGAGTGAATGATTCAAAAGATGTTTACTTGTTTTTCAAGTGTCAAACGCTTAAGCGTAGGTACCTTTTTTTATTTTTTATTAAAAAATATTTTTTCACTATGAATAATATTTCATTCTATAATCCATTAAATAAAATGGCTCGTCAATACAATGACTTAGCTAGTAATAACATCTAACTTGATATATTCGTTCCAAAACTAAGTCAATTCATTAAAATTGTTAGGACTATCCTCTATCCCAATAATGCTATTAACTAGGCCACTCTATTGTTCAAAGTGATTTAGTTGGTAGATGGTACCTAATCATTAAAGATATACATGGGACAAATTTATGAAATTACATTTGTCTCATTTTATTTAAATTTAATTTATTTTTAACTGTATAAGTCTTAAGCGAATTTATATATTTTGTTTAGATATCCCGGAACTTATTTTAAGTTATGTTTTAAGTATAGTTAATTCCGCTCGATATTCTATGTTTTGCTTAGATGTGCGTGCATATGTTTATGTCGCAATCAAGATCAGAACTATACAATCTTTGTTGAACTATAATTTTATTGTGGTTGCGATGTGTTTTGTGCGTTTAAATAAAATAAAAAAAATGGTCGTATAAGTATACAATACCCGTTGAAGCCCATTTCGTGCTTGGTTGATGGGTCTATTTGTAATATTTATTTGTGTTTATTTGTATAGTGTAAAGATTGATTGTGACAACCCTATCCCCTGCCAGTTATACCAAAACCGCGGTTATTAATACAACGACGGGTTTATGATATTCGACTGAAAGTTGTTATTTAAACAAATGCGACGGTAAAATGTTAATAATAGCGCCTGCCTCGCTTCCTGTTTTTTTTTATTTGTCATGGGCAAGCTCTTTGACCTCGAGGCTTGGGATGGCCATGGGATTACCTGGGAGGGGATGAGGTCTTCGATGGAGAGAGCTTTCCCAGAAGTTACCATGAAAGGCACTGACATTCTTTTTTTTACCTATCGTAGTATCGGATACAAAAGTTCCGAGTTTGATCCCCAGGGGAGTAAAATATTGTGCTTGATTTGGTTGGTGGTAGGACTTTGATTATGTCCGCCATCTTACTTATGTCGCCATTTTGATGTAAGATAGCCAGTTCCTGAGACTGTTGAGGATTCCGGGTGAAGTGCGCTTCTACTTTCAGCTTTATTGTAACATTAAACGTACAATAAAAAATAAAAATACCTGATGGTAATCGGTAACCGTTGCCTATCGACGCTTGTAACATCAGAAGGTTTTTCATTTGCTCTTTACAGAACCTTGAAAAAATTAAAAAAACCCCATATTGTAGCTATTTATGAAAGCCTCGGCAGTAAGATCGTTTAACAATTGAATGCTTAACGACTCCTGCTTACAAACTTCGGCAGGAGAGGTCAAGGTCTACTCAGGCGAACCATCGACCATCACAGGTCCTACCATCAGCGGTAGAACCATCTGCATCGATCTTAGCTTTAAAAATGTTACTAGTAAAACGCCTTACGCTCCTGTCATTTTGTGGGAATGTACAAAAATAATTAATTAATGCTACATCACTACAACAGGAACCTTAAAATTGTAAGCCTCTAAGACCTATGGTTTTGGATGTGCATTAATTGGATGTCAGTCAGTCAGTCAGTCAGTCAGGCAGTCTATCAGTCAGTCAGTCAGTCAGTCAATCAGTCAGTCAGTCAGTCAGTCAGTCAGTCAGTCCGTCACTCAGTCAGTCAGCTACGTGACGATTTGATATATTTATATAACAAAGACTTGATCCACGTCTTACTTATCAATGTATTAAAGCGAGTTTATTATTCCATTCGTCAATCTACTTTATCAGGCATGTTGACAGCTGGCTGGCTTCTTACGCATACTTTTTATGCTACTATGTAAATGAGGCATACATTAGCTATAAATCCTTCGCTTTACCATGGCCTGCGAAAAATAAAAGAAGCCTCACTTCACATAACTAACAGGCACAATATCCAACAGCAACACACAAATTTCCCATCAGAATCTATAGCTGTATGGTATAGCTGGAAAATCATGAGGCATATATTCAAGACTTCTATTAACGTATCACAAGAATGAGAATGAAGCAAGACGTATTCAAGAATTATAGCAAGTGTAAACCGCCTTATGGAAAATTTGCGTATTGCTATTTCGCAGTTGGGTTTTAGTTTTTTTAATTTTAAACTCGTTTGGCATTGGAACTTGAAACCCTAGTGGGCAAGAATAAAATATAAAAACTTGTTTCCATCACTACCGGTTTTTTATGCTGAAATTGCGTGTAAAGAACCTATTGTGATAGTCACAAAATGTCGCATCAGTTTGTCGAGATGCGAGAATACAGGAGCGCGATTCTCTAAACCTGATTCCGCAACCGTTCTCCTATGACCGATTGGACTTTTCGTCGACAGGCCGATTCATTTATTTCCGTTTCACCAGCAGAGCTTTTCGACAACAGGCCTTTACAGCTACATGACGATAAACCTATAACTCTTTTAACTACAGACCTTTCCATCTACGGAGAATTCGCCGGCAATCCTATGATAAGCGATATTGAAAAAAATACACATTCTACAGCTTACTGTGTCGTTACGAAGAGATCAGAGATGGCTACTTGTCTTTAATTTCTTATTTTAGCACACCTGATACGATTCTACAGGGGTAGAACGAAAACACTCTGTGTATAATAGCGAGTTTAATTAACAAAGCAAAAGAACAGAGTAGAAGAATTTACAAGAAATAGAAATACAGGGTCGGGTCGAGTTATTCGTATCCGTATACGTTGAAAACCAAGGAATAGTATGCCACTGGCCTTAGAATGAGCGGGAGTCGGAGAATGCAGCGGCCGAGGTAGTGGGGAACGGAATCTCCTTCCTCGAGATCGGGTTCTGCCGATGATGATGATGATGATGATTCGTGCGGAGGTGCGCAACAAATCTCTAAACTGGTTGAGTCTCGCCGGTGGAATGAACCCTGGAATCCATTTCCCAGAAAGTTAGGAAAATTACTAGATTCCCAGTTTGACTGCTACATCCCATTATGAAAGAACGCAATGGCAACTAGCATAGAATAGTGATCAGTGATGTGGCAGTCAAACAGTGAGAATACATAAGCTAGACAGTGATGCAACAAAATTATAAATGCTAGGAAATAATATTATTATAATATTATTACTTATGACAACAATGAAACTTAGCTAGGTACTTCTTTCTGTACAAGAATATCACAAGAGCTAAATGGCTGATCTGAATGGTAATAATGGAAGATGATTTAAGCGATTACTAGAATAGGTACTCGAGTTAACATTGGACTAAGAATTGTTCAGCTGACAAATATAAAAGCCAACCAAGCCGCGTCGGTAATAAACCGTTAGACTTACCGTTACTTACATCAGCTTATTCTACTACACTAAAATAGATAACAATGCAACACTCACCCAAATTGGGGTTTCACAAGTTCTTAGACTTTAAGTTATTAAGAAGTTTTGTAAGAAATAATATTTTACAATTGTTTTATAAAGTCAATGACCAAGCAGTTATCCAGTGGTTATATCGTCTTCCACGTCCCTTTCTCCTTCCACCAATCACAGATCGCTTCCCCGTAACTGACATGCAATATGACAGTAAGTTGTAGCCACACTACAGATAACCAAGGTATCGCGCATACACGAGCGATGCGCGCGAGTATTTAAAATTAGGTATACGTTGCGTATCTACTCAATGGTTGATTAATTAAATTGGTAAAGTATGTAAGTAATTAAATGCATATATTAAGTAAGTCAGAAACGATACCGTTACATACCCCCTCTTTTAGGTCAGGATTTTTCCTGAGGAAAATCCACATTGGAATTAGTCAGGTCAATTTAAAATCTTTGACATGCCACGTCCCTATGTTTTGTCCAGTAGAGATGTTCTGAAGTTCATAGACAAGCTTAGACTTTTTTGCTATAATGCGGCATTTTATAAATTTCGGAGCAAATTTCTTTGAGAATCTTTTGTCCTTATCGCTGAGATAGAAAGTACGCTTCCAAACGATGTCTCCTAGATTAAAGTCGACATTTTTACGCCGTAGGTTATAGTGAGAACTATTGCGCGTGTGAGCTTTTATCAGAGAAAGTTGGACTTTATCAAAGATTTTCTGAAGTACACCTAAGTTCTCAGCGTAACTATCACGTGGTGTAAATACAATATCGTTCTCTAAGTCCGAGTCAAGGTAGTGTGATCCACAGCTAACCAGCTCTCGCCCGAAAACAAGAAATGAGGGAGTGAAACCAGTGACTTCATTAACGGCGCTATTAAGTGCGAACTGAATTTTAGCAATATTGGTATCCCACATTCGGTGATCATTCTCTATGAAAGTAGAGACAGCTGTCATAATAGTTCTGTTATATCGCTCTACAGTATTTACTTGAGGACTGTAAAGAGGTGTATAATATATATTTGGTATTTTATAACTCGCTAGTAAATTCCGCATTGTGTTGCTGGTGAATTGTCTGCCGTTATCCATTAATATCGTACTTGGAATACCATGTACCAAGAAAACATGTTCTTCCAAGATACGGACGATTATTTCAGCAGTTGCTCGCCTTATGGGAAACAGTTTACAATATTTAGAAAAACAGCAAGTAATTACAAGTAAAAATGTATTCTGCTTCTTAGAGACAGGTAAGGGACCTACCAAGTCCATACTTAACATTTGAAAAGGACGGCTACAGTCCTTAGGTCGACCCATCATACCAAGCGTAGAGTGAGTAGGATGCTTGTGAGAAAGACAAACGTCACAACTTGTGACAAAATTAGCTACATCATGATACATATTTGGCCAGAAATATTTTAAACTAAGGCGTTTAACGGTTTTAAATATGCCAAAATGACCCGATGTGGGTTCAGAGTGGTTTTGGGATATGATACATTGACGTTGTTCTAGGGGTATTACTTCCTTCCATTCAAATTCCCTAATAAGAGGGTTCAGAGATTTCATATATCTAAATAACTTATCGTTTTCAATGCGGTAGTTTAGGAACGATGTAGGCGACTTTCGACACCCTTCAAACTGTTTTAAAAACCATGTGTCTGTTGTTATTGGGATCGAAGGCATAGAATCTATCGCTGCAATGGGCACAGCGCGAGATAAACTGTCGGGAACTACGTTTTCGGCACCTTTTCTATGTTTAATCTCGAATTTAAAAGCCGAAAGACGTACACCCCATCTAGCTAGTCTTCCTGTCGGATTATTCAAGTTGAGGAACCATTTCAGAGAAGAATGGTCGGTGAAGACAGTAAACGTGAGGCCGCTTTCAAGGTAGCATCGCCAATTCTCTATAGCTGATAAAACAGCTAAAGCTTCACGTTCTGTAGCACTATAGTTGCGTTCTTGTTGTGAAAGTGACTTACTCATATATGCTATAACCTTTTCTTTTCCATCGAGTGTTTGAGTGAGCACTGCTCCAATACCGTAATCACTCGCATCAGTGTGCACTTCGAAGGGTTTTAGGTAGTCAGGGCAGGAGAGTATAGGCGCGGACACAAGATGGGACTTAAGTTTATCAAATGCGTCGTTAGCTTCAGGGGACCATGTAAAAGGAGGAGAACTCTTTTTTTGAGACGTTAACTTGTTCAAGGGAGAAGCCAAGGTACTAAAATTTGATATGAATCTGCGGTACCAAGACGCAGTTCCAAGAAAACGCCTAACCTCTTTGCGGTTAGTGGGTACAGGATAATCGACTATTGCTTTAACCTTATCTGGGTCTGCCTGCAGACCATTTGAATCAACAATATAGCCTAGATATTTTAATTGACTCCTAAAGAATTGACTCTTTTTAAAGTTGATTGTTAAGTTTGCCATCTTTAACTTTTGCAACACACGATCAAGCAAGGACATGTGTTGTTCAAAGCTATTAGAAATAATGATAATATCATCAACGAAGACAAAAACCTTGTGCTCGAATTCTGGCCCATAAAACAAAGCATCGACAAGCCTTTGCTGTGTGGCTGGAGCATTTGTTAAGCCAAATGGCATAGATTTAAATTGAAAGGTACCTCGAGAAGGAATATAAAAAGCTGTCTTCTGTCTGTCCTGTTCTCGGATAAGAATCTGCCAAAAGCTTTTGGAAAGATCTATGCTTGAAAGGTATCTAGCATCGCGCAAGTTATCAAGTATTTCCGAGATGTAGGGTAGGCTGTAAGCATCTTTTTTGGTAACGGAGTTAAGTTTTCGGCTATCTAAGCAAAACCGTAACTCACCGTTCTTTTTAGGTGTCAGTAGTACAGGCGACGACCACGGGCTTTCGCATGCCTCGACAACATCGTCTTTGAGCATCTCGTCCAACTGCTCGACCAATATACGTTGCTTTTCTGGCGACATTCTGTAGTATCGTTGACGAATAGGAGTAGCATCACCAGTATCAATCGTGTGAGTGGTCAAGTCAGTACGACCGAGACCTCTTTCTTCATAAGAGACTTCACGAAATTGAAGTATCTTTTGATCCGATGTCGACTTTTGCTCGTCTGATAAATGTTCGTACGAGCACAGGTTACAGCTTTGTTGAATCTCCAGATCAGTGGTAAGTATTTCGTCAGAGTCTCTGTAGTACGCGATGCTATCCAAATATTTTGGGAAGAGGTCAAAAGTTCTCCAAAAATCCATTCCCAATATAAGGGAGTGCTTAATATTGGGGACGACAAATACCTTAAGTGTGTGGTTTTGATTTTGGAAGGTTATCGGAAGCTCAAGAACCCCAATAGATTTAAGTTGATTGCCACCAGCAGCGGTAAAATGGACATTTGTACACTCTTCTAACTTAAAGCCAGCGCTCAGTAAGTATTCATGACTTCCGTTACCCAAAATAGTAGTAGAAGAGCCGGAGTCAAGAAGACCGATTAACAGTTTATTATTTATGTTCACCGCAATATAAGGTCGTGATTTATCGACTTTAGAGTGGTTATCGCGGATTGAAGAGACAGCGGTATATGTAGAAAATGAAGATATGAAGCTTAACCATTGCTTCCATTCAGTGGCATTGAAATTATTATGGTGAAACATAACGCTATCTTTACAATCCTGCGCAACTAGTTTTTTTGAATGCCTTTAGCAATTGCATTCTTACAATTAGGGCATTCTGAGCGAAGAACACCCTTCTTACCACACTTAAAACAGATAAGGAAGCGTTCCTCTTTGCAATATCTCAATGAGTGTTCATTGGTTCTGCACCGCGGACAAAAAGTAACTTTATATGAATTAGACATTAACGCTGCAATTGTTTCATTTTCATCTTTCTGTAGAGAAGATACACCCTCAACCATTTTTTTTGTATAAAAGTTAGAGCTATTATCATTGCCTTTATAAGCAAACTCAGGAGCTATCGTGTTCAAGGACGCTTTAGGTGGTTCACGAAACTGAGAAAACCGCGCCTGAATATTTTCATAGTTGCGGCATATACTTTTGAGGGCATCGATTGACTTAATTTCTGGAGAAGCCAACAAGGTATTGGCATAACAAGGTCTAATATTGTGGAGTAAGATCTCAAGCTTCTCATTTTCTGAAAGGGCTTTACTAAGACGGGAGAACATACCATGCATAATTGACAAGTAGATAGATATGTTTTCTGTTTCTCCTTGGGTGCGAGATCTAATCTCAGCAGCGAGTCTATAGTCATAGTCACTACTGCTGAAGTCCTCTTTTAAAAGTTCACAAAGCTCATGCCACGATTGGACTTTATCTTTGTTGCAGCGTAACCAGTGTAAAGCGTCATCAGTGAAGATCTCATAGGACAAGGACAAAATTTTCTCATAAGAAATGCTTCTAGACAATACAAATTCCTCTACCTTTTGAATAAAGGATCGTACGCAGGTTTTCCCCGAATACTTTAATTTGCTTATCTCTGAGGTCACGCTACGCTCACAATTCACCGAAACAGTAGGCACAGATGACTCCGAAGTCGTCGAGGACGTAGTTGGTGCAACCTTTGCTTGGGAATTGTGTGGACGTAAAGCGGCCAGCTCTTTATATAATTTTTCGAAGGAGGTTAAGCACTGTTGATAACCACCTGCTACTGACTCGGTACTACTCAACCTATTAACTCTGTGGTAAATGTGATGCAGCAAGGTCTCTGTTCTAGAAAATAAGTTTTTGTCAAACTTCTGTCTTAGAATAGTCAGGTTACTTTGGGCTTTCGTTAGGCATTCGTGAAGGCCTATCAAGTCCTGTTCTGGTTCGAGGTGTGACTCTAAAATATCCTCGGAGGGTAAATCTTGTGCAAGTTTAACTATTAGTTTGCGTAATTCCTGAACCGAGACGCCATTACCACCGCGAAGCTCGACTTCATACTCCAACTCTGATTTTTGGAGTGACAAAAACTTGATGACATACGTCATGTTGAGTAAGTGTTGCGAAGTTATTAGCCTAATTAAAAATATACTAAGCTACTTGATTTGCAACCCAATTTGTGCCAATAACAACCTTACAACAAAAATATAGCTTACATGTGGCACATAACTTACAATAAAGTGAGCAAAGCTTAAAAAACAGTAAATATTAAGAATAACACTTTCTATTACCACGTACAAGCTAACAACGTTTAATCAATCTTAAATCTAGAATACTAGAACTACAAAACAAAAAAAAATTAAGCCAACACCATAGAAAAACTACTAAATGCGATAAAGTTATTCAACGCAATACGGAAACGAATTAAACCTGGGTTGGGCGCCAATGATACGATTCTACAGGGGTAGAACGAAAACACTCTGTGTATAATAGCGAGTTTAATTAACAAAGCAAAAGAACAGAGTAGAAGAATTTACAAGAAATAGAAATACAGGGTCGGGTCGAGTTATTCGTATCCGTATACGTTGAAAACCAAGGAATAGTATGCCACTGGCCTTAGAATGAGCGGGAGTCGGAGAATGCAGCGGCCGAGGTAGTGGGGAACGGAATCTCCTTCCTCGAGATCGGGTTCTGCCGATGATGATGATGATGATGATTCGTGCGGAGGTGCGCAACAAATCTCTAAACTGGTTGAGTCTCGCCGGTGGAATGAACCCTGGAATCCATTTCCCAGAAAGTTAGGAAAATTACTAGATTCCCAGTTTGACTGCTACATCCCATTATGAAAGAACGCAATGGCAACTAGCATAGAATAGTGATCAGTGATGTGGCAGTCAAACAGTGAGAATACATAAGCTAGACAGTGATGCAACAAAATTATAAATGCTAGGAAATAATATTATTATAATATTATTACTTATGACAACAATGAAACTTAGCTAGGTACTTCTTTCTGTACAAGAATATCACAAGAGCTAAATGGCTGATCTGAATGGTAATAATGGAAGATGATTTAAGCGATTACTAGAATAGGTACTCGAGTTAACATTGGACTAAGAATTGTTCAGCTGACAAATATAAAAGCCAACCAAGCCGCGTCGGTAATAAACCGTTAGACTTACCGTTACTTACATCAGCTTATTCTACTACACTAAAATAGATAACAATGCAACACTCACCCAAATTGGGGTTTCACAAGTTCTTAGACTTTAAGTTATTAAGAAGTTTTGTAAGAAATAATATTTTACAATTGTTTTATAAAGTCAATGACCAAGCAGTTATCCAGTGGTTATATCGTCTTCCACGTCCCTTTCTCCTTCCACCAATCACAGATCGCTTCCCCGTAACTGACATGCAATATGACAGTAAGTTGTAGCCACACTACAGATAACCAAGGTATCGCGCATACACGAGCGATGCGCGCGAGTATTTAAAATTAGGTATACGTTGCGTATCTACTCAATGGTTGATTAATTAAATTGGTAAAGTATGTAAGTAATTAAATGCATATATTAAGTAAGTCAGAAACGATACCGTTACAACCGTTAGTTAAATATATAATTAAAGTATTTTCTTCAAAACCAAACAGAACTCTATGTTTGCAAACCTACCTATCCACTAGAATACCAAAGGCACCTAATTACCCAGGAAAAACCATGCTTTGAGTATAGATGTTTGTTCTGTGTTTGGGTTGTGTACTGTATGATCCGTAATCTCGTTATCTCGTCATTATGATAAGCTATATTGATTATCATATGGTCTAGATGGCGCTGTGTCAAATTAAATGTCACGTATTTATATTTATGCTGACGTGAGGGAGAAACTACATTAGTATAGAATCTCGCTTAAGAAACTCTTAAGAAGTAGATAAAATAGGAGTCTTCATATAAACATGGTTTGTTATCTCCCTTCATGTCTATAAATAAGTATTCGTAAAATTGTCATAAAAGTAAGCAAATGACCAAAAGACCAGTCTTTACAGATCCCTGACATTCCTACAAATCTTTAGAATTCCTGGACTTTTTCTATGAAGAAAGGAAAGCAGCAAGTCAACATTTTCTGGTCAGTGCTTGGTTATTGAATCATTGCGTGATGGAAGGCAATTGATGAAAATTATGAGATTATGGCCAGCTATGTGTTTGGGTCGTTAAAATTACGGTAACTTGATGGTATCTTCATGGTTATAGTGAAACTTATTTGTATATGGCAACTCGGAATGTTCTGAATTTAAGTCGCGAAATATTTGTAACGAAAAACTAAAATTATGGAGCATAGGATTATGTGTTTGGTTTTGTATTATGTACGAATATCGTTAGTGACCTTAAAGCTCAGTGGGTATAGGAAGAGGTGACAGGATCTCACAGGGTATAAGTAGATGGACAGCAGCATCCACCCGAGTACAGAACTTATACCTACAGCGATCTTCAAACCTCATGCCATGTGTGGTGGTTTTGGCAAACCCCTTCAGTTTATGGAAATGGTTAAATCTGAGCGTTTACTTTTCTGGGCTACTGACTTCATAACAATAGCTTCCTATTCAGATAATGCAAGTGAAATATAACCTTTAATAGTTGGTACATATTAAATTGCTACATTTCGCTACCTTTTTATTATTTGTATATCGATAAAGTGGTAAAAAATAGAGTTTTTTATCCTCCTTCATAATTTTAATAGGTAGCCGATGTCACTCAGCGACATCTCAAATGTCCAAATCCATCAAACCGTTTAGGCTGCAGAGCGTATTATAGAAATAGATATAATTATACCTACATACCGACTTAAAAAAAACTTAATACTTAAACAGCCGGTCGGTAGGTAGGTACTCGGTACTAAATATTTCTTCATTAGTTTTTGCGGCTTACTAATCGTGTGGGCGGTCAACTTGTGACATAACGTCAATTAGTTTGACAGTTACATCCAACTGTCAAATCACGGAAATATACGCGGCATTTTGAACTTTATACTCGCTAGTATACGAACTATGAAGTACAATAGCGGTTTGATACTTAGCTATACAAAAGAGGGCGAAATCTTTGTGACAAACAAATGAATGAATTATTACTTCCTAAGGATTTTTCGATTCATTCTCAATAGATTTTTTGTAATCTCAAATACCACTTACTTTCTGTGTGGGATTGTGGATCTTGGTAGTGTTTAGTTTAGTTTAGAATTTAAGTGAAGGTTAACCAACCGTAATATTGACATAGAACTTTTTAAATGCCACCTTACCACATAGTGGAAAATGTTTTGTATATGCCCTGTTTCCTTACCACCTTCATTCGTTAAAAATAAAAAATCCTCATTTTGAATTCTGTAAAACACAATGCGAGAATCATATAAAATCATCCAAATGGAACATCAATGTTTTAGACTAAACTGTTGCTATTTTTCGATGTCAAGCGCAGTACCTCTACTACAGCACAGCGAACCACAATCGCTAGTGAGAACATAAGAATGTATGAAAACTTATTAGCGCCTCCATCGAAAAGAATATGACAATGTACCTAAGTAGGTAATAAATTTGAAATAAAGTCAGTTAAGGAAAATATCTTACGACACGTAGGTAAGTATAGGAAACTACATTGATCCTGTAATCCTATGGTAAGCACACCGGAAGTTGTATTTTTTTTATTTTGAAAAAATATTGATATCCTCTAGCAATGGTTTGAAATTACCCGTCAGCCAGTGCATAATCACCTGTGAATCAATACGTAACTAGTTCATCGCGAGCTTTGTCCGTTTGTCCGCGACCGCGACTTGGTGCGCTGCCAACTTCAGACTCTATTTATTTGGAAATACATCATGTTGTAACGATGTCAATGACTCGCGACTAGGATTTTGTTGTCTCTTCATTGTGATTGAATGGACTTTGATATCGAGAACTGAGGAATGGTTCGAAATTCGAAACGTTCCTCACTTATTCGAGCTTGAATAGGTAACAGAACATATAAATATGTGCCAATGTACCGAGAAGGCGCGCGAAAAATAAAACAAGATGGCGCATGTAATAAATAAATAGGTACCTATCTATCAAAATTTAAATTTAATTGCGTTAAATAAAAGAAGATTTTTGTTTAATTTAAATGCTGAATGGTCAAGGCAAAGTAAATTTAAAAGGTGAAGCCATTGTTTAGCTCAGTTTAGTCCTGTGCCTATCCGGAGATTGTGGGCTTGAATAGGTAACAGAACATATAAATATGTGCCAATGTACCGAGAAGGCGCGCGAAAAATAAAACAAGATGGCGCATGTAATAAATAAATAGGTACCTATCTATCAAAATTTAAATTTAATTGCGTTTAATAAAAGAAGATTTTTGTTTAAATTAAATGCTGAATGGTCAAGGCAAAGTAAATTTAAAAGGTGAAGCCATTGTTTAGCTTAGTTTAGTCCTGTGCCTATCCGGAGATCATGCAACCTGGCATGTATTCAATTTGTATTTTATAGCGGCCCGACGGTATGACTCTTGTCCCTTGGGAAATGGGTAGGCCTTTGGTGTGGGACGCTACCTGCGTCGACACCCTAGCGCCATCTCATCTGCCTGGGACATCAGTTAGGGCTGGTGCGGCGGCTGATTCGGCCGAGGATCACAAAAGGCGCAAATATAGTGGTCTCGACAGAGCTTACCTATTTGAGCCTTTTGGGGTGGAGACCTTGGGTCCGTGGGGAGCCGGTGCCCTCCGGGTTTTCAAAAATATTGCGGGGCTTTTGATTGAGGCGACACGTGACCCAAGGGCTGGCTCTTATTTAGGCCAGCGAATTAGCATAGCTATTCAGCGTGGCAATGCAGCCAGTGTCTTGGGCACGCTTCCGTCTGGTACTGGTCTGGAACAGTTGAGTTACCTATAGGCCGTTTGTAACGGTCCTTAGGTAATCTGACTGATTCCTTTGTACTTAGTTAGTTTAATTTATTGCATAAATGTATACTTGTTAAAAAAAAAATTGTATTTTAAATACAAATTGTGCCGCACATAGTTTTCGGGTGTTGTCTTTTCGTCGAATTCCGTCGTTCGCAACCTTACAGAGTAGACGTGTGACATTTTTTCCTAAAATCCAAATAATTAGTGCCATCCAAAATAAATCACTATTGCTAACCAGTTAGTGCTCATATTAAAACAAACGTAACAACAGGAGTTAGTGCAATTTGTTTCTGCATAACGCATCCGCACAGCTTACCGAGGCCCCTCACCCCCTCGGCAAAACAAGACCGCTGCTAATTTTCGACCTGCTCGCACAGTGCTACACTACTATTGTCGAATCTGTGTGATCGATGTGAGGATCACCGTACTAGATTGCGGGGTTAGTTACTAACAGCCAAATCAACTATAAAACTGCACCCGTAGTGTATGAAACTCTGTACAATAACACCACTGCCACACCACCGTACCGACGTCGCCGCAGGTGAGTCAACATGTATCTAGCGCGATCACCTACCACTACAAACACGGGTGGCGGCTCACAGCCGGACCTGTCCAAGCTCAAAAGTATGGAGTCGGAATCAGTAACTTTTCGCTCAAAAAGAAAGCAACATACATTAGACTGTGATTGTCAATGCACAAACGAAGTGAATGACATTAAGGGTGAACTCACTCGCATGAGCTCAATGCTAGAAAAATATGTTGAATCCAACCAACAAATTATAAGCCAAGTCCGGGAAAGCATCTCTGAAGTTAAAGCTGAAATAACAGAAATTAAGGCTACTAATGAGAAAACGGTTAATTTACTCCAGACTAGTATTAATGAGGTTAAAATTCAAGTAACCGAAATTATGACTACAACATCAAACATAGCAATTGAACAAAATAACATCAAAAGTCATATAGCTATACTAGAAAATAAAATATCACTCGGTGAAAACAAACTCCAGGTTCTTGAAACTGAGTTGAATAAAAATCCCCCCTCTACATCTACATCCGCGCAGTCCGTAAGCCAAATATATGCAGATGAAAGAATGATTCGTGAAGTAAAAGAGCGCAATGAACGAGAAAAGAATATAGTAATCGCTGGCATACCAGAGCAAAACTCTGCCACGGCGGAAGAGAGAATCTCTAAAGACGAGGCTGATGTCATTAGCATCACCAGCGCTATCGAAAATAACATACCTAAACCGATAAAAGTATTTCGTATCGGAAAGTTTACACCTGGAAAAAATCGAAGAGTCAAAGTTTGCTATAATACGCCAGCAACCGCAAAACAACTTCTTCGAAGCAAGAATAAGGCATCCGATACCATAAAAATATTTTCTGACCAAACACCGGCCCAGCAAAAATATCTACAAGAATTGAAAGAACAACTAAATCGACGTCAGACAGCTGGAGAAAGCATTCTTACAATAAAATATATCAATGGAACTCCCAGCATAGTGCAAGCTGTTCCAAAAAACTCCAAGCAGTAAAAGCCACGCTTAAACAAGAAAATACAACTACCCACGAAGTATGTAATACTTACCATAATATCACTTTCAACAAGTCCAGATTAACTTTCTTATACCTCAATGCACGCAGTATAAAAGCAAAAGGTAAATTCGATGAACTCAAATGCATCTTGAAATCGACCCCAAACACCATACACATTATTCTACTAACTGAAACATGGATTAAAAACGAAACGCAAGCCCAACAACTCCGAATTACCAACTACACACATTACTACAACTATCGAACCGACATGAGAGGAGGTGGAGTATCGGCATACGTGCACAACGACATAACACATAGCCAATCAGAGTCTGCGTACGTAGATGGTAACAACTACCTTTGGATCCGTTTGGAGAAATACGCACTAGAAGTTGGAGTAGTGTACAATCCAGGTGACACAAACTTTACAAAATTCCTAGAAACCTATGACCTACAACTACAACAACGAAAGAGGGCAATAATTTTTGGTGACTTCAACATCGACCTATTAACCAAAGATAGATACACTAAACTATATAATGAACTTGTAAATGAAGCCGGGTACAGAATACTAAATAAACTAAGTAAAAGGTTTAACACCAGAGATTCACCAACTAAAAATTCTATCCTGGACCATGTTTGCACAAATTTGAAAAATAATAAATTTCACATGGCCATCGTAAATTCGTCAATGTCTGATCACAAACAGATATACTTTGAGTTGAAAAAGTTTAAGCCCGCCCCCAAAACACGTAAACAATACGAAGCCATCGACTATGGGAAATTATATAGTTTGGTGGAAAGCACAGACTTGAACAACTGCAACGACGACTATGCACTACTGGAAAACAAGCTTAAGGAATTCACTGATCACTGCAAATTACTAAAAAACAAAATTCTAAATCTACCACAGAAAGAATGGATCAACGATGGTTTACACAGCTTAACCAAAGAAATCACTTATGGGCTGAACTGCAGAAAGACCCAACAAATGTGAGGCTAAAAGAAGACTACAAAGATAAAAAACATATCACTGCCAAACTGATTCAGTACACCAAAAAAAACTATCACTACAATGAATTCAAGAAATGCGAAAAAAAGCCAAAAAAGATGTGGAAGCTTATCAACAATTTAGCCAACAACAAAATTAAAGAAAACTCTACTCCTCCAAAACTTATTATAGAATCCCAACTAATCACTAATCCAACTGACATATGCGAGGCTTTTAACAAATACTTTTCCAGCATTGGCTTTCTTCTTGCAGATCTGATACCAAAAACTTTTCATGATGATTTTTCAAAAAGCCTACCTGGCACGGTGACACATACACAATTAACAACTTTCGACCCCTGTACGATAGATGAGATTGACAGTATAATAACCAATCTGGATTCCAATTCCAGCACAGGCGTCGATGGTATAAATACCAAAATTATTAAATGTATCAAACCCCTTATCATCAATAATCTAACTAATTGTTTTAACAAACTATTGAATCATGGTGAGTTTCCTAATACAATGAAAATTGCAAAAGTTTCCCCTATTCACAAGTCGGGTTCCAAATCTGAACCGGGTAATTACCGACCCATCTCAGTCTTACCTACAATATCAAAGATTTTAGAGAAAGTTTTACACAAACGATTAGAAAAATATCTTGCATCTATTAACTTCCTATATGACCATCAATATGGATTCAGACCTCAAAGTAACACTCTTGCAGCAACAGTTGACTTAATAACTGAAATAAAATCTAATATCGATTCTAAAAATATTGTTCTCGGCATATTCATCGATTTAAAAAAAGCTTTTGACACTGTCAGTCACACACTGCTTCTAAAAAAACTAGAATGCATCGGAGTTAAAGGCGTCGCTTTGAAAATGTTCCAGTCATACCTGTCTAACAGGTCTCAAATAGTTCGAATCAATAACTTCCAGAGTAGAGCATTGCCTCTCACTTACGGTGTCCCGCAAGGATCTATACTTGGCCCACTACTTTTCTTAATTTATGTCAATAACATCAGCGAAATAGGTCTCAGCGGTCATCTTACCTTATATGCAGACGACACGTGCCTGTTTTATTTTGGAGCGTCGATATATGACATAATCTCACGAGCACAGAATGATCTAAACATGCTTTTCTCTTGGTTTCAATATAACCTATTAACGATGAATATATCGAAAACATGCTATATCATATTCAAATCAAAAAATAAAATTATCCCACCTTATAATCCCCCGAGCATTGATAATATTCCCCTAGAAGAAAATAACAACGAAAAATATCTCGGTCTAAGAATGGACAGCAGTTTGACATGGAACGCACACATTGAACATGTCAAAACTAAATTATCCTCGCTAACTGGCTCGCTGCGGGACATCGCTCGGTGTGTACCTCGTCAAATACGATATACAATATACAACTCCTTGGTTAAATCGCATCTTCTTTACTTAATCGAAATCTGGGGTAGTGCCGCAAAAACCAGACTTGCCAAGCTCCAAGTTGTTCAGAATAAAATTATCAAAACACTATTTAATTACCACTATCTAACACCTTCAGAAACTATTTACAAAGAAACCAATTTAATGAACTTAAAACAATTATATCACTACTGTACTTGCATATTAGTCCGCAAAATCCTTAAAAAACAAATCCATACTAACTTAGCCTTTACTATTAAACGGCAAGTTACGAATCGAAGTACCCGCCGAGCGAGTTTTATCGTGCTACCAAAAGCGCGAACCAACTACGGCAAGAAAAGAATTACGTACGAAGGCGCTCAACTTTACAATAAGTTACCATCATCCCTTAAAAATGTAAACTCGCTTAACGTATTTAAAATAAGACTTGCTCAACACATTATCAACTAACTTTGTTTAATAATACATACCTATCTACATAAATCGTTGTTATGTAATTTAACTACGTTAAATGAGTGCTAGCTAAAAGGCAACTAAGTACTTATAAAACCACATACCTACTATGCATTTACCATACTTACCTTATACTTTATACTTAGCATACTAACCTAGCTTACTTTTAGAACGACCTACTATAATAATAATCATAAGATAACATAGTTCTCGTGTAAGTGACTTTAATGTCTTTTCGAGAATAAATGAATTAAAACAGTGTTGCCCTTAATGGTAGGCTCAAACATGGTTATTTAATTAGGTACTCTGTGGAATATTTTCTTATAGGTAGGTAGGTTTAAATTTCACTAAAAATGTTTTATCCGTAACAGGGCGTTACAACGACCAGCAAATGCCATAATCAGAAGGCCAGTAGAAAAAACTCCGATAAGCTTTACGAGCCTACTTATCTCGCCAGCTTGGCACGAAGTCAACTTGCCTCTGGCTTGCTTTGGATGCTAAGAGTTACTGGGATGGAGTAAATTTGGCTTATTGAGCCTATGTTTTCCACGACTGCACATAGGAAAACAGGTTTATCTGAGTATTTATACAGCTTCCACCTTCGGCCAGACACCAGGGCCCGTATTCACGCGGCCTGTCTTCATCCGTATTCACGATTGGTCATAGTGAATAAGGGGGCAGGTGAGATGAAGGCCAAGCGCTTCCTTGTCAAGCGATAAAAGAAATAAAAGAATTATATAATTTTCGATACGATTCTCTCAGAATCATCAAGAGCTACAGCGGTTATCGGTTCTGTGAGCCTAGCTTTCTATCTTCGTCAGTAGCTTTGGTTCTCTTACGATAATCCACATTCTGGATTGAATATTTTCTATTATCCTACGAAATTTTCGTACCAGTCCCAGCGTTCCTAGTAACCAAAGGTCGGCATTACCATGGCTGGATGGAGGGTATGCCCCATTACTCCTATAGTTTCTTCTGTGCCGTGTTGTATGAAACAATAGTAATGAAACATTTACAACTTCCTCCATCAATAACACTGAACTACCTTCCTATGATTAAATACAGAATCATAACATCCCTTTGTTATTTGAACTTGCGAGCGTTTTATAGCATTTACAACTTTTTGTTACGTTTCTAGCACATTCTTGAATATCGAAAAAACTAAAACCAAACTGTTTTTTTTTCTTATTGGTGTTACAAGCTTTCACTTGATAAAAATAGTCTTTGATCCCCAGACCTCTAAGTAAATTTCCATACCTATACAATGTTGCGATGGTTTAGTCGGGTTTACATTTAATGCCGGCTTGTTTTCGCTGGCGGCGTGCGCTCTGAGATCGATCTTTGCGTAGGAGTAGGAAGTAGGATAGGATAGGAACACGGCCTCTTTTTAATTTGGAATGGGTAAGTCTGGAGGCTTGCCTGGGCATTACCTGGGTGAGGATGAAATCTACGATGCTTTTTAGAGGCTGCCTATAATGGGGAACACATCTGAACTGCTTGGCGGCGGACTCCGCCAGAAGCGCGGTCATAAGTTGTCGTTACCAGTGGTCCACCTGGCTAGCTACCACCGTCTTACCTAATCCTGTCGCCATAACAATAATTCTTAAATTGTTGTGTTTCGGCATTTAGAGGTAATATAGCATGATAGCCAGTTTCTCAGTTTATTGAGGATTCCGGGTGAATTGCGCTTCGGCCTTATCGTAACTTGAAAAATCAGGTGAGATGAAGGCCAAACCAAAAAGCTCGGTGGGCCTTATCAAATTCTACCATCAGCGCGTTAAGATCATTCAGCATAACGTTGACTAGTGGTAGACCCAACACCAAAAAAGTACCTATCACAATCTATACAGGATCGGTATTCAATCGGAAATCGGTAACTGCGCGTGCATCACATCAGCAGCCCATTTTGACATAACCACGCTTGGCACATATTGGTGATCACAGTAACGGCTACCCTTCGTCTGGTAAGATCCTTGAATGATTGAATTAATGAATGAATGCATTAATGAAAATACTTTATTGCAAAGCTTAAAATAAAACTGGATAACTTGAAAAAAAAAAATACAATAGGCGGTCTTATCGCTAAGAAGCGATTTCATCCAGACAACCTTTGGATGGAGAGGATTTCATGGCTAAAGAGATGGTTGGTGGTGCACATATTAATTTGGGATCTAGCTAAATTGACTATATATAATACTAATATATAATGTAATATATATATAATTTATAATATATAATACATCCTTAGTTTGCTTTTACGACATGGGCTGAGTTGGAGTGGTCAACCGCCATAGCGATCCCTCGCTTTAAAGCAGTGGACTCGATCAACTTTATGATGATAAATTAATCAACTAACCCAGAATAAAATGCTCAAACTGGTGTTCTTCCAAACAAACCATAAAAATAGCCATCCACACTCCTAAATAAGTCTTAAAAATCTTATAAAAAGCGGCAATTCACGCAGTGGCTTATAAATTTATGATAATGTAGAGGCCACAAATCATAGCTACCGTCGCACTGCTAGATGTTCTGTGGAGATGCGTGGGCGTCAGCGTCGTTCTATTATCGCCTTATGTACAGTCGCCTGCAATATTAAGTGTACCTATACATACACTTCATTATATTCTAAGGGTTTCGTATCCACACTTGGAAATGCACTAATATGTATACGCTTAGTGTAGGACGTCCACCGGCTAGATGGAGCGACGATCTCGGTACAGTGGCGGGCAGAGTGGATGAGAAAGGCCAAAGATCGGTATTAGTGGGAGACCTACGTCCAGCAGTGAACTGCGATAGGTTGATGATATACAATTCATAATTTCCAAAAATATAGTTTTTTTATGCATGAAATGTTAATTATTTGGCATTCAAATGTGATATATCTATCGAACTTGAATACAAAAGTAGTGACATATTTCACCATACCGAATATAAAAGTAACGGCTCCATTTTGAAAACGATGAAGTATATAATGTACTTACATATTTTTGCAGGCGACTGTACAATGAATCTTAGCTATGTCGGGGTGAGGTTTCGAATGTGCTTGAAGATAACAAAATAACAATATTACATAATCAAGTAATATTCAAGCTACCTTGGAATTAGACATTTTTTTTTTTCAAAATAAAAAATCATCGCACTAAGAAGTAAAGTATAAAGACATTTTTTTTTTAATTTAAAATAACATCAAATATAAAAGGGAAAAACGTGTAACCCGTTTTTTAAAAGTGGATTTTTAAAGAACTGTGGAAATTGGTGTTTGGATTGGACCTTATGTTTACAAATCTAGCAAATAATCGAACAACGTTTTGGTATCACCCAAATCTCATCCCCTAAGGAGGTAACGAAATGCATATAGGAAGAAGTCAGGTTTTGACCGCCTCTGTGGGTTAGTTTTCAACCCACCGATTTCAGATCTAGATGTCCCAGGTTCGATCCCCGGGGGGAGTACAATATTGTGCTCGGTTTCGTTGGTGGTAGGACTTTGTTTAAGTTTGTCTGGCTAGCTACCACCATCTTACCTAATTCGTTTGCCTAATTGTCGCCATAATAGCATTTATGAAATTGTTGTATTCCGGATTCCGGGTGAAGTGCGCCTCCACCTTTGGCCTCATCTTAACTTGTAACCAGGTGAGATGAAGGCCAAGCACTTCCCCGTCGTACTATAAAAAAAGGCTGCTCCTGAGACTTTAGTTACATTGGCGTGCAGGTCGGTAATTAACTATTATATAGCAATAATAATACATTTATTTATTTTCCTTTTACATACATAGACTTTCATGTTGTAAAAAGGTTCGCACAGAAAATACTACCCCCACTTTAATGTAGGTAATAATATATATCCAAAGCTGCGAAAATATTAATGGTTTATTTCGATCTTAATATTTAACATTTCAGTAACCAACAAGAAACATTATACCGAAACCCAATAAACGCTAAATTGGTTACGATAAATACAGAAAAACATTTCATTTTATGTGGCCCTACCACAGGTTATTACAGTAACATCGTGATTACAGTAGTTTTCCGGCAAGTAAGGTCAACATCCGGAAACTATTAAGAAGGGCTAGCCAAATGCAACGAAACTAACGTTTGTTCGACACCCTCCTAACAGTAAAAAATGTATGAGATGACATTTTGACCTTAGTTTACTACCATTTTTTACTGCCGAAAACTATTCGGATGTTTCTTCGTTGCATTTGGCCATTCAGATGACTTATACAGATTCAGAATTTACTCGAGCCTCGAGTAAATTACATTACTATACTATCAGTATAAAATCCGTATTCTGTATCGATTATTAATAATCAATATACAAAATTATATTTATTAGATAACGTAGTATATCTTATTATATTATATAAGTTATTTATTAACGTTGTACATTTTTCCCTTCTATTATATATATTTGTATGATAATATTATATGCGTATGCAATGAAGTTTATTTAAAAAAAACTGATCCCGTTTCGCGGCACTCAAGTAGGTTAGCTCTATAGCGTGCGGAGTGATCAAGCTGTCAGATCGTGCATGATTATTTAACATTTTTTCATTTTAGTTCCTGACTATCTGCTAGTGGCGCTGTTACGGTTTTCATCAATTTTACCAACTGTTATCTCTACTGACAGTACCTAGTTGGCAAAAAGCCTTGGTAAATCTACTAGGCAGGTAAATTGGGACGTAAAAAGAAATATCACTTTCTGTATGTACACACTCTATATCCACTCTCCCACGCAAACCTATGAGTGCCTATTTATTAGAATAGTCTGTGATCCTAGGTACTAATTATAGGGTAGGTAGGTAACCTAGGTACTTTATAATTAAGTATGTATGTTTTAATTTACCAAATTTCCCAAGTCGGCTAATAATACTACAGCGTAGCTAGCGTAATCAAAAACGCGAGTGTACCAAGGTGGGTAGCTAGTGGGACGATCAAATGGTCATATCAATTTGCACAACACATTACAAGCAAGTTTATGGTTATGACTTAATATTAGAACTTGTGTGGGATTTTAGCTAAGCGGTAGTGTAAGTAATAGTGCGTTGCCTCGCAAACATTACAAAAAGATGAGTGCTGAAAAATATCCACGGTGTTTTTTTCATAGAGAGCGGGACGCTCAGCACTCAACAGTTAAACTCTTTGGTGCTAAGGAGGCCCACCAATGGACGCCTGGCTGTGATGATCATGATTAGCTATGTTAGTTTCCTTCTTTATGCTCAACTTTTTGTAAAATTACATGTATGGATATACATAATCATTACTTACTGTATATGTGAGTGCATACACAGAAATAACGCTTTATACATGTAAAACGTTATTTTAAGGCAGAGCTGATCAACTGCCAAGCCTCATAGCTTGGTAGTAACTCTGCCTTCTGCGCTGAAGGATGTGGGTTCGATTCCAACCCAAAACTAACATCTAATCGTATTATCCAAAAAAAAAGCTATGCTTATTTTGGGGCTAGATCGTTGTGTGAAATTAATGTCCTGTAATATTTACTGAGCTGTGAGGCCGGTAATATTACCAAGCTATGAGGCTTGGCAGTTGATCAGCTATGCCTTCAGCGCTGTAGGTTGTGGGTTCGATTTCCACCCAGGATAAAAACTGAAGTATTTATAAAAAAAATATGTTAATCCGCCTCAATGGGCTACTGGTTCGCCTTCGTTCGATCAAGAGGTCCCGGGTTCGATCCCCAGGGAGTATCAGGAATAGAGATATCACATCTTTACTTGTTTTTTAAATTGAAAAAAATAAACTTCCTTTTTTTCGTGTGATTACAAAGGGTCGAGAAACAAACGTCTATTTGAACGTAAGATATCTTATCCGCTTTTACAAGTTATTTACCATATGAATCGGAGCACGTACCTCATCAGAGCATGTCCTAGGGAGAGTGTCCTCAGATATAGATAAGATAGAGCCTCTATCTCGCGCAGGCTGCCGTTGATAGCTTTTTGATGGCGCATCTACATATTGATTCAGAAATGGTGGAAACTATGTTAGATCTTTCCTATAAATGTACAAGAATTTATGTTTAGGTATGGCAATATACAAAATAGGGGCATATTCGGCTTAAGGCAGAAGAGCAATGAAATAAATGTACGGTCTTGCAATCTAGTTCCTAACAAAAAATATTGAGGACTGCGAACTTGATAACTTTGGGGTTCCGTACCTCAAAAGGAAAATACGGAACCCTTATAGGATCGCTTTGTTGTCCGTCTGTCTGTCAAGACCCTTTTTCTCAGGAACGCGTGGAGCTATCAAGCTGAAATTTATATCAAATACTCAAGTCTATTGTCCCGAAGCTGTGAAAAAAACAAACTTATAAGCCCACTCGCAAGGGAATCAAAACCTACAGAGTACTTCCCGTAAACTCAGAATCTTGAAATTTGGTACGAAGCAACGTCTTATAGCACACATAAAGGAAAAATTCCGAAAACCCAAAATGTTTAGTAACATCACATAATACATATTTTTAATAATAAGAAACGATAATGAGACCTTTGTCTTAAATGTATGCTCCTCCAGCTTTCCACATTGTAATGTTATTGATTTCATTTAGCAATAAAAATACCATTTTGTGCATAATGTGCGCGAGTCCAACTCGCACTTGGTCAGTTATTTTTATTGTAAGACGGGTAAGCGCCTTCATCACACCTGGTTTAAAAGCTATGGATAAGGCCGAAGGTGGAAGCGCACTTCACACGGAATCCTCAACAGTCAGATAAACTGGCTATCTGACCTCTAAATGCCGGAACACAACAATTTAGAATTGTTGTTATGGCGACTTTGGTAAATGGTGGTAGCCAGGCGGACCCGAACAAAGTCCTACCACCAACCAAACCAATCACAATATTATACTCCCCTGGGACCGAACCCGGGTGTTTTGGTAGTAATCAATGATTATTACACGTCGAGCGCCTGTCGTTATCGTTACTGTAGATTATAATCGTCAATCATCACATCACGTCTGTGACAACAATGTGTGTTGCCAGAATTTATAATTTGACAGCTGTCGAGTGGCTATTGATCGGTGATAATCTTACTTTACTATTATGGAGCAACGACACCATGCAATAGCTTGAGAAATTCATATAGGTAACAAATTATTTTTAGAAGTTCCTAATATCTGAAAAATACGTTTATTCAAACAATCACAGTACAGCAACTGCCCATTAGTGTCCACTGCTGAACAGAGCCTCCTCCAATGTTGGAGGGTGGCATGAGTCGGTGATCGCTGTAAAAGTATTTATAACCAACAGCAGGAAGCTGTCCTGGAGAGATCCCTTACTCGGCTTTTATGACACCCATAGCTTGAGTTGGCGCGGTCGATTCTTATGCCGCGAACGCCACGGCAATTCGAGCAATATGTATTATTAAACAAACTTTTTACAAGTGAAGCAGTCGTGCCAACGGTCCTTGGACGTTATAAACGGTCGGAGGTAGCTCGACTGTACAAAAAGGAAGCGTGCCCAAGACTAGCTGCATTGCCTCGCTAAAAAGCTTGCTAATTCACTGGCTTGGTCGCGCTTCCTTTCAACCTTAGTAATATATTTTTATTATAAATTACCAAGTAACTAAACTTGTAAAATTATATATTCAAAAAACTATTTAAGAAGCTACAATAAACAATAATACCCTTATTCGTACCATATAGTCTTTCTTCTTGGCAGTAGGTACATTTCAATGAAAGTTAATAGGAATGTTCCATTACCATCATTCTAAACCATATCACTTAATCGTGACCTCTCATATCACCCGCTACTTACCATAATTGATTTACGACATGCCACTTAATTACTTTTATGATGGCGTATAAACTTTTACACTTGTACTGTTTATGCATTTTTCAATTAGTAAGAACCTACTGCTGTCTGGTCTGGGCATTTTATATTCATAGATGGAGTTTTGCAGATCGAGCTACGTTTAGGTTTTTATCATCTTATACCTAACTAGTGAAATACCTGGGACTTTGTTCCCGCTATCCCGTGGGATTTCTAAATACCTACCTGATCACTCCTATAATACAAAAGAAAGCTATTTTGAAAATGTGTAGACTCTAGGACCTTTGGTTGGCGGTGTGTGTCGATTGACATTTAGTCGATCAGTAATACTATGTTTGTAGTAACTTTTTTGCCTAACACGGCAGACTAGAGAGACGAGATTTAATTAAGATCTTAAATCTTCGTTATATTATACCAAGATCTACAAACAGAAGAACTCCTATCATTGTAACAAACATAGGCTGAGTACTTTATAAATAAACCGGCCAAGTGCAGGACACGCACACCGAGCGAGGGTTCCTACTTATACCGATATATTACCGACCCTTATTTATGGGTCAAAAATGCTGAGCTCCGTTTTCCACCCAAAAACACACCAAAATAAAATAATCATAAAGAGGCATTTAATTTTAAGATAGCGCATCTAGCCCCAAAAAGCATGAAAACCATATAAGCATTACTTGTAATATGGGAACTAGATAATGGATATATAATATTTGTTTTTTTATTGTACGACGGGGCCTCACGGTGCCAAGTTATTGTAACACTGAAAGTGGAACCGCACATAACCTGGAATCCTCAACAGACTGAGGAGCTGGTTATCTCGCCTGTCGGAACATATTTTACGACAGCCATAGGTATGATGGTGGTAACTAGCCAGGCGGACTTAAACAAAGTCCAAGAATACACAGAACAAAAATTCATGACACAAATGTTTGTTAACAATCGCTATCTAGCAGTCCAACGTTGGACGTAGGTATCTCCCAAGGTTCGCCACTGATCCCGATCGAAACCTCTCTCACCCACTCTCTGCCCACCACTGTACAGAGTGTGTATGTGTACGAATAATTTTGTGTGAGTTTTTTGTTTGAGTTGTTTGTTGTTTAAGTGACTTTTGACATTGACATTGCTGAAATGTCTCATAGCAAAGTTAAGTACTCATGAAAAGTGTATTTCAACCGCTTTTGTGGTTCGCCCACCGGTCATCATCAGATCCCCAGGATATAACAATATTGTTACGAAGCACAATAATGTTTGTACGGTTGGTATTAGGACTTTGTTTTAAGTCCGCCTGCCTAGCTACCACCATCTTACCTTATTCTGTCGCCATAACAACAATTTCAAAATTGTTGTGTTCCGTCATTTAGAGTTAAGTTAGCCATAAGCCAGTTCCTCAGATGGTGACGTGTGCCCTCCTTCAGCCTTATCAGAACTTGAAAACCCAGGTGAGATGAAGGCCAAGCGCTTCCCGTCATACAAAAAAGTGTTCTGGGTTTAGTTAATTTGTATTTAAATTAGCTGTTATTTAATTAAGGCTATACCACGACCGTATTTCACTAGCAGCGTTCGACGTCGATTTTCCGTATCATATTTTACTGGAAGTAATAAATAACTTGTAACAATCTTCGTTTTATAGCGAAACGTCCACGACTTGCTATAAAATTGGAATTAATAGGTATCAGGAATTCAGGAATCCCACTCAAATCTATCACGAAACAACCTTTGTCACATGCAACATGTTTTTTTCATATTTTATCTAGCAAACGCCCTGCAAACTCTCCAGAACTACTGAAATAAAAAAAACGGGCAGTTTTTTTTTATGTAAGCCCTTAGAGTGCATGTACGACTTGCACTTGGCGGGTTTATTTATTATTAATCAGGTAATCCGTAATAAAAATTAAGAAACCTGTAATATCCTATGTAAAACATACCTACAGTCTTTTTAATGTAAAAATATATAAAATAACAATAATTTTATTTATTTTGACCATTTGTTCATTTCCTAGGGGATATCTAACTAATTTTCTTATCAAGTGTGATTATTGAAATTTGCAACAAAAAAAAATACCTAGAAGTAGTTTGGGCTGTATAGATTGACAGTCAGTCATCCAGTCTACGCAAACTATTTTACCTATGTAGATAAAAGTGTTCCTCTTCGTGACTTCCGTCTATAATTATAATAGGTTTTTTCATGACTGGGTCTAATAGAAAAGAAACTCCACCGAACCTAGTTCTTCAAGGTTTTTCAACGATTTAGGTGCTATAACATTGAAAATAATAATTTCGGTAAAGATCAGCCATTTTATATTCTGCCAAGCGTTGCCCCCTTTCTGGACTCATCTCATACCCGATATTCAATACAAAAAGAGCCTTACAAATTAGTTGCTGAGAGAAACAAAAAAGGTTTTACCTTTGCATTCGTTGGCCTCCTTCGCCGTGGCGCGCCCCCACGGCCGGTCGAAGTGGAACGGCTTGCATCTCTCGCAGTCTCTGCCCGCCGTGTTGTGCTTGCACTCACACGTCAGCTGCTGCACCAGCCCCGCGCCAGGAGTCGACACCTCCCCCTCCTTCATCGGAACACACCGCGAAGCGTGCCCGTTGCACTTACAGCGACCGCCGACCGCGAAGTCTGACACCGCGTAATGCTGACTCCCAGCCGCCGCTTGCTTCTTACCATCCACCTCATCACCCTCATTCACCATGTGCAAACGGTTGAACACCACGCGGATGTCGGTAGCCGTCACCCAGTCTTGCAAAACGGGGGATTGGTCAAAGTTCGCGGCGCTCGGGCGTCCTTCCAAAGTACTGAATGCTAAGCGAGCTCCTCCGTTGCTTTCTCCTGTCAATCGGTGGCTATCGGAGCATCTCGCCTCTTGCTCGTTGGCAGCGGTGACGGTCGCTTTGTTCGGGCGGCCGTACACCCGCCGGCACTGGCTGGAGTAGAACTGGAACGGCTGCCAAGTGCCTCCGTAGTCGGCGCTTTTGTAGATCGCTACGGAATCCGGTCTCGCCGCTTTCGGACAGAATTGAAGACTAACGTACGTTAGTTCGTACTTTTTGCCGAGGGATAAGGTTAGGGAGACGTTGTCGGGTGGAGAATCGTACGCGGCGGGAGATAAGGCAGCGGATCGCCAGCAGGTCACTTCGTTGGGGTTGTTCAGGTCGGTGAGATGGCTGGGGGGTAAGCGGCGGTCGGCGCGGGCGGCGTCGCAAACCCGGCACGCGGCGTCGGGCGGGTTGTCCCCGGGAGGGTCGCAGAGGCGTTCTGGGCCGCGGCGGCCGCAGATCGAGGAGGCCACTACCGGGGCTCCGAAGGCGGCGTTGACGAAGTCGGGGATGCAGCGTCGCGGGCGGCCTTCCTCGTAGCAGGTGTCGGGCGCGGCGAGCGCGAGCGCCGCTGCCAGCAGCACGGCGCTGACGGCGCGGACCACCATGCTGATCACTCACTGCACTACACTCGCGTAAAGTTTCCGAGATCGCGGACTCTGGCTGTGACCACACGTGCGCGCCGGTCGACGGCCGCGGTAGACTGGCGGTGGCGGGGAGCTTCCCGAAAGCTCGTGGCGGGGCGCGCACTGATGGACGCCAGCGAAAGTTTTTTTCATCGTGGACTGCGCTAATGGGAAGTGACAATTTTTACAGGCGATTTGTAATTTTTTTGCGGACATGACGTTATGGGTTTTATGAGGCGCGAATAGGCCAAAGTATACGCGACGCTGTATCTAATCTTGTTCAACGCATCAAACGTTTTCACTTCCGTAACAACTGATTGGTACTGCTATAACACACTCCACTGAACTCTGCATTTAATTAAAAGAAATCGGAGGACCCCGAACTACATTTTGTTTACACAAAAACCTGCAATTATTCAATTACAACACAGGCGAACGTGGTCGGGAAGAATGCACCAATGCACATCTACCTGGGACTAATTCATAAACTCACCCCACCCACAGAATACGCCACAGTACATTTAAATAAAGTACCTTCTGCAAACTACCCCTCCGATTTACTTCCCCAGTGCAATCTCTATGGTATTTTCGAAGGGCGTTGGTTTTTTAATAAACAAAACGAGGTTTTGTTTAATTGTGATAATAAATTATGGTTATTATTTACGTGCATCTACCCGCATCGACTTTTTATAATGAGCTATTATAAAAAGTATTATAGTGTTTTAATATTTTGTAAGTACGTATTTATTTTTTGGAAATACTAATAATGATAATCTTATCCACTATCGCAGAGATACTTGCCAAATTATTCAAGCTTCACAGCTCAGTTGGTAACTCTGCCTTCCGCGATATAGGTTGTGGGTTCTATTCCTACCCGGGACAAACATTTGTGGGAACAATATAGATGTTTGTTCTGTGTTGTATTGTATTGTACGATATGTATGTATTTACATATAAAATTTAGTACAACTACCAATATACGCATACAATTAGAAATAATATGTAAAATTAAACCGTTAGACCAGACAGAAGCGTGCCCATGAAACTGGCTGTATTGCCTGAATAGCTATGCTAATTCGCTGGCCTAAATAGTAACCAGCATTACATTCGTAATCTTGTTCCCGTATTACAAGCATTGCCTTAATAAGGGGCAACAGTGCGCTGTGTGATAAAAACGATTTAAAGGCTGAAATCGTTACTATGTGAAGGCTGTCCTGTTATCCACTATCGGCGTTATAACTTAACTACCTTAACTACTATTCCAATAAATAAACCAGCCGCATAGCTCAGTTGGTAGTAGCTCTGCCTTCTGCGCTGTAGGCTTTGGGTTTGAATCCCATCCAGGACAAACATTCGTGTGATAAATATAGATGTTTGTTGTGTGTTTGGGTGTTGTATTGTATGGTAAGTACGTATTTACAAAAAAAAAGGAAATAAGTACCCATAGGTAGTAGTTCCCAAATTACAGGCTATGCTTAGTTTGGGGCTAGATGGCGCTGTGTGAAATAAATGTCTTGTAATAAGTGTATATTTTTTTTTACTCGCTCTCTTGGATTTAGCGAGGCGGACCCTTGGCATTCTAAAAAAGGCAATTTTAAAACTTGCACAATAGTTAGGAAGTTTCTCCAAACCAACATTAATTCTACCAACACGTCGCAATTCATTGTCCTTCTTTGCTTTCCACTGAGGGACACTTGGTTTTAGTTTCGTGCCCACAGGAATTTCGGCTCTAAATAGTTCAGTTGACATTACGCAATCCTACAAAAATAGTAATAATAATAGAGCCACTCGTTTTGAAATACTATATATATATCATGCCATTTACAATTTGATTATTTGGCTTTTGATTGAGGCGACACGTGACCCAAGGGCTGGCTCTTATTTAGGCCAGCGAATTAGCATAGCTATTCAGCGTGGCAATGCAGCCAGTGTCTTGGGCACGCTTCCGTCTGGTACTGGTCTGGAACAGTTGAGTAACCTATAGGCCGTTTGTAACGGTCCCTAGGTAATCTGACTGATTCCTTTGCACATAGTTAGTTTAATTGTACTTTTTATTGAATATTTGATTATACATCTATGTAGAGGTTGTTTAATTTATTGTTAAAAGTGATTAAATTATTTAAAATCAACGTAGGTACAGCCAATACCAGAGGTTCTAGACTATAGAACCTGTGGTTTTGGTTGTAATCTGGAGACTTTCAATAGTCATGGCAGCTTCCTCTCATAGTGTACATCGTGTGTAAACGCCTCTATGGTCTAATGACTAGTGTTTCACTTACTGGTGTCAGATCCAGAGGTCCTAGGTTCGATCCCGGGAGTAAAATATTGTGCTTGGTTTGGTTGGTGGCAGGACTTTGTTTAAGTCTGCCTGGCTAATTACCACCATCTTACCTAATTCTGTCAAAATTATTTATTACAATTAAGATTACCAGTTCCTCAGGCCGTTGAGGATTCCGGATGAAGTGCACTTCCACATTCAGCCTTGTCATAACTGATAACAGACCTATGACACAAGACCTCTGTCTTACTGTAGGTTCTGAGCGCACATTTATTATGGTAATATGTATTCTGTAAAAATAAATGAATTGAATTGAATTGACTTGAACGTGAAAAATCTGGTGAAATGAAGGCCAAGCACATTCCCGTAGTACCTACAATAAAAAAGATTGGAATAGAGTCCCAGCGTTTCACTAGTTAATATATCTCATAAACATAATACCTAAATTTCGTGTTTCAATGTTCACTTTGGCATAGCCACATCTAAAGGCTGTCGCCTGTTGCTGCAGTCTACAGTCACTACGGACTTTAATTGTATTTTAACGCTTTCCATTCCCTATCCTGGGAAACTTTTCTCCATATCGGGCCTGACGTCATTTTTAGATCTTCCTCCGTCGGATTAGATATCTCCCTTGATTACTTTTACCATAGCCATTCCGTCTCCATTTGCCTTGATCGCGCATCATGGGGCCCGTCCATATCGCCATTTTTTTGTCAACTCTAAGTCAGGATATCGGTATTTTTTTGGCCCGCAGGTCGGTGCTTCTGATTCTATCATGCCTCTCAGAACCAGTCATGTTTCGGGGCCCGTAGGTCGGTGCTTCTGATTCTATCATGCCTCTCAGAACCTGTCATGTTTCGGGACCCGTAGTTCGGTGCTTCTGATTCTATCATGCCTCTCAGAACCAGTCATGTTTCGGGGCCCGTAGTTCGGTGCTTCTGATTCTATCATGCCTGTCAGAACCAGTCATGTTTCGGGGCCCGTAGTTCGGTGCTTCTGATTCTATCATGCCTCTCAGAACCAGTCATGTTTCGGGGCCCGTAGGTCGGTGCTTCTGATTCTATCATGCATGTCAGAAGCTGTCATGTTTCGGGGCCCGTAGGCCGGTGCTTCTGATTCTATCATGCCTGTCAGAACCTGTCATGTTTCGGGGCCCGTATGTCGGTGCTTCTGATTCTATCGTGCCTGTCAGTACCATGTTTCAGTTCATCACTCTTTAACATCTTCGAGCTTTTCTCTAAGCGACTTGTGACTTTTGCGAGTGAGATTTGGAATAAACCATAACCCCATAAACTGTTTTGATACTTTATTGCAAACACATTTGATAAGTATACAATAATGTAATTTAAAAGACAACGTGACAGTCGGCCCAGTGCAAATCACCTCCAAGTTTTCCACACGTATTGTCTATATGGGATTCCCATTAGTCCCATCAGCTTGTTCGATTTCCACTAGTTAAGGTTTATGTATGGAGGTCCAATGCATAAAGCAAAAATAATTATATCAAATTTCAACCGGCTTGAAAAAAAAGGAGGAGGCTCTCAATTCGTCGGAAACTTTTTTTTTATGTATGTTCCCCGATTACTCAAAGACGCCCGATTTGGAAAATTCTTAGTTTTTTTTAAAGGGTCAGGTCAGAATCTTATGATAACATCCTGGAAAAATCGATGGAACTCTTCAAATGTAATTGTTATTTTTCTTTTTAGTTTTAAATCTTAATTAAGGCATAATAAATCCAATAACGATGATCCAGCCCACATTCAACACATGTAATTCTGTTCTTTTAATATAAGTACTCAACTTGCTCAATCAAACACTACGTTATATTTATTTCTGATTCTTTCCTAATCTGATGGATTTTCTCAATGCAAACATAACCGAGGTCCGAGAATCGATCCGAGTAAAATTTTGCAATAAATGCATGTTAGCAAACTCACACACTAGGCTGTTAGCTTATTTTATAACTCATTATGTAAATTAGAGAACTAAAATGGAGGCTAGATTACCTAGTATTACGATCAGATGGATTACGCAACTGGAGTACGTAACTGGACTCGATAGAATGAAGCCTTAAAACTAGCATGATTCACCTTTGACACTATTTATGCTAACTTATGAAATGTTTATGTCTGATAGGTATTCACCTGAGTACAAAATCCCTTCCACTCACTGTGACTGGCGACACATATTTTAAAGGAAAAACAAATCTAGGATATTTTTATTACCGGCTACCTTTCCCCTTTTTTTGAGTTTACAAAAATCTTGCGGGCGTTTGATTGAGGCAACGCGTGACCCAAGGGCTGGCTTATTTAGGCCAGCGAATTAACATAGCTATTCAGCGTGGCAATACACGCTTCCGATTTGTACGTCTTGGTCAGTTGAGTTACCTATACACCATTTCCATTGTAAATAGTATAATTGTATTGTTTGAATTAATATTTTATCATTCACTCATTAACCCTATGTGCACCACCAACCAACTTTAGCCATAAAATCCTCTCCATCCAAAGGTTGTCTGGAAGAAATCTTCGCGAATTGATCGATAATTTTCGATTTTTAAGCGATAGGTCTTATCCCATTGGATTTTCTTTTTTTAAGTAATCGGGTTTATTTTTTAAGGTTTGCAATAAAGAAGGTATTTACATTCATTCATTTTCCACTTTCCATGATACCAAGAAATAGAAAATTCTATCGGAATTTCGCCATTCGCAACAGCCTTAAAAAGTTTCCACAGTTACCCAACGTCCGAACACGTTTACTCAATTAGCCGTGCCGTGTGCATATACGTCGTCTGGACGTAGTAAATAATACGTAGGTTCGTCTATAGACGTAGATACAGGTGTTTCCTGCTGGTCTTTGTTCCATTAATGGGATGAAAAGGAATGACTATAAATACCTCGCGGTGAAAGGCAAAGTCAGAGTCAATATTAAATAAATAAATATTACAGGACATTAATTTCACACAGCGCCACTTAGCCCCAAACTTAGCATAGCTTGTAATATGGGAACTAGAATACGATACTTAAATACTTTGTTTTAGTTATTATTTTATTAAGTTATTTTTTTAGGATTATTTGTAAATTTGAAAACTACCGCCTGTTCGAAATCACGACCAGCACACAAGGAGAAAGGCGTCATCGGGCTAGCCCGAGTTTTGATGATTCATTCAAAGAAGCTTATAATTACCTACCTAGTTATTACTTATTGCAATTCATTTCCCGGATCAAACTTTCCTTCCAATAAACTTTGGCTGACAGACTTTATACTTGATAGGAAAAGTTAATCATTCATTTTTAGGAAACCATAAATAAATGTTAATAAAGAGTTGTCGAATAAGAAGAGCCTTCATCACTGGTGAGAATTGGGGGCTAATTAAATGGTGATTTCTCAATGCTGACACTAAGTAGATAGGTATTAATATATATTTTTATGATAGTATGAAGTATTTAGGTTTACAATGTAATTTTATTACATTGTAAATAATTTATAAAGTTCGTCTTATAAGTGTTGTTATTATTTTAACGATCATATAAATGCACGAATTTCCAGCCTTTCTCCTTGACTGCTTGTTGCAATTCTGAACAGGCGGTAGATTTGACGATTCAGAATGATCCTAAGAAATCTGACTGAAGACTAACTACATGCCTTTGAACATAATTATGCCAAGTCCCAGCTATTATGGCGTTGATTATGATTATTCATATCAATATTTTAATTATTATTACTCAGGTAAGTTTGCAAAATCTAACAAGATAAAACGATCGACAATTTTAAAGTAGAATTTGGTAGTTTGGGAGTGAGTTTGAAGTTTTTTTTTCAAATGGGTATTACCTCGTGTTAACTAAACGTAACCCACGCTAAGCCTAGGTAAGCGTTACTTAGAATATCACTTTTAAGAGTTTTTAGCACTAGCGTAAGTGTATTTAAAATTACATAAATACAAGGAATAAATATGACAAGTAATGTGCCATTTATTGCCACAGTGATATTTTGCCTAGAAAACGTCTATGGCCGTCGCAAGTCCCAATTACACCCCATCCCATCCGCCGCGCCCGCCTACATAAAACAATCCCCAAGAATGCTGACAGAAACTAAGCTCTGAATGAACGTTACCGTTACGTGCTACCTTCAGAAATACCTTGAAATTGCTAGTAAAGAAAGTTAGGTTATTTCTAGGAAATTAAGTTTTTTTTGTGTTTGTTATGTTATATGATTTTTTTGTGTGCCTGCGGGTGATGTATTCAGTTTTGAACGATCCCTTCAATAATAATAAAAAAGGTCGAAATGCGCATTCACTTTTCAGCCTTTGTTCAGTCTACTCATTTAAAATCATCAACGTTAAGACTAAGATTGCTGATATCTGCTACAGATATAATTTGTCTGATCTTTTTATTTTGAATACCACTTGGAGACGGATAGTAGATATCTAACATCGAGTTGCTAAATAAATGTCAAGAAACAGCAATAGACATACAAATTCGTCGTAGATAGTGGAACTGGATCGGCCACACTCTTCTCAGGGACTCCGAACACATCCCCAGACAAGCTTTGGACTGAAACCCTCAAGGCAAACGAAGACGTGGCCGGCCCAAACAAACCTGGCGACGCTCGACGCTGGCAGAAGTTAAAAACATTGGTAAGACCTGGAGCGAAATCAAGTGTGAAGCTCAAGACAGATCAGAATGGCGGTCTACTGTGGACACCCTCTGCCCCATCTAGGGTCTTAGGACATTAAGTCAAAGTAAGTCACTTGGAGACGGAACAATCAAGAAGCCCACCTGATGTCAAATGCATCTCTTGACTAAGAAAGCCTTACTGCGTAGATCACATCCACAAATAACTTGACCTACGCTGCACTGCGTTGAGCTAGTCAACTTGAAGCATAAAGGTGTTAAGTCTTGCGTGTCAGTAATTTCACCGGCAACCAAACAGGAACACAGCAATGCTGCTTGGCGACCGAAATAGGTATGGTGGTAGTATTTCCCCGGACGAGCCCTTTCACAAGGAGCTTTACCTATTCTTAAATATTTTTGGAGGGTAAAGGTATTCGTTAGTTAAAACCATTGATGCTAATTCTTTGCTTAAAAGCTAACGATACTAATATAATGATAAATAAATAACATTATTGGAAGTCATTTTCTGAAATGTTATCAAATATTGAATACACGTAGGTACCTAACGAAAACAATTTGCTAATATCAAAATATTTTCACTTATTTACCTAAAATTATTATAATTTGGGGAACGATATACCTCCTAGATATACCCGGGCAACGGAATAGCTGGCTTTTGCTACACAACACTATATAGAACCTGTAAAGGCCGACCTAGCTTACGACCATCCCGCCGAAGTTTGGTGCCAAGCGATTTGCTGTCGTCGTTGCGCGAAAAAAATAATTATCGACAGTTAACCTCAAATCTAGAAACACACTTAAAAAGTTTATAATAGCAAAAACACTTTTATCACGAAAACAAACAGTAAATTATCAATAAATACACATTTATGTATTAATGTATTTTTATCTCCACTAATATAATACACGAATTGTATTATTCATTGTAGATTTACATTTGAATTACTACCACATTACTGTTGTACTCTTTGAACTACCTAGATATCTTGAATATAGTATCGGTTCCAACGAAAACTTGAGAGAGATCAGCCAACTTCAGGGTGTCGCTTTTAGGTGTCGGTGTGCGCGCGCATCGTAAAAAATACACTCTCACAATTTTTACAAAACGCGCCAAAAGTAGTATTACTTCAAAAACACTACGTATCCATATTTGCTCATTTCACTGCGACATCAACGTTGAAGTTCGTGGAAAGGCTTCGATGAAGGCTCTATGCTCCATTGTGTGTCTGATTTGCGTAATGACACGTCATACGACGCTGAGAGATGTGTATAATTGTTGCTTGCTGACTGATTGTCGTCGATCCATCTGAGCTATGCCATATGCTGCAGCCATGTTATACGTGTACCCATTTCAAACCGACTTTTCAAACTGGAGCTCGAATTTTTCCTTCTTTATTTTTATGGTACGAAGAGAAATTGCACCAGAATTTCAAGCTATAAGGGCCAAAGGTGGAAGCGCACTTCACCCAGAATCCTCAAGAGTCTGAGGAACTGGCTATCTTACCTCTAAATACCGAAATAGGAACAACAATTATAGAATTGTAGTTTTGGTGACAGAATTAGGTAAGATGGTGGTAGCTTGCAAGGCGGAACAAAATCTTACCACCAACCAAACCAAGCACAATATTGAACTTCTTATGTGGATCGAACCAAGTACCTCTGGATCTCACACTACACGACAGAGGCGGTTAAAATTGGCAATTTTATACCGTCGTACCAGCTTCTGCTCTCAGCTTCACCCGGTCGGTACCCGGATAAAAAGTCCCCTATATGTTAGTAAAATGATGGTAGCTAGGCGGACTTAAACAAAATCCTACCACCAACCCAAAGCAAGCACAATATTGCTCCCGTTGGAGATCGAACACGGGACCTCTGGATCTGAAATCGGTGGGTTGAACCACTAGACCACAGAGGCAGTTTCAAATTTAATAATTTCAGAATTCTCCACCCTTGTCAAACGATAACTGCAGATAACGCTATTATCTATATTCGAAACATAGAAAAATAGTGGTTGGTGCCTGTACTTCTGCCATATAAGCAGAGAAACTCATAAAATTGTCTAACACAGTCATGTCATGTCAAAGCTATTAAGTTACCCAAGAAGCCATATCAAACCGAACCGGTTTAAATCAATTAATATCCATTAGGCCCAGGTATCCTAGACCAGACGTCAAAGACTAGATTGACTGGACTTTTTCTAGATGTTTTTTTTTCTAGATTCAAATGCTAAAAAGCCTCACAGCTCAGTCTTAAATGATAATATTCATTACTCGACTGCTTTGGTACATGTGCTCACCATAAGATCGCAGAAGTTTACTAATACGTAACGTAACATCAATCAATAGCTCATTAGTGTCCACTACTGGGCAAAGCTTTCTCCAAAGCTGGTTTTGCTATAATCACCACGCTATGCAGGTAGATTGGTGATCGCACTAAAGGTGTAGATAATAGATAGATGGACAGATAGATAGTTAAAAATGTATAATTCACCAATATAACACAAAAAACCAACAATGAGAACAATCAAAGTTGTGTAACAACGCCAGTCTTATCGCTTACAAAGCGAGCTCTACCAGACAACCTTTGGATAATGGACTGTAAGAAATAAATGGTGTTAATATGGTGTAAACAATACTAGAAATTATATTTTAAAATGATGACAGTACTTAAATATTGATTAAACAAAACATCAATACCTAAGTACCTAAAATAACCAAAACATATTGTGTAAGTATATTATAGATCATAATACGCAGACAGGTATTCCTGTCCTTCTTCTGGTGAGATCCCTTAGTCGGTTTTTACTACATCCACGGGCTGAGTTGGAGGGGTCGATTCTTAAGCCGCGGCGCAGTTTCCACTGCCTTCTCTGCTGTAGTTGACGTAACCTGTGGTAGACACCGTTCTTGGAGCTCATTTGACCAAAGATCAATACAATATCCGGCAGACTCTACAAGGTAAAGGCGTGTACCTATAGACAAGTCAAGAAAATTCATGAGCTTTCCTCAGCACCTAATTCAATGACTGCGGTAAGTAAACCTGTAAGGTAAGCCTGTGATGTGTGGGATCGATTCTCACGATAGCGACAGGAGTAATAGTAGACAAGTATTTACTAGGACCATCATCATCATAAATAGCCCATTAGACAGAGCCTCCTCAGCTTGAGGGTTTTTGACATGATCACCACGTTTGGCTGGCAGATTGGGCGGGAAAACATCCCCTGACTGCTCTAGCTGCTAGTATCCCAGGACATTAGTATCCTCATCCCTGTTGACCCTATCCCTCTCCTCATTGCTCTTCTTATCCCCCTCTATCCCCCATATCCATATCCCTTTCGTTATACCTCTCCTAATCACTACACTATAATAAAAACGTAATTACAAATAACTTTGAAAAACTTACGTAGTGTAAATGGCGCAATTGCTCAGTGCACCATAAAAAGATCCCAAACAATCATTATCTAAACAAAAACCAGAATCATAATCAATTTAGTGTTTGTAGATCTAGGTAAGTAGTACATGGGTCTTAAAATCGTTAAAATTGTATTGTAATTTTTAATTGTAATCTACCGTGTCAAGCTTACAAACATCAATAGGTAGATACTGGAAAATAAAATTACCAAATACAGATTTAAAAATGACAAAATGAATAAATATGAAACTTACAAATTATTTTATCCTCTAAAAATTTATTAATGATATAGTACACTTTTCTTTCTAATAGTTTGATAAGCATATTTCTAAATGCATTAAAATTATTTTCACCAATTTTCCTTGACGGATTAACTTCATAGATCGATTTCCATTTTCACTCAAATCTGGACACAATTGCAGTTTTTTTTACACTTTGAGCTATGTACTAAAGTGTAGTAAACTATTACCTACCAGTCAGATGAGTATCTGAATATTTTTTAAAACATCGACTTCCTTATCAATCATTTATTTTTAAATGATATGACGCGCCGATGCGCAAGCGCAGCGCTTGATCGCGCGTGATGCTATCTGACAGATTGCGCGGCGCAAAAAAGCGGATCGCTAATCGTCGCCATTTGCCCCGGTATGGGCAGCGGGACATGCAGAGTAGCGGGCGACAGAGACTTCAAACGAAACCGGCCAAGTATGAGTTGGACTCGCATCAAAAAAAAAAAAAGTTTTTCAGTAAGATTTTTTAGAATCATTCTGAAACGTCAATTCTACCGCCTGTGCACAAGGGAAAAGGCAAGAGACTCGGACAGGTATTATGAAAATTCTATATAAGAAACATATTATTATAAACGATATACATATTACCTGTATGACCATTAATTGGTTAAAAAGGTAATGATATATTTAATTTATTAGATAGATATAGATTAAAAGTTATACTTATTGAATTATGTATTATAGATAGATAGATTGAAAAGGTTTTACTTAAAATTCTTCTATTGCAGCATGCCACCATAATGCTTTCGTCCTATACTCTAAATATTTTACTTAATTATGTATTTAATATTTTTAAATATATTGGTATTTATTATTTTTATTAATTTTAAATATATTAAGATAGCATCATAGTATATTTTAAATTTATATAATACAACTAAATAGATATGTTTTGTATGATTAGATCTCCATTTGTGTCTTTTACTGTGCACCCCTTAGGTTTTGCCACTTCAAAAGTTGTCCGAAAGACCGACTGTACTTTGTTACATAATTTGTTGCGCTCTGTATTTTTGTTACATTTTTAGGTGTACAATAAGATACAAGAATATTTGCAATGTATTGTTTTGTAATTTTACAACCTGAACAATTTATATTTAAATGGTAGTGGTCATTTTATTCGGGGTGGGTGTCATTACTATAAACAATATTTTTATATTCAGTTATACATTCACCATCCATTCACCCATACCTATAATTGAAAAAAAAATACAACTCATAATATAAACTTCCTCTCAGATAGTCGGGTTAAAGGCAAAGTCTCTGAACCCTGCTAGCCTGCTACTCTGTACACGAAGCACCAAAATGGCTTGAAGTTTGCACAAAAAACTGCCCTCTCCTTCGGCTGGCAATCAACAAGAGATAGCGCTGGATATCGAGACCTGCTGCAATTACTTATACGATAATTCGCTGTAATTACTTGCGAGAAACGCTATCACGAACCATCAACTGATGAGATGCCTTTAACCCCGAAGTTTCCCTGATTCTTGTCAAACGTAATTGGTCGATCATTTTAAAATAGATTGATAGATAAACTCTTTATTGTACACCAAGAAACGTGAAAAGTGAGTAAGAAATGGTTCTTGTTGATCAAAAGGTATTTATTATACACGCTGCTCAACTATTCATGTTAGGCAGTAAGAAGTGGTTAAGAAATTTAGTTCAACAGCGGGGAAGAAGCGATTTTCGGTGGTATTAAATAATTTAGCCTTGGAGCTATTTACTTTTTATATAAATACAAGGCCAAACGTCCCATACAAACCGCCTCTGACGTGGTCTAGTGGTTCAACCCACCGATTTCAGATCCAGAGGTCCCGGGTTCAATCACCAGGGTGAGTACAATATTGTGCTTGGTTTGGTTGGTGGTAGGACTTTGTTTCAGTCCGCCTGGGTACCACTATCTTACCTAATTCTGTCGCCATAGCAACAATTCTTAAATTGTTGCGTTTCCGCATTTAGAGGTAAGATAGCCAGTTTCTCAGTTTATTGAGGATTCCGGGTGAAATGCGCTTCCACTTTCGGCTTTAACTTGAAAATCAGGTGAGATGAAGGGTAAGTAGCTAAGTTATGCTCTAAATCCTACGCGTTTAAATACGCGGTAATTTTACAATAATATCTTGACGCTTTCGAAAGCAGTTAAAGGCTCTATTGTTAAGTCGTTTTATTACTGCATTGGTTTCTTTGTGGAGTCCACATTGCTGAGGTTATGAGTGATTTAAACGGAATAGGAATGTGTTAGTTCGTATGAGCCATGCCAACCTTGGTTCAATACATTTTATAACTGTGTCGGAGTTTCTAGCTACAAGGCTCTTGTGAGTATGATAATAATTCCTATGATACTCGTAAGTTCAGTGTATTTAGCGTTACTTACTTTACTTTTTAGGGTTCCGAACTTCCAATGACAAAACAGAATAATTACATATCACTCGCGTATGTCTATTTGATTGTCATACCCCATTTTCTCCAAAACTACCTGACTGAAAATAAAAATGTTTATAATTTGATAAGTACTTGTATATTTACACATAAGCGTTAATAAGAAATTCAGGTTTTGTGTACGTCATATGAAATAAAAGGTCTCGTGATAAGAGGATTATCTAAATTTTTTATAATTTCAGCATGCATAGTTTGAAAGCCTTTGAAAAAAATAGACGAAATTACCCCGTAGGTACGTTATCTCTGAAGATACGGAATTAAAAATAAAAAAAGAGATACTGGCCGTCATTTATGTTTTACAGGAAAGCTTAAGGGGACATCGTAGGTCTAAAACTTCTGTGAGAATCGATAAATACTCAGAGCTAATTTTCAGACAAGTAATTTTTTGCTGACCATAACAGATTTTTTTATCTGTTTAATTAAGGCCAATTCTCTTCTAGCGCAAGTTATACGTATTACGTAGTACGGCCTCTCCACGCGAGTCCAACTTGCACTACACCGCTTTCTTGTTTTACGATCTTCATGCTACTATAATCGCACTGCATAAAAAATCTAGATTTGGGATCGGGAATTTTGTAAATTTTAAGGCCTTGGTAACAGCAAAACCAAAGATATGTGCATTTAAATAAATGTACGTGAACATGGTCAATGACTGTTTGTTTTTGAGTCAGTAAATCAAGTGATATCTTTATCTGTAACCCCAAAGTCAAGATAACGAGCTGAATTCCACTGGAAGAATGTGATCGAATGGAATTTTTAATGACGTCACATCTATTCCACCCTGCCGGTAGAAATGTATTTTTTTTATTTACAATATTGTCATAGCGTAACAGCATTAACACTAATGCGCTATGAAATATAAACAAGTCAGAAAATGTACTTTTTTTTCGATAAAAATGGAACCGACTTTACCACTAGATACTTAGAAATAACTTTAAGGGCGCCGCTTTTTCGGCACCAACAAATTTGAAATTAAATGAACTTAATATAATTAGAAATTGGTGGCGAATCGCCAAGCCACCAACATGTTTGTTGTATAGCACCGCCTTCAAATTATATGAACCTACCGTTTAGTTATTTCTAAGTTTTTAGTGGTGAAGTCGGTTCCATTTTTATCCAAAAAAAAGTTTATTTTAATCTTTTTTTCGTTAAAACCTACGACACCACGAGGTCTCCGACACCTTATTTAAGAGTCATGTGAGGGTGCAACAATACGGGATTCTGGGAAATATCTTCGCAATGGTGGTAACGAAAATAAATACACATGACCCAAACAAATGTTAAAAATCGGTTCATATTTTAGTGCAGTGTATGGGAGCACAATGTCTGGATAATGGGAACGATCTTTCGTTCCTATTTCAATCCTCCATTGCTTTTTTTAGCATCAATCAACTCGCGTAGAGAATGTAAGGTACTATACATTCTCTAGACACATTCGTCCATCGGTCAAATGTAGGAAATGTCGAGTGCAAGTCTTAGGTGTAACGAATGTCTTTTTAGGTATATTTATTTCCTTTTTTTTATTGTTTGACGGGGCAGCGCTGTGCCTTCATCTCATCTGGTTAAAAGTTGAGATAAAGCCGAACGAGGAGGCGCACTTCACCCGGAATCCTCAAATAACTGAGGAACCTTACCTCTAAATTCAATTTTTTTTAGAATTGTTGTTATGGCGACAAAATTAGGTAAGAGTAAAAAGTAAGTCTCGGAAATTAATCATCAAATATAACCAAATAAAAAATGTATGCATTGCAAAAATAAATTCCGTTTAAACAATTATATAATTTATATTATTGCACAAGGTCTGCCGGCAGGATTTCGCGCCACGCCAGTCTTAATGACATTATCCGTCGAGCTTTTACCAGTGTCAATGTGCCAGCCGTTCTTGAACCGAATGGTCTGTTACGTGATGATGGTAAGCGGCCCGACGGTATGACTCTTGTCCCTTGGGAAATGGGTAGGCCTTTGGTGTGGGACGCTACCTGCGTCGACACCCTAGCGCCATCTCATCTGCCTGGGACATCAGTTAGAGCTGGTGCGGCGGCTGATTCGGCCGAGGATCACAAAAGGCGCGAATATAGTGGTCTCGACAGAGCTTACCTATTTGAGCCTTTTGGGGTGGAGACCTTGGGTCCGTGGGGAGCCGGTGCCCTCCGGGTTTTTTAAAAATATTGCGGGGCTTTTGATTGAGGCGACACGTGACCCAAGGGCTGGCTCTTATTTAGGCCAGCGAATTAGCATAGCTATTCAGCGTGGCAATGCAGCCAGTGTCTTGGGCACGCTTCCGTCTGGTACTGGTCTGGAACAGTTGAGTTAACTATAGGCCGTTTGTAACGGTCCTTAGGTAATCTGACTGATTCCTTTGTACATAGTTAGTTTAATTGTACTTTTTATTTAATAAATAAATATTCTTGTTTAAAAAAAATATATATATAATACTACTTGTTGAACTATAGCTAATATGTTGTTGTTATAACAAATAAGGCATTGTGAGTAGTTTCCTAATTTATGTTTTACATATCATAATTAGGTATCGTGAACTCTCCAAGATTTCTTTAAGCCGTATATTTGGACCTATTAGAGGGTATCTAACATATTTGATAAATTTTGCGGCCTATTGTTACCACACTATTTCAATTCGACGTAAGTAGGTATTAAGGTATGTACAGTCAGTCAAAGGCTGTGTATTACATCCCTCTGTAGCGAGGGATGAAACATCCCCTACATAATTACGATGTTACGCTAAAAGCTGTCTGCTTCGCAATGTACACTAAGCTAACGAGATCCTACTCGTACGATCCCATACCGTGAAATATAGGTAGTAGGTACACCTCATTTTTTTTTTAAATATCTATTTATAAATATGTATTACCAGATGCAGCCCCCATGACCAAGGCTGAGACGGTGGCTATGAGCGCCTATCCCACTAAGTTCTACTCAAATTTCAACTCGTTGAACTAATTGGATTTATTTTTCCAATGCTTTCATATATGATATGGTATAAGCTTATGAAAGCAACGAAATCTACATTTTGAATACAGCTGTCAAAACATTGATATATCAAAAATTACCTATTAAATCTTTAGTATTTAAAGTATATTATATTTTTATTTTACATATTATGATATTTACCCAATCGTTTCATATGCGGCTAATCCCATTCTCGTGGAAATATCGCATTGAAGACGCAAGCTTTCCATATATGTATGAAAAGTATGTATGTACCAAACAAATTTGAGTATTTTATCCGTAATCTAGTTCTAGTAGTAGTTTTTCAAACTTAGTTTGGGGCTATATAGGTGGCGCTTAGTTATGAAATTGTTAATTCAGATTACTTATATTCATAAATAAAAAAATATATATTAGTAGTTATTATTAATATTACAGTTCACACTGTCGATAAGTTAGTACAATACAAATTAAAATTAAGTAATTCAACATTTCAAAATTAAAATAAAATTAAATAATCGAACATTTATAAATAAAAAATAGAATTAGTACGTAAAAATCAATGTCCTGTTCCTGTCCTTTAATAAGCTCTTTTAGGCCTGCTTATATTCCTAGTCTCAATACGTCAGTATAATACGAAATCATTCGATTCAAGAAATGGTTCAGCCAACCGTCGCGTCGGCAATGTTAGAGCTGTTTTTACAGTGCATATTCTGGCAACAATCCAACTCCAGGTGTTCAGTACATAATTTTAAAAAGTACGGAGCGAAAGAGTAATGGAGCAGGTGTCAACGCGTGATCATTGTTAATTGTTGTTTACAAGTCACGTTATTTATGTTTTGTTACATGCGAAAGAGTGAAACCCAGCTTTACCCAACTGCCGCGGTTGGAGGGTTTAACGAAACTTGCTGAGATGAGTCTACCGGCCTTATTTTCGATTTTCAAGTTATGATAAGGTCGAAGATGGTAGCGCACTTCACCCGAAATCTTCCACAAACTGAGGAACTGGCTATCTTACCATTAAATGCTGGAATACAACAGTTTTAGAATGGTTGTTATGGCGACAGAATTAGGTAAGATGGTTGCTAGCCAGGCGGACTTAAACAAAATCCTACAACCAACCAATCCAAGTACAATATTAAACTCCCCTGGGGATCGAACCCAGGAGCTGACATCGTTGGGCAAACCACTTGACCACATAGGCACAGTTTTTTTTAATTGATGATTTTGGGTATCAGATTGGCCACGCCTTTGACCACCAACTTAATTGTAAAACATGTCTCAAGGGAACCTATTCACTTTCCACTTCAATTATAGAGTGAGAAGGACCCCAAGATTGTCTTAATAATGTAACATTTAACCTCTGTATCTTTGGTGTGTGATTTATGTCTCACTGATTACTCACTTTTCATTCTATTACAAATGACAAATGTGTGGTCTTCATTGCAACTAATTCGTGCACATTGTAACACAATCAAAGGTTCTGATGGAGGTTGTCAAAGTCAAGCGCTTCATTCAACATATCAATGGTTCGACATGCTGCGCCGAGAAACACCAACTAATTCAAACCATTCCAATTTCCACCTTATTACAAACGGGCTAAAGTCGTACGGTCATGATTGGCAGTGAAAATATGGTTGGTCAGAATTTTCCTGATCAGATAAGAAAGACATACAACTGTAGACTTTAATGGCTATGAAATAAGAGTTGGAAAGTCTATGGTGAAAGCTATTGCGAATGATATTCCGACACTCTTCACTCTTCACGATGATGTAGGTTCGTTAACTTTGTAGCTTTAGATTAACGGCGGTGGTGAGGAATTATCGTGTTATGAATATGTTTTATGATCTAAGTGTTGTACCTCTACAATGTTTATTATCATACGTGTAACCAAGCACGGAAATAAGACGTGGAATCAGCTACCTGCGTCTGTGTTTCCGCCTTCTGGGTAATAAAGTTTTTTTTTTTTTACGGTGGGTCGGCTCTTGACCACGAAACTTACACAGGTAAGAATGAGATCTACGATGGAGCGAGCCTACCCAGAAAGTGCCTATTAACTCTCTTCTTGAAGACATTAGGGTCGTAGCACAGCGGAAAAACAGACGCTGGGAGCTTATTCCAAGTTCTTGCAGTGCGCACAATAAAAGATTCTTGAAAGCGTTTAGTTCTTATGCGGGGGATATTAACCAGGTGAGGATGATAGGCTGTGCGTCTGAAATTTGTATTGAAAAACGGCGAAGGCGGTATAAGGTCGTGAAGCTCCTGAGCACACTCACCGAAGTACAATCTGTAAAACACTGACAAACACGCAATCTTGCGACGATGGCTCAGGCTGTCGAGCCTTGCTTTGGCAAGGTACTCTTCACCTATGAGCCTCTTGGCTCTGCGCTCCACCGAGTCAAGTGCGGCAAGTTGATATTTGGCTGAACCATCCCAAAGGTGGCTGCAATACTCCATACAGGATCGAACTTGAGCTTTATATAAAGTCAAAAGTTGATCAGGTGTGAAATATCGCTTGACTTTATTTAGGATGCCCAGCTTTTTGGCCGCAATTTGCGCTTTAGACTCGATGGAGGTGCCAAAGTTGAGGCTAGCCGTCAACTCCATGCCAAGGAGGACAAGGCTGTCAGTTATTTTAACAAAAGTACCTTGAAAGGTAGATTCCGGGTGAAGTGTGCTTCCAATTTTAACTTTATCGTTTAATAAAAAAAAAGGTTTTTTTCTTAGTCCACCTCTACTCGACAATCGAAGCGAACAAATCAATCTGGGCCTTCTGGTTACAGTTGAAATAAGGCCAAAGATGGAGGCGCACTTCATCCGGAATCCTCAACAAACTGAGAAATTGGCTATCTTACCTCTGATGCCCCTAAATTGTTATTATGGCTACAGAACGAACGGACTTATATGAAAAAAAACAAACAAAGCACAATATTGCTCGCCCTGGGGATCGAACCCGGGACCTCTGGATCTAAATTCTGTGGGTTGAACCACTAGACCACTGATGCGGTTAATCCCAGATAATCACGAGAATGATGTTCCGTCTGAGAATAAAAATACCTGAACTTGGTAAATACTTGGTATTGTATAAATCACAAGACAAGATTCCGCTCAGACGCGCGAAACGGACAGGAAAGCTGGGATTAAACCGGCATGCGCCCGCGCATTCATTTTGTCGCGCTAAGTATAGGCGTGACTAAATGAGCCATTTGCGACGATCCGCTAAATCATGGACATTTTCAATCGCGGCCTATTTTAGGGATCCGTCCCTTGATCCAAATGAAACGATTACATTTTAAATCGAATAAGTCGATTGCTGGTCGCGATTGCAAACAGGCGGTAGATTTGACGTTTCAAAATTATCCTAAAAAAATGACTTTCACTTTGTCTCTACCTCGTACTGGTCTACCCCGGGCAACGTAATCAACGATCTATAGGAACGATTGGAAGTCAAAAGTTCAAAGTCAAGAAGTCAAAGGTTGGTATAAAATCCAACGGTAACGGCAGAAAGATCCTATCGCTGGTAGCACATGCAAAGGTCCGCATGTTTATACCCATTAATTTAATGTCTGAAACACACTTCTCCAACGCAATACAAATACCCTCAATAATACACAAGCTTATCACATAAGTTGCAATACGCGCCTCTACATCGTAAAATGATCCTAAAAAATCTAACTGTATAAAATATTTGATGCAATTTAAAACTACCCTCAAAAACACGAAACCTGTACGTAGTAACTATTGTGTGATCAGGTGCAGGCCCAGTGCATTCCATCAAATGAAACAAATTACAAACGCCCATGTAATTGCAGTGTAGGTTAACTGCCTCTGTTTTACGACGCACCCCGTCAAAACACCCCTATTCACCCCGTCACAGGTCACGCAAGCAACGCAAATAGGTATCAACACACCCCGCACCCCTCAGTATTCAAAACATTTAATTAACAGCCCCCGTGCAAAATTCCGACGGGTGTAAAGGAATTTGATTCAAAACAAAGGGTTGGGGGAGTGAATGAGCTAAGTTTGGTTTTGGTTTTCAAAGCTACTTCAAAGTTTATTTTTCGAATGAATCAAGTTGCTTAATTAATAGGAATAGAATGAATGGTAATAAAAGATTTAAAATCACAATTAAATTTGTATTGCAGTGATTTCCAACACTTTTGTGAAGGAAAATCGTCATTACGGAATTTAAATTATCCGCAGAAAGTGTGCTTACCTCTATTTCTTTCCACACGCCTTCAGAAATCTACATAGCAAAGCTAGTGCCCTCGTTTAGATTAGATGATACGCCTTCTGCCCGAGTCTGGGATGCATACAAATCAGATAAAGTTCTGTAGCCTAATATCTTTCTTATTAACAAGCTGAAAATTTAAAAACTAAAAAACCTTCAGCCTGCTTTAGGGATGAAGGCGTATCATATAATTATAATTTAATGTTAATTTTGGCCATTCGTCACCCCTTAGATATAGAGTACCTAGGCTTTACCTTCATAATTAGTATCACCCTTGTATAGTAAAACACAGCTGCCGAAATAGGTAAATTGATCAAAATGCTTGTCCAGAAAGTCTTCATCCGTAGAAATTTGCTTAAATTTTCATCATATTGTATTGTATTTAATTTATTGATGATAATTATTTACTGTCGCAACGCCAATAACTGCTTATCTTCATATAATTCAAATACATATATTACAGACATTAATGTCACACTGCGCCATCTAGCCCCAAACTAAGTATAGCTTGTAAATATAATTCGATATCGGGTAAAAAACTTTAAAACTTTTTTTTGTATAGGTACCTATTCATACTTATCTTACACAAATACAGAACAAACATCTGTATTCAACACACAAAGGTTTGTCCCGGGAAGAAATTGAACCCAAAACCTAAGAAAACATAGCTATAGAGAGCAGAATAATTGAACTGTGAGGCTTTGATTCCATATTATAATAAATGTGCGTGCAGAACCTACACTACTTTACATTTTTAAGTGTCGAAATTCTAAAACTCTTCTCTATTTATGCAAAGAGTGAATCTGGATAGTTTCAAGTAAATTGCTTTAAAAGCTATCTAGCTCAATTTTAAATTAATAAATCGACTCGAAGGCGGCGGAAGCGGAAGTGCAACGTTGCACAATTTCCGGCCGTCGCTCGCAGCGCCCTCTGTATTAAACTATTAATGCTTGCGTGGCGGCAAACTCTAGGCAAAGCTGATTGTCTATGTAAAATGGAGAGCATATTTTGTAAGATACCACAGATACCTGTCTAGTGAAGTAAGTAGAATGTGACTAAATTACGTGTCCGAAATCAAGGTTATGATGCAAATCTGTAAAACCATCAATTGGAATCTATACCTAGTTACTTTGACTTAGTTTTGTTTATTTAGAATGCATTCGTTAAAATATTTTAAAGGCCGAATCCCTTAATATTTCGTCAAATTAGATGCATTACATTGTGGCATACTATGGTATAATAAATAGCTTTTGCTAAATAAATAGACTTCGCTTGCGTGTACACGTATAAACAGTAGCCTAAGTTTTTCCCAAAACTACTATTTATCCATGCCAAATCTTACGAAGATTAGCAGCCGTTAATCGTAACCGTTACAAAAATATTTACTGTAACGTTAAAACTCAAGTTTTGGTGACTGTGCTTCAAAATACACTTAACTCACTTTAAAACTATTACGCTCGTAACTGTAAACATCCCAAATGTCAATAAATTTAAATTAATCAAAAATTTAAACCTATAAATTTCACGTATAGGTACTTTAACTAATGTAAGTATGTATCGAAAAAGATAAGTTCATTCAAGATTTAGGTGTAACTCTTGATACTAAACTCACTATGGCTTAACACGTACCTAAAAGTCTTATAACGAATAAAGTATTTGAAACCTTTGATTATGTTTATGTAAATAAAAAAAAACATTTTTTAAAACAATAAAAGTGTGTTTTCATAACATACACCTTTCTCACTTTACTTAAGCACTTTTTTCTCGAACTCTCTTTATTCACTTGAGTGTTCGAGGCTCTCTCTTGTTGCTAACGTAATGTAATACCCTTTTTAATATAAAAAAAGGTTGAAGTAATTTTTAAAGAGCTCTCAAAACTGTTGCCTTAGTAGTCGTAGTTTTAAAATCTACCCCTCCAGTCCACGGATGTCGTAAAGTCAACCAAAAAGGCAGCAACTTTTTTCTTTGTGTAAACAAAACTTGACATAACTGTGAGCACCAATCTGTCTGCTAAGCGAGGTGATAATGGCTATACCTTACAGTTATAAAGGAAGTTCTTTCCATATTATAGTGGACAATAATGTACTGTTGATATGGAATATGTGCGAAACCCTTGCATGAAACCTTAAAAGTAATCTCTTCCCTATTGAGTGAATTACAATAGATAAATAGACCAGTTTTAATAAAATTTCGAATACCCTCTCTTAGACCTGATGATCATCCTTTGCCTCTGCATCTTAAAAACCACCCCTAATAAGGGCAAAAATAAACTTATTTTGAAATCTGCAGTCTCAACCTCTATTTCATATGATATTTCATGTTTTAACACATTTTCAAGACATCCCCCCCTTGAACAGTCTATCCTAAAAGACATCCCAAGCGATTCAACCCCTTAACGCGCCCCTTGTTTACGAAAATCACCCCTAATAAAAATTAAAATATATATTTTATCAATGTGCAGTCGATACTCTTTCAAATGACACCCCACAAGCCAAAAATCTTCTCGTCTCACTTAACACCCCTATTTCTCAAAAACTACCTTTGTGTCAAATAAAACCTCGTACCGATTGATGAGTATTAAAATAATCTTTGCGTGTTCAAAATTTTGAATTGATCGGATCAGCGATTCAAAAGATAGGGGCTAAAAATTTTATTTATTTTCAATATCTCAAAAACTACCTCCATATATCAAAAATTCCCCGCGACAATAAAATTTTATTTTCTTTATTTTCTCTATTCACTTTAAATTTCATGAAAATCAAATAATCTGTTCGAGAGTTATGCTGTCACAAACATTGCATACGTACATACATACATACAGTGCCGGATTTCCAAACTTAACTCAGAGATTTCGTTCGCTTCGCTCACTCGATCAATAATCAATTATCGAAAAAGAGTATATTACAACTATTAAGTTGCAGTTGCCAAAATTTTAAATCTTTAGAAAATAGACTAGTATAGTAGAAAATAGTATATTACTTGATAATATGCTACTTTATTACATAATGAATAACTATTCAACCACGGACAATATTTCTCAAATATTTTAAACAAATACCATATGATATTTGAAAACCCGGAAGAATACCCACCGAGCTAAGGTCTCAACCTCGCTGAAATACTTACTTCATTTTACATATATTTCCGATAGCTTGTGGGCTTGTGTGCTATACATAAATAAATAAATAAATATTACAGGACATTAATTTTTACACAGCGCAATCTAGCCCCAAACTAAGCATAGATTGTAATATGGTAGAGATGGACGGATAAAATACTTAAATACTTTTGTAAATACATACGTGCTATATGATACCACACCCAAACACAGAACAAACATCTATTATCACCACACAAATGATTGTCCTGGGTGGGAATCGAACCCACAGCGCAGAAGGCAGAAGGCTTGTTAAATGCCCTGTCTATGCCTACTAAGAGGTCCATGAAGTAGCTTAAACTGGAGACAAGCCTCTCAAAGATTTTCCACCCGGAAATCGAACCCATGGCGTCATTATCGAGAGCTGGAACGTGTTTCAGGATTGAAAAAACAAACAAACGCCTACGTCAGAATTTCCAAAGCACATCTATGTCTTTTTCTGCCGTAGCTTAAGTCCCGGAAATATTCATAAGCTTTTAAAAGCTCTTTGCTCGGCCTTTACATTGCTCTTAATTAATTAGCCCATTTTGTAACGATTTTAATTAAATCTCGCTGATTAATATCTTACTTGGTTTATTTAATTTTACTAATTAGTAATGGCTGCCACGGGCTGTTCATTTCGGCGGGAAAATCTCGTTACTTAAACTGGCAGTAAGTGGTTCGAAAAAAAACATACTCAAGAATTATGCATTAAAAACACGCGCTTTACTTACGCGATAAGGGCTGGCTTTTATTTAGGCCAGCGAATAGGCTTAGCAATGCATCCAGTGTCATTGGTCACGCTTCCGTCTGGTACTGGTCTGGACCGTTTGTAACGGTCCTTAGGTAATCCGACTCTGACTGCTTCTCTTGTACGTATATAGTTACCTAGTTTGATTATACTTATATATTTTTTCTGAATAAAAAAGATATGTTGATAAAACCAGCAGTTTCAATTGAACAGGTGAATCATACAAATACAAATACTTTATTTGTCCTTACTGTATTTGCTGAAATATTTGTCATCATTAGGGTGAGTGTGAATGAACATAATACGTGAGTAAAACCCGTGTTTTAAATAAATAGTTGATAAACGTGTTTTTTTTTGTATGATTTTTTTATAAGTATCATACGTTTTATAAAGTACCATAAGTACAGAAACTACTTGTAGACATTAAAAAACAATATTATTGGTTTGTGCTAGCGTACCTACTCGTCGCCGCTGAGACACTCTTCCTTACATATAAAAAATAATTACAAACGCCTAACATATTTTTTATTAACTATTTAGTATTGTTGTTATCGTGACAGAATTAGGTAAGATTGTAGTAGCTAGCCAGGCGGACTTAAACAAAGTCCTACCACCAGCACAACCAAGCACAATATTGTACTTATTACGTATTGGGGATCGAACCCGGGACCTCTGGATTTGACACTGATGGGCAAACCACTAGACCACAAAGGCGGTCGCCATCGCCGCTTACCGGCACAAGAAGAATGTCATTATGTTTCTAAAGAGTTTTTGTATTTATATTTGCAGCTTTATTTGTTTCTATTATCATCTAATGTTTAGCGAGGCATTTCATGAATTATATTAGATAGACTCACGTCTTTATTATTTACATACCTACTAATAGTCCAATTATTTCCCATTGAGGATTCACTTATAATCACTACCGAGCTCCTTTGAGGATCACCGACTGAGAGGTACCCAGAGGCACGTCTAGATTTAAGTTCGACACAATATACACGGTTTGTTAGCTAGCTTTATGTTAATTAACTTTATATATTATTGTATACTTTCTGAAATCTATAGGATTCTAAGTCGAATTCGACAATAAGTACCTATATTTCAAATACAAAAACTTTTCCTGCGATGTTCGAGAGATAGAATCATATTTTATACATCAGGTATGTAAAATACTATTAAAAAACTATTTCCTACCAGAAAAAGTTTTGTATTATTCTTCTCATCCAAAACGTAAGTGTAGTCATAGACGAAATGACTAATATTAGACAGACTACATCTTCTTCAATATTGCCATAATGCCAGCTCATTTGCCTTCGAGTGCAAGTAAATGTTGAAGCAGACTAATTCAGAAAACCACGTCAATGCGATTTCCCATTGAAATGCAACACGCGACTCACTTGTCTGTCTGCTGTAGGTGCCACCCCACGCCCAACGCCATTACTACGGCCCCCTACTCTTAAACGCGATATCAAATGTTGAGAAAGCTTTTTTTCGTCCGTGACTGTATTGTAATAACAGCCTTATTAGTGTGAAAACCGGACGCTGTATCAATGTTATTTTTTTTTTATTGTACCAACGGTAAGCGCTTGGCCTTCATCTCCTCTGGTTACATGTTAAGATTATGCCGAAGGTGGAGGCGCATTTTACCCGGAATCATCAACAAACTGATGAGGAACTGGTTATCTTACTTCTAAATGCCGGAGCACAACATTTTTTTAGAATTTTTAGTATGGCGACAGAATTAGGTAAGATTGTGTTAGCTAGCCAGGCGGACTTAAACAAAGTCCTGCCACCAACCAAACCAAGCACAATATTGTACTCCTACGGATCGAATCCGGGACCTCTAGATCTGAAATCGGAGGGTTGAACCACAGACCACAGAGGCTGTACTCAAACGATTTTTTTTAAATCAAAAGGTGGCAAACACGCATATCGCCTATAGACTCTCGCAACAACTGAATCATCACTTCCCCGCTGCCAGCCCTAAAGTATATATGCCTATATAAACACCTAAAATAATAAAAGAAATAAAGACATTAAAGCTTAGGGCTGGTGGTAGTGGAAGCCCCATTACTACCTTGAATATCGTCACCGCTGCACTTACCGGGCCAGACGACGTCGCCGCTTGATTAGGGCTCAGACCCAGACGAAGCGGAGATATAATGATACACCAAAGTAACGTACTTTATACTGTTAGCGAGCTTTCACCTAAAACTAAAAAAATGCTTTCTTTTAAAATAAATACATATGTAGATAGGTATTTTCCATGTAAAGGAATAATTAAGAAAAGAGAGATCATTTAAGTGTTTAGAAAATAAAAAAATATAATATATACTTCAAATTATAGATATAAAATAAGAAAATGTACCGAAGTATGTGAGAAATCACAAACAATAAAAAAAAGTCATGCAAAAATACAATAAAAACTCACACACAAGAAACATTTGACTAAACGACCAACGTTAATGTGTCAAACTGGCCTACAACTCAGCATGATGTAGTTTTCTTTTTGCTTGATAATTGTTAAAAATTTACCTACATAATGATGCATGTATTTGTTTGTACGCCGCCATCATGCAACGCCATTATATTCTCTGTCAATTCAATGGTTGCCTTGAAGAGATCGCTTTCAGGGATGAGGCCGCCCATTGTTTTACCAGTATCGCTTATTTTCTTCTATATGTATTTTATTCACTATGCTATTTGTAAGAGGTGATCAATAAAGAGTTATCTAATAAACCGACCGAGAGCAGACACGCACACGTTATGTGTTTTTTTAATTTGAAATTATTACTAGAGGATTTTGAAATTCTGATCCGCAACCTTTGTGTGAGGAATGGTGGTGGGGCACTGTTTCGGGTAGAGTGATATAAGAGGAGATAATTAAAATGTTACCCTGTTAAACAAAAGAAGAAGTGAAACCACTTCTATCGTGTCTTTACGACACACCCAGTTTACGGTTCATGAGATACAGCCCGCTGGCAGATAGCGGACGGACGGACATTGGAGGCTTAGTAATATGGGTCCATTTAGCACCTTTCGGGTACGGAACCCTAAAATGAAGAAAATTAAGGGTAATACTTTGACAGAGCAGATAAAAGGAAAGGAAGTCGACTAAGGGCCAGGTACCCAAAAGCATACAGCTGAATTATTAACTTGACACGGGTCTTAAGCATGTACCTTTTCCATAGAATTATTAAAAAATATGCGAAAAATTTGATCTTACCGTGATCACCAATCCGCTTGCTTGGCAAACGGATTGATGATAGCAGAAAAACATAATTTAAATATATCTCATTTAGACGATTTAACATTTCTATAGACAGTATCTTGGACAGGTTTTCGTCTGGCACTTCAAAGTCAAATTCAATCAAAGCGTGATATTTTTTTTAAGATCATTTTTAAACGTCAAATGTACCACCTGTTCAGAATCACGACCAGCACACAAGGAAATAGGCAAGAACCTCGGGCTGGTATATTTCTTGCTTGTCCTGTTGTAACAGTCCTTAGGTAACCTGACTGCTGTCCTTGTAAGTACATATTGTTTGTATGCATATAAATAATTAACTAAGCTATCCAAAAAAAACAACAAAGTTAACTGAAGATGAAAACCCCTACGTAAGCTAAGCTATACAAGATTCGCTTAGCTCGCGATATAGGTAGTACTTCACGTCTAGCCACGTCTGTTGTAATTAGCTATCAGCGCAGCGCTAACAGCTAATGCAAGTAATATCGCTAAGTGAGCGAACTTACACAATCCACTAAAACGCTTTTCTTCGCTCGGATTGTTCAACACTCTAATAAAAAGATATTGTTATAATTTGTTTTAATTTTTACTGTAACATTGATTGCTTCCGTTTGTTTCTTAATTTTATACTTCAAATCACAAATGAAACGAATAAAGCTTGGATAGATGTTGGATGAAGTTAAATGCTGTGTGGCCAAGTGGGTATGAGCTCGCCTTCCGTTCCGCGGGTAGTAGGTTCAATCGTGCGCAAATGAACTTTTCGGTTTTTTTCTGTCTGACGGTGAAGGTCCTCGTTTGAGCGGAAACCGGGTTGTTGGTCCTAGGGACAGGTCTGTCCCTAGGACCAACAACCCGAATGGCATGTGTCATTGGCTAGAATACCCCTAAGCGGCAATAGGATTGCAATCTGTCACGTATTGAATACTAGCTACTTGCAAACCGTGAGCATTTCCTTCTTCCCACCAAAACTACTTATGGATTGAGCTGAAACTTCTCACATATTATATACTATTCTTCACTTAACATATATAAGGATCAACCACTGCTCATATATTGCTCATGTCTTAGTTTATATAAATTTATTTAAATAAAACTTTTAAATTATTTTTTTATAAACTAACAAGCCATAGTAATTATTGTATTTTGTAAGTTTCCTGTTATTTTTAACAGGAAACTTGCAACTAAGTATACTTATATAAATTGCCTTGGTTTTTTTATAAGCTATATCAGTCGCCAGAGGCCTGAAAATGCAAGCCTTCGAAGCTCGGTAGCGTCTTTGGAAAGGCAGCGGTAGTCCCCATCCAACGGTTGCCTGGAAGAGATCGCTTTCAGCGATAAGACCGCCGTTTTACCAGTTTCACCAGTGTCGCTTAGATTAAGTTTTCTTTTATCAGTATTTTGTTATGTTATTATGTAAATGGTGAACAATAAAGAGTTATCTATCTATCTATATATCTATAAGGGTGGTTCGGAAGACTCTCCGTCTTATCTGACGATCTCCCTCCTCCCAGTATTTTCTTCCCTAGGCCAGCCTTGCTCCAGGCCAGAGATGAGGTCAAGTAAGGTCTCTCCCAATGTGCCCGATCTTTGACCTTTCTCATCCACTCTCTGCCCGCCATTGACGTCGCTACGTCAAAGTCAAAATTTCTTTATTCATCATGATATTTTTCGGATCATTTTGAAACGTCAAATCTACCGCCTGTTCGGAATCGCGACCAGCACACAAGGAGAAAGGCAAGAACCTCGGGCTGGTTAATTTTTTGATGATCCATTCAACATTTAGATATACAGTTTTAAATTATATTCCAAGTAGATACAACATAAACCTAAATACTTAATACTTAAAACACTTCTTAAAACATTGGTTTTTACCTATCTACAACATATAACAAGCCTCATAACTCAGTTGATAGTAGCTCTGCCTGCTGCGCTGCTGGCTGTGGGTTCGAATCCCATCCAGGACAAACATTTGTGCGATGAATATAGATGTTTGTTTTGTGTTTGGGTGTTGTATTATATAGTACGTATGTATTTATAAAAGTATTTAAATATTCTATCCGTAATCTAGTTCCCATATTACAAGCTATGCTTAGTTTGGGGCTAGATGGCGCTGTGTAAAATTAATGTCCTGTAATATTTATTTATTTATCTACCTAATGGGCAGTTCGTTAACATTGAGAAATCACCATTTAGCTGTCAATTGGTACAGTAACATCGGGCCACGCGTTCTTATCGTCGATATAGACACTAATTTTGTAGTAGGCACTTTTAATTAAATTATTCTTTATATACAATTTGAATTTACAAGCAGAGAGTTTGGTAGCGCTTTCAGGAAGCTTATTATAGAATCTCAAACAGCTTCTTTACCCCCAGCCATTAAGGCATAACTTAAGGTATCATACCTCCCTATCAGGACACAAGACAACAAACAGCCAGCCACAGACTGCAAGTTACGAGGTTTTATCCCCGGGGAACGTGACGAAGTCCCATTTTATTTTACGATTCCCGTTGCATTGTGAAATATCACGGAACGAGCCAACGCGGGATATTTATTTATTGAGCCCGTGAGGATATGGAGTAGGGACGCGATCAGTCCGGCTTTTTACATCCATTTGTGGCCGGACTTTGCATTTTTAAAATGACAATGTTATACTGTAAGCCTCTTGAGTAGTTAAATAAATTTTAAAAAAATCGTCCAAGGGTATATAATAATACGAGTTCGTACGAGTTATTGACAAAGTTAATGTCATTGCAGCCAGTGTCATGGGCATGCTTCCGCCTGGTACTAATCTGGATCAGTTAAGTAACCAATAATAAAACGGTGTGTTTCTTCAATTATACCCATTGTTTGAATAAGTGGTTGACGTAATGAATCCGTCTTTTTTATATATCTGGATGTGGCAGGCAAGGATCCAGATCTGGCATTTACCTATTTATAGTTTTGTATTGTCATTATGTTTCTTTGTGTGTATCAATTGCCGTGGTGGTCGCGGCTTAAGAATCAACCCCTCCAACCCAGCCAATGGATGTCGTAAAAGCCGACTAAGGGATCTCACCAAAAGAAGGACAGCAGCTTCCTTAACAAACCGCCTGCTAAGCGTGGTGATTATGGGAATGCCCTCAAGATTTTGAGGATGCTCTGTCCAGCAGTGGACACTATAATGAGCAGTTGATGTGATGATATATTAATAGTTGTATATGTGCTTTATTTAATTATTAACGCTTATTTGCTTCTGATAGGCGACTATTTTTCCGGACTTTTTAAGAGCTAGGTAAACCCTAGTGAAGGTAAAAATGTACTGAAAACTATTTTTATTGCGTTTTCGGGAACGAATGTTAGTATGTCTGTCATTTTAAAATATGATACGAGGATAACATCTCATTCCTGATTCACAGAGCTTCCGACTTTATCATCTGTGACAGAGATAATACCTACACATGACTATTGTGATAAAAAAATCTAGATTTAAGTACCTAATTATAAATTCCCTGAGCTCTGTAGGTTTTACTTACGTATTCACAAACAATACAAATAAACAAAATGGAAGTGCCTGTTTGTAATGTTACAACAGCTTATTTCTAAATGCATTTGAAATATATACCATATATGGTTATTTTAACAAAAAATACTAATTTATTAGATAAATATTTAAAAAAAAAACCGTCTTCCTGTTTGTTCCGGCCAATTTCCGAAACAAAACGTTTGATTCTTATTTAATATTATTCGGGAAACATACAGATACAATACATAAATATATCATACATTTAAAATTATTCATAATCCAACAAAGTTTCCATTTTGTAATGACTTTCAGTGAAAGTCTCGAAATGTTGTCAGATAGCTGATGTTATTATGAGTAATGTAGGCTACTTTTATACAAGAAAAATAATCAAAATCCCTTGAATTCCAATACACACTGATTTTTTAGAGTCCTTTTTTGGTGTGTAGGGGAGCACAAAGAAAATATTTTGGGACATTTTCACGAAGGGCGTTCGCCAGGTTTTAAATCATAATTTTAATTCTGGTATCTTTCATTTGAAAGATAGGTACCTGAATGTTTAATTAAAGTACTATTTAGCAAAGCATAATATAACTACAACTCTGTACGACCTGAAGAATATATTAATATGTATATCTATGTTATGTATATCTATATATGTTATGTATATCTATATACCTATGTTATGTGAATGACTATATTTGTATATATTATATTTACACCGCATATTTTTTTTTTTACACAGAGCCATCTAGCCCCAAACTAAGCATAGCTTGTAATATGGGAACTAGATTACGGATAGAATACTTAAATACTTTTTGTAAATACATACGTACTATATGATACAACACCCTAACACAGAACAAACATCTCTATTCATCACACAAATGTTTGTCATGTGTGGGAATCGAACCCACAGCCTACAGCGCAGAGGGCAGAGTTACTACTAACTGAGCTATGAGGCTTGTTAAGTATTATTGATAAATATAATATAATTTATGTGTCTTAGTTATATGTTACTTATTAAACTTTATTAAATTGTTATGTACACTATTTCCCAATTTTTGTCTATCTTTTCTCTCTCCACATCACTAGTTTGCTGGAAGAAAACTCTTTTTAGGTTTAATCGCGCCTTTGCCATGTATTTTAATTTTTTTCTTTGTTATTATGTTTATGTGAGCAATAAAGTATAAATAAGAAATATACACCTAATTTAAAAGTAATTGAGATCAAAAACTAAAACCCGTCCACTGAGAAATTGTTATTTTATACATATAATGTATTTTGGGTAGGTTTGAAGAGAAAACATGTTTGGCTCACACCACACCTGAGGCGTAGTTTAAGATTTCATTCCCGATTACTAGCAATAAACCTATGTATTTTTATAATTAACTCATTTTAGTTTATAACTTCATGTGAGGAAATGAAGGTGCCATATTCATTTTAATGTGACGTCGCCTAATTACCAATTACACACCATCACTGCGATTCTCGACAAAAAAATAACATACGTGCCGCGTTGATCATCTAATTAGTAGAGCATCAAGAATGTTAGGATTTATTATCAGAAATAGCACAATATTTAAAAAACCTCGTACCAAAATCTTGCTTTACAATACTCTAGTACGAAGCATCCTTGAGTATTGCTCACACAAATTAAAAATTGAACGCATTCAAAATAGGTTCTTGTGGCATAAGTGCCACAAGAACCTATTTCTAATGCGTTCAATTTTTAATTTATTTTTTGATTATTTTTTTTTAACTTTTTCTGGCCGAGAAAAGCCAAAACATTGCGAACATACTCGGATCGGCTTGAGTTTTATTAAATTCCCTTGAAAATAGAAGATAGCAAATAGACATTGTTTTCTTATATAAATTGTTAAGCAACAAAATTGATTGCCCCCAATTACTAACTTAAATAAACTTTGGGGCCCCTTGTAGATGACCTCGTCAACCAATCCCACTCCTAGCACCTCCTTTTCTCACCACTGTCCTTGGCAGCAACTCACCCATCCCAAGGATAGGCAAAGCTATCAATATTCACTGTGTGCTGATATTTTTTCAATAATAATCCAAGAATTTCGTAAATTCTTGTCTGAGAATTTAGATAACATTATACAGATACTTAGTTAAGTTCAACTTTTCCAGCAATTGTACATGGCCCCTGTTTGTTTACTTTTATTTCTTTTACCTTCATAAAAGCGTTTAAATTAAGCTCTTCTCTTCTTACTCGTCTGCTTAGTTTTATCTAATTTTATCTAATTTAAATTATGTGCTCCTAATTTTGCATGCTGTGTTTGCCTTTAGTTGGTTGTGCAATTAGCTATAAATATTAATTCAGTTTAAAGTAAGCATGTAATGTTGTAGCAACCGTTGGTAAACCTAATAAATAAAACAAAATAAAATCACATACATCCATACATATCTACCGGTCAAAATCATAACCATTTTTTTTACTTCGCCGTAGTCAGGTAAATATATTTAAGCTTGGACATATCCTACTCAATCCGACACAGTACGGCCTTAGAATACAAAACTACCTATTGCAGCTTACTGTTTTATTCCACCTATAGGTACGTGTAGATATAACCCGTTGCATGCTTGAGCTGTTTCAGATGCTGCTGCCGCTGCCTCTTCGATTTCATATCCATTTGTCGGGATAATGCGGGGATTTAGGGGTTATGGGATGATGTTTCAATTTATTTTTCCACTAAACCCTCCACGCGGAATCTCTCGCCTAAAATCCGGATACTTATAAGCTCTTGTTGGTATTCTCAGTCGGTAGTATTGGCAGAAAGGTAAATCGTAGTCATCATTCACTTTCTTATTAAAGGCGCACGCTTTACAATACGCCACCATTCTTCTCTCACTGGTGCTTGTCTCCAAGCGTCTGTCTTTAAGAGTTATTTTTTACAGCTAGGAGACGTAACAAGCAACTAGCGCAGAGATGTTAAGAAAAAAGAAGAGAGAAGAAGAAGTTAAAGAACCAACACGGAACGGCATTGCGCCCGTCAACTTGAGGCATAAAGGTGTTTAAACCTCACGTGCCCGTAATTTCACCGGCAACCATACCCTTCAAACCAGAACACGGTGGTTGATATAGGTATGGTGGTAGTACTTTGCCGGACGAGTCCGAAGGGGCTACTCTTAAAACTTAAATCTCTACTACTCCTAAACGTAATAGCGAAGGCTCTAGTGCCTTCAACTTTGCCCTGAACTACAAGGCGCTTTACGCCTCACCTCGCTGTGACATTTCCCTAAAGAAGGACATAATTCGAGCTTGAACGTTGGAGGATACATTAATGGTATATGACAATTTTGTGTATATACTAAAATTATTGTTCCAAATAAATATTTTTGAATTTGATAAAAAAATATGTCGCCAAAAGCAACTTACTCACCTGAACAATGTAACAAAAAGTAACTGTATATCAGTCGGTTCATCCCCAGAAATCCATGAATATATTTATCTACCCCTTCATGGTAAATCCTTCAATAACGGATAAATCACCGATGAGGGGAGTTCGATTGAATAGCTTAAAGAAGCTGTTTATAAAGCCTTGGATTGCACGAGCGTCGCAAATCAGTACAGGATATTAATTTCACTCAGCGCCATCTAGCCCCAAACTAAGCAAAGCTTGCAAATAGGATCTAGAATGGATAGAATACTTGTATATATTTTTTTCGATACATACTTATCCTACAATACAACAACCCAACACAGTACAAACATATTTGTTCATCACACAAATGTTTGTCCCGGTTGGGAATCGAACCCACAACCTACAGCACAAAATGCTCGATTTTGCTACCACCAGTTCACATTTAAATGGTGATTTATCAATTTAATAAGCTAGTTAATGAAGTTAAGTATGATGTTGCACTTATGATGTTACTTAAATTATTTACACAAAAAAAAATTTTAAACAATGTAATTACAAAGGCATAATCAGACGTTAAAGATTAATAAAAAAAATACCGGCAGAAGAAGACCAGGATCAACCTAAGCCCAGCAGTCCACTCCTGGCCATAGGTCTCTCCCAAGTTTCATCACTGAATCCAGTCGTCAATCCCCCAAATTCAATCCCCAAAATCCCTCAAATCCAGTTCGTGGCAGCCACCTGCGCAAGTCATCGCTCCATCGTGAAGGTGGTCGCCCGGCACTACGTTTGCGAGACGTGGTCTCCACTCCGGAACTCACTTACTCCAGCGATTGTATGTTCTTCGGCATATGGCCGGCCCACTGCCACTTCAGCCTGCTATTTCTCTGGGCTATGTCGGTGACTTTGCTTCTCTAATGAACATATTGGTTTCGGATCTTATATCTTAGTGAAATTCTGAGCATAGCCCTCTCCATAGCTCGCTGTGTGACTTTAATTTCGTGGCGTTATTCTGCTATTAAATCAAATCAGCTCAAAAATTTATTAATTTCATTACAAGTTAAATTGTTTTTACTATGAGTGGGAACCCTTCTGTTAAGTTTTGGAAAACCTGTGTTAGAAGGGTCTCTCTTTCTTAAAGTCTTACCTAATAGACTGGAAATAAATTTGAATTTAATAACAATGTATTTCTATATACACATATAATCTATGGATTACAAATTTATAGCTAATGCAATCCCGAAAAAAGGTAGTATAGTCTAAAAAAATACTATGTTATGTAATATAAACTGAAGATACCTATATTGTTTTTGAGCAGTGTTTTAACAGATATTTTATAAATATAAGATTGTGTAAAAATATAAGTAGGTAAATGAGCTGTGGTTGATTAGAAATTGATAAGTAGTTGATAAGTAAAATATTTGTCATGTAACTACTGATTCTGATACTGATTCCTAACGAATTTCCGTTCATAGGCTTAATACAAATTAACTTACTGACCTTATTTTGCTTCTCTGATTCATACAAAACACAAATCATGCCATTTGTAATTCTATAATGTCTGGATGAGTTCCAAAAGCGTACAAAACTCAAGTAATAAACCAGTCAAAGCGGGCAACTTAATCCGGACGTAAATAAGTACCTCTGCATTGACTTAGTTTTTGTCTTTTGTTTCTGTGTAATTTACCTTCAAGGGCACACAATGGTACCTACAACTAAACTTGACTAACCTTAGAGCCAAAATAAAAACCTTAATATTTAAAGTCACGTTTTATTTTATATATTAGAAACTGATTTGACTCGTTTGGAGGTAGGTCTGTCAGTCAGTCAGAATATTTAGAATGTCTTTATTCTACTGCCTTAATTCTTATGAATGAATCCAATACGTTATTCATGGCCATTACAATATAAATATTACAGGACATTAATTTCACACAGCGCCACCTAGCCCCAAACTAAGCAAAGCTTGTAATATCGGTACTAGATCACGGTTAGAATACTTAAATACTTTTTTTGCAAATACATACTTACTACATGATACAACACCCAAATACAAAACAAACATCAATATTCATCACATAAATGTATGTCCTGGGTGGAAATCGAACCCGCAACCTACAGCGCAGAAGGCAGAGCTACTACCAACTGAGCTATGAGGCTTGTTTAATGCTTTCGTATGTCTGATATAATGTGAACACTATTCATGCTTTATAGCTATGTTGCGAGAAGTGTGATCATTTTCTTCCTCAGATCAATTATAAAGGGATAAATTACGATCCATAAATTAATGAGTAACGGTGAGAGTTAATTATGTTCTAAAGTTAATTATGCTTACCGTTAATGAACCGATATAAGTTCGTGATCAAATTAACTTCAGTGACGATACGAGATACGACGGTTCTTATTCTGAGCGTTTGATTGAATATTCTTGAATCATAACACTGCCGAGGCGGTTGCGACGCGGCGTGAGAATCGACCCCCCGACTCAGCCCTGGGTGTCGTAAAAGTCGAATGGTTCCACTGGCAGCAGCTTCCTTCTATGTTTTAGCACCATTACTGTGATCAATAATCAGCCTGCCAAGCGTGGTGATTATGGCAGTCCTCAGTTTGTTGAGGAGTCCGGGTTCGGCCTTCGGACTTATCTCAACTTGTGACCAGGCGAGATGAAAGCTTCCTCGTCGTACAATAAAAAGATAAAAAAAGGCTTCCAGTGTTTTGACTTTAATGAGCTGATGATGATGAACATTTTTTGACGTGGTAATTGAATTTGATTTTATTCAGACGAACAATATTTGACATGTAATTTTTTATAAAAAATTTAATAATATTTATAAGTTATGTACCTACCTAAATATATTGCATGTCCTGCTTGGATTTAAAGATGTGAAAATAAATAAAAAAATATTTTTTTTTAAACCGAACTAATGTCAGAAATAAGACCCTCTATGTTATTCCATTGTTGCCAGCAATAAACAACTTATGACTTAAGAAAAATGCTGCATCACCACTATAGCACGTAAAAAACAATTGATGGAGTGGAGATGGCGAGCATCCTTCAAGACTTGTGGATATTGCCATGATTTCCAAGCTTCACAATGTGTCCCACAAAAAAGTTTCTGTCTATTTTTTGGTGGACGAAGGATTTGATTCTAGGCGGTCTGCTTCTAAGACCTAGGCACTTTGTAATAGGCAACTTACGCGTTGCCGTGCTCATGACTCTGCTGTACGTGTCCCGGCTTCGACACTCCATGAAGATGTAGTGGAGTATGTGAGGCAGAAGACGAAGTTCTTACTGAGGATCGAGCAGTTGGAATCTCGCCACAATGATATTAAATCGTTAGTGTTGCGAGTCCCAACTGAACATCTATCGATCTTCAATAAAGATCCCTTGTAGGCCCTAATTTTTTACACACGCTAAACAAAAGTAAAGCCGCAAAAACTATACCTAATTAATAATAATACTTAACGCGAGCGAAGCCGCGAGCAAAAGCTAGTTGTTACATAAGTATGTTAGTTTATTAAGGTATATATTACTATGAGCCGTAGACTTAGTTAGAATAAGATCTGTAATTTTTCTAATGTTGTCTGAAATAAAATTTTGTTATTATTATTCTTAATACCAAATATTGTTTTAAATATTACATTCTGCGCTTTAGAATATTACAGGACAGGACAAGCTACACAAAATTTTACAAGCACAACCACACTCTGTATAGTCTATGAAAATCAAACGGTCTAGTTAGAAAGTCTGTAGAAAACTTTTCAATTGCAACATGCCAGTTTAACGCAATAAAGCAATACTGATTTGCTGACACAAAAAGCTCAGCGGCTCCAATCAACACTTCCCAGATGCCACCGTCGAAGAGCGATTAGGTACGCTAAACCGTGACTGTGCTTTTATCAGACCTCCCAGAAAGACAATCGGTTTGGTCAGAAGGTAGTTTAGGTACCTCAATGTTCGTTTGGAACGCAGTGAGCACTAATCGTTTTGTAAATTATTAAGGTAAGACGATACCTTTTCGTTACGGTCCACTTTTAACAGTTTCGGTGTGATTTAAAGTTTCGTATCACGTCACAAAGATAGGTGAATTCGTTTGCTATGAATGTTTTTTCTCGTACTCAACAGCATCTACGCGCATGGTGCTACGGCGTAGCACGTGCTACGCTAGTCTACGATTTCAACATAAAATAAGTTTTATTACGGCAATTATAAAACGACTACCTTTTTATCTCTTTTCTTAATCCTATCTGACCCGCCCCACTTCGCTCAGACAATTTAGGCACAAAGCCTTTCTAAACGTGTATTTGTAGCAATTTGTTCAAGAAAATTGAATGAGCTCATATTATATTAAAGCAAGAGCTCCGATGCAAGGCTAGTAAGTCCTCTCTTTCCGCCAGTTGGCTGTTTAAAAGCCCAAAATTACAAGGACAATTAAATCCGCAGTAAAACAAGCATACTCATAACAATTAGGGCTGCTATGATACGGGTCAGATTACCCGAATCTATGCAAATATAACCCGGAATGAGGTAATTTGGACCCGCGGTTGGGAACCCTAACTTGGAATGAAGACATTTATTTGAAAACATTGTAAATGTAGCTAATGAATTTGACAAAACGTTAAAATAGGCGCACTAACGCTTCTTGTGAAATGGTATAGCCGGGGAAGTACTCTCGCCATAACTAGGGATGACAAACAGCATGGCTGAGTTTCAGTGCTAATAAATGTATTGACGTCGTGGCTAAAAAGAAAACTATTTTTTAATCTGCGCATTTTTTTTAACTGATCATAATTAAATCCCTAAAATGTTTAAATAGCAGTTGTTAAAATCATTAGCGTTTAAGAACGCACCCATATTTTAATTGTTTTCTGAACAGGCTATATGTTTTTCTCGAAATGTGAATATTAATATTTTTAACCACTATACTCATATTTTCATTCTTAACAATACAGTCAACTTACATAGTTCACATTAAAAAAAACTTTTTCTTAACCTGAGGCTATTAGGGCAATGCGCAAAACATCATAATGTCTCAGCCCCCGGCAGGTAAATTTCGTTCATCAGCTCTATAGTGCCATAATAATGATACGGTGAGTGTCTCAAGTGTTCTGTGTATCTAGTGCAAGTTTTCTACGTGCTCCATACCTGATCGAATGCGTTTGCGTTTACCATTTATATAAAAATAAATATGTGCGTGATGTGTGAAGACCCTCACACCACACGTTTTTACTTAGTTGAAACTCTTTAAAAATATGCTTAGGATTTAGTGAACACTCCCAAAGAATTGTGAAAGTTTGAATCAGAATTTATGAAAGTCAAAGAAGCGAGTTATGGACTGTATAGTTCGGCGCTCAGTTCTCATATAGAAGATTGTGGGCCCACCTGTATGATTGGTGAGGTTGATGTCGCATCAACTACGGACACTACAGAAAAGTCTATACGCCATAAATAAAGCTAACAAAATTTGTGAAAACAAGATATTATTGCACAACGCTTTGTATATCTTCATTTGTCCAATAAGGGCCCCTAATTTCTAATACACCTATTCCCAATTCGCGATGAGCAAATGCGAATCGAGTGGACTTTGATTGCAACTCGCACTAGGCGCTCTGGCTGGTGAGCGGGAACGTAATAGAGAAGCCCTCCAGATATAATACTAACCTATAGGTATAGTCAAAGCTAGGCAGTTACATCGCGATAACAATTTGGCACGTCCTGTATATGGGTCACCATCCGATAGTTACGCCAGATGGAAGCACTTGGCTCCATACGCTACGTCTCTACACTTCTATATAAGGCTAGTGTAAGTCTGTCTGCCTGTAAATATATAAAACTATGTTGACTGAATTAATGAATGAATTAAAATACTTAGTTGCACACCCTAAAGATAAAACTAGATTACTTTAAAAAATATTTAAATACAATCTTTATTATAGTCTGATCGCTTACAAGCGATTTCTTCCAGAAAACCTGTGTATGGAGATAATTTTATGACTATACAATACACAAATAAAATATATTAAAGGATGATAATATAATAAATATTCCAAGTAGAAATACCATGAAGTCAGACATAGAAATAGGTACCTTTACCACCAGATATAACTGTCCAATATCTGCCGTATATAATAATAGCCGGCATGATTCCGGGTACGCAGCTCAGAGCTACGCTGCTAGTGTTACACTTTCCAATCTCCCATTCCTCCAGTCATTAGTATCCTCACCATCTTCTCTTCCTATGTTTTCCCAAGGAGGGTTCACGTCAAGCAGACTCCAAACTATACGCTAAACCAACAACAATATGCTAAATGTGTAATATAATTTATAAAACATGAATTCAAGAGTACTTACTTAGAAAATGACCATTTAGAGCCCTCTTAGTAATTAACTAAAATAATATAATTGATAGAAATCGAATTAAATATATGCAATTGCAAAAACTTGATTGTTATCATCTAATACCAGTAATTTAATATGTTATTGAAGAATTAATGTTATTCACTTACTTGTTACAATATTTTTGAGTAATTATTACTATTATTAGACGTTATGTATTTAATTTTATTAATTTTGATACCACAATGTTATTAAAATTTTGTGTTCTGTACCTCGTTTAATGTAAATGTTGTATTTTCTATTATCCTGTTTTGATTGAAATTAAATTATTTGAAGCACCTATAAGTTGTGTGTTTACGTTATCAATACCTAAATGAGTTTATTCTTCTATTCAATTTTAATTAGGTACACTAGGACTATACTATGACACAGGCACCAGCTGCCCTACCACCAATACTGCGATCACCAACACTACAAATAAAGTGTCGTGACAAAACCCGGGAGCGTAACTAGTGCAAGAATTGACGCAGTTGGCACACGGCGTACTCTAGCGAAGGCTAAAAGCCTTTGATTTGTATGCAAACGTATCTCCACAATCATCATAAATATTTCAGGCAGCTCCGTGACTTACATACGCCCAAACATAATAATGTAGCCTGTGCTATATAGCCTAGTTGTGCTTGGTACCTACTAATGAAAGTGAGGTAGGTATGGTCTTTTTTTTGTACGATGAAGAAGTGCTTGGCTTTCATCTCACCTGATTTTTAAGTAAGTTAAGTTTTAAGTGATAAGGCCGAAGGTAGCGCACTTCACCCGGAATCCTCAAAAAAACTAAGGAACTGGCTATCTGTTAGGCAGGTACCTCTAAATTCCAGAACACAACAATTTTACAATTGTTGTTATGGCGACAGAATTAGTCTAGAAGGTGGTAGCTACCCAGGCGGACAAAGTCCTACCACCAACCAAACCAAGCACAATATTGTACTCGTTATGTGGATCGAGACCGGGATCTCTGGATCTGAAATCGGTGGGTTGAACCACTAGAACACAGAGGCGGGTAAAATTGGTAGGGACTACTAACAGGGCAGGGAAGGCTAGTACCACGACCTTCTAAGACATTCTTGTTTTGTGTTTTGCAGTACTTTACTTTTGTCACTATCTATTAAGTGTAGAAAAAACGAGACAAAAGTAATGTAAGATCAAAACGAGAATGCTATAAGACGTTGTGGTTAGGCCCCGGAACATTAATTTCACTTAGCGCCATCTAGTCCCAAACTAAGCAAAACTATATGGTATATATGTATATATGGTAACTAAATTACGGATATCATACTTAGATACTATACTTTTTTTTTAAATACATAGGTACTATATCATACAATACCACACCCAAACTAAACTAACATCAATATTCATCACACAAAAGTTTGTCCTGGGTGGGAATCGAACCCACAACCTACATTGCCTGCCTATTTATATCTGGATTGCGAGTTCGATTCCCACCCAGGACAAACATTTGTGTAATTAATTAAGACTTTTGTTCTGAGTTTAGGTATGAATTTTAAAACAAGCTTAATTTGGAGCTCGGTGTTGTGTAAAGATGTTTAGAATCATCAATTTATTAGAAAAGTTGCCGTAGCGGTCGCGGCTTGAAAATTGAACCCTCCAATTCAACCCATGGAGGTCGTAAAAGCCGACTAAGGGATCTTACTAGAAGGGCAGCCGCTTCCTACCGTATATTATCTAGACCTTTAGGTACTCCAACCCGCCTGTCAAGTGTAGCGGTTATAGCAAAACCCTCCGGCTTTGGAAGCGGCTCTGTCCAGCAGTGGACACTAATGAGCTGTTGATGCGTGATGTGATTTGATAAAAGGGCGGGGTTTTCAAAGAGGAGAAACAACAAAGCTGGTTTTTAAAAAACAGGGTGTTTTGTAAAGACACGATAGAAGTAAAACTTTTGTATAGAAACATTTGGGGTTGCGGAATGGTTGGTGATCTCGTAGATGCTACTGCCTTTCTACTGGTGAAATGCCTTAGTCGACTTTTACGAGATGCGGATCTCAATGGCGATTAGTGTTTTTTTTTTCAATATCTCTTATCGGCAAAAACATATCAACAACCTTTGATAGTAAAGTTTGCCAATTGGCTCCTAAAATAGGTACCTGAATAAGTATTAAGAGAGGATAAAAGAGATAACGTAAATAGATATATAAATTGATGGTAGCGGGGGATTTTTGATAAGCTAGGTAGTTTTTGAGATATTGGGGTGAAAAGAAACACGATTTTTGTATTTCTTATCCCAATATGTCAAAAAAAATCTTAAGAGAATGGCTGACTTTCTTTCTCAATCACCCCTGTATTTACATAAAGGGTTGCAAAAAGTAAATAAAAAGAACTAGATTTTTCTCAGACTATTTTTATTTGCAAGATAAAACTTTGGTTCGCTCGCATACCTCCAAGGTCATATAACTCTTTAATTAGCAAGTTATTTGCTGTTTTTACCCGACTGCATCGAAAGAGGTTATTACAGTAGAATCTTTCAGTATGCGAACGTGGTGAGATGACTTGACTAATAGTACATAAGGTCCATGTAGTACCTAGTATATAGTTATGGTAGGGTACAATAATGTTAAAGGCGCAGGTATACCCGTATACGTCAAAATCATCGTAAATTATTACTTTTTATACCTATTTTTTTTTATTCTATGACGGGGAAGCGCTTGGCTTTCATCTCATCCGATTTCAGGTTATGATAAGGCCGAAGGTGAGAACGCACTTCACCCGGAGTCCTCCAAAAACTGAGGAACTGATTATCTAACCGCTAAATGCCGGAGCACAAAAATGTAGAATTGTTGTTATGGCGACAGACTCGGGTAATGGTGGTAGCTACAGACGGACTTAAACAAAGCCTTCCACCAACCAAACCAAGCAGTTTCGATCCTGAGGTCCTCTGGATCTGACACCGGTAGGCAAACCACTAGACCACAGAGGTTATAATGGCCAGTTGCAATAATAAGAGAACTTGATAATAATCATGTTACAAACGAAAAAAAGGAGGTTGGAGAAACACAATATTTATGAGGTTAGCTTGAAGTCCAACGAAGAAACTCTTAGAGGCGGTTAAAAAACCAGATAGAAAACAAAATGAATCCGTTTCACGCAATTTGATGTGAATTTGCACAATATACCCAAATTCAAGTTATCTCCACTTAACATGAACTGTACTTATAAAGTTTACCTGATACAGTCTTCTTTTATAATATTCAATTGATGTAGCTTGACTGACGTATAATTTTAATTAATGATTATCGAATTGATAATGCAACCAGTCGACTGATTTTACTTGCACGTGAACTTTACGTATTTACGTTGATTTTGACGTTTACAGGTACACCGCCTCAAGTATACTGAAAATCCCCGTCGACATAATTCATATCTCTTAGTTTGTGTAGGCCTAATATGTATAACTGTCAAACATTAGACTAAACAGACGTGAAAATAGTAGTCGTATTTAGAATACAAAATGTTGAATCACAATGCAAGAATTCACTCGACAACAGCTCAGCCATTTCGAAAGAAACCCTTGCATCGCACTCAAGTTTATAAAACCGCTAAGTACAATATATTTGATCAATTACATACAACGACAATCGAATACGTTTCTACAACAAATGCCCGAGAGCCTTAATTTAATGCCCAGAGTTGATTCCTACAAATCGATTATGTAAACATGGAAATTACTAAAGTGGCTATATTATTTAAGTTAATCATGAAGCCGATGATGATGCGAAAAAAATCGAGAGCAAGACAGAGTATATTGCTCTCACTCGCACTCAGTTTTCATGAGACGAGTGCGAGTAAGAACGATGTATATTGTTATTTCACTCTTATTTTTTATATAACTTCAGCGGTCAGTTTATAATTCTACAATTTCATTTCATTAAAACGTTGCATCATTTCCTCGCTATAAAAAGGTGCGTTTACGAATATAAATATGATCACAATTACAACGATTTATTAAATATTCACTAACAAATACAACAATTGTTTTATTTATAGATGACACAACATACACATATTACACAAGATGGCTAAGTAATCATACAAATGATATTGTTTTTGAAAATAAAATTGGTATTTTTTGTTTTTGGATTTTGAGTACTCGCTTGTAAGAAATAATATTTAGGAACTCATATAAAATAATATTATATAATATTATAAATTTAATAATAACCGGATACTAAAAAAAATATTAAAAATGTATAAATCATTCAATAGGTACGTTCATTCTTTTAAATTGGACCAAAGAAATGTTTGATAAACGTCTGAAGCTAGATCTAAAAATGTGCGTGTAATAGCTATTTTACATACTTGACTATAATTGCGTAAAAATGGTAAAGAAGAAAATGCTAAACAATATATGATGATGTTTCATATCACAGTCACACTCTCTCAACTGAAGTTATCAATCCATTAAATACGTCCCAGTGCTTTCGAATAACGCCAGCGCGCAGATAAAAACATGTCTAACGGGAGTGATATTCTAGAATTCGAGACTCGAGATAATTCCTAACAACAACCTATTTGATATCTCTGTTCCGATCTCTGCTATGATATTTAAAAGGCAGAACGAGCTTAACATCTAGTTGAAATTTCGACTCTACCTCATTGTAATAAGGAGCTGTATAAAGACACTCAATTATTCTATGAACATGTAAGATATGGTCCTCATATATAAATTTATTTTGATATACACATATTTTTAATTACATTAATTTAATAAATGACAGAATAACTATACAATTCAATTATTAATTGGTGATATAAGTGGAATATCAAAGATAGGACATTTTTAAATGCGATTTAAAAGCCAAGCGAAACGGTCTTTGTGCCGCGTGATAAGATTCAAAATTTAAACATCGACCTAATTTAGATTCTTAAAGTTACTCGCATAGGGTTCATAATATCAAATCACTATAAGTAGGTACGATACTAGAAAACAAAATAGCTATAGATACCTGGATCTTACACGGCATCCATAGTAACATGTCTGTCTGTGCGTGGTTTGGCATAATAATTTAATACAATATAATTACTGGGTCAATTTCTAACTAAAATATTCCCGAAAATCCCTCAACACCAAGATAAAAAAAAATCAATTATGTTCAGTTATTCTGAGATTTCGCGAGCAAACAGACAGACTCTATATTATGCAATAATCAGTGGTTTACGATTGTGACGTATCTACTACTAAATTATTTTTTTTACTACATTGTCCAATATAACTTTTGAAACTATCTATGAACATTTTAAACAATATCACCACACAAACTCATCCACCAACAAACTTCCCCTTGGGGCATAAAGCACTTAAAGCATTCTCCTTTTGATATTACATTACTTTTGTCTCTTTTCTTCTACACAGGACAGATAGTGACAAAAGCCTCAAAAACTAGTCCTCTGCAAGCGAGCAGTCTTTCTTACATTTTTATATGCGAGGACACTTAAATGGTTATATGTCACTGTGTAAGTTTATTTATAAAGTGTGTAAAACTGTTTGTTCTCCGAATACAATAAAATAAAAGTAAAGTAATATCAAAACAAGAAGGCTTTAAGAGATCGTGGTTACCCTCCTGATATTGTTTATATATCGTCCATAATTATCTATTATAATAGTACGTTACATAATAAAACGCTCAACACAAACTAAGCTTTAAGCCATAATGTCTAAGAACGATATAATTAAATTACATTTAAATTCAGATCGATAGGTCAATACCACAGGGATTTATATTGATCGATAAACGTGGATTCAACGAATCTTAATACATAAAATAGTCGCTAAGCTGACACGCACAGCCTAAGCTAGAGGTACCAGGGACTTGAAATTGGCATTGGGAAATTCCCACGGAACGACGGGAAGTCCTGGTTCTACATGTTTGATGCGTCATTTGATACTAGGCTGATAAAACCGATGATGCATAGCCGGAATCCACAACTTTCAGATCGGTTCTCGGCCCTTTGAAGAACTGATGGCAATTTTCCATGCAATAAAAAATATATGAAAAAAATTGTTTAACTTGTAATCAAAAATATAATAATCCATTGATAAAAGCTAACCACTACGGATCAAACAAGCTGGATCCTTTTGGAATGGCAACATATATAAATAAATGTTCAATTTGGTTGTATAAAAGGAAATACCTTGAAGGATTGTTTCCCTTATGTACTTATAAATAATAGATATGCCTCAAAACCATCTATATCATTCAAACATCTATAAAGCTAATTTAGAAAATGCATTATTTTTCAAGATTTCATTTTATCGAGTCACTTCTAAAACATTCACATATTAAAATAACATTACACTTAAAACCATATACAAAATAATTTAATAAAATCATTCGATTAAAAAAATAAATTAACTAATACGAATAGGAATAACTTGTACACTGTCACTTCTGTTACACAAAATGGCGCGCTGTCAGTGTCAATGTGACAGCTGTCATGTAGCGTGAGCGTGTGTGAGGGCGCCACTGTCTTCATCAAACTGCGTAATTTTTGAGAATGTTTATTGCCCTGGCTGTTTCCTTTTTCTGCCACGGTCATTATGATCGCGCTGTACATTATGGCAACATTCACACGAGCGTATTTTTAAACCGAAAGCGTTAAAATATATGTATGTATATATGTATTCATCAGTCAATAGATCACTAGTATACTGAGCTGCGTCCAATTTAAAACGCTGAGCGGTGGAATAGATTTTGACCATTTAAAAAAAATATTTACTGGCCTTACAGATGCAATTAATATTAAAACGTTCGGATTAAAATATGGGACTGTATGAAGAAGTCGATTTGCAACAAGGCTCTGATTGAACTTCAAAACGTTTACAACACTCATGTGAATGGGGACCAAATGTTATTCTAAAAACGCTTATTGCCATCAACATCTGCGCTTCTAGAAGACGACGGTGCGCTGTCACTGTCACCGTGACAGCTGTCAAATTGACGCAACCCTCCAAAGGTTGCAACGCTAAAAAAACTCACAGGATCAAGACGCGCACTATCACTCGCGTTCGCGTCTGCGAACGAACTGTCAAAGTCACTACGACAGTCGCTCGAAACTGGGACATCGTTTAAAACTTTCAAAACACAAATCTCTACAGTGTCTGTATCACGAAACGGTCGGCGATCGGCGTTTAGCGCGCTGTCAACGTCAACTTGACGGGTGTCAATGTCGCGTTGACAGGTGTCATGTGGACTCGAGCTTACTGCGCCTTCGAGTCGGGTTTGGGTCATACGAAGTCCATCGCGTCTTGCGCTTTCGCTGAGTATTTGTTGCCGAAGGCGCGCTTCTTCAGCGAGCGCTCGATCAGTTTCTTAACCTCGCTCACGATGAACACGGACGAGGTCAGACACACCAGAAATAGCAGATCTGGAAACATAATACCATACTAAATATATGTGGGGGACGCCGGGAGCAAAGGTTCTCGCATGGCGACCACGATTAAACGCGAAACGGAGTGTGGGAATATCCACTCGATGGACCGACGACATGGTGGCTATCGCTATCAGTGGCGTCGATTGGGGGAGGCCTATGTTCAGCAGTGTACGTATGTGCGCTGAAATGATGATGAAAGATATGTGGGACGTGCGGTACTTAGGCTGCGTGGAAATATCTTCGAAGGGTTTTTAATCGCTTCTACGGTCTAGTGGTTCAACCAACCGATTTCAGATCCAATGGCCCCGGGTTCGATCTTTAAGTACAATATTGTTCTTGGTTTGGTTGGTGGTAAGACATTGTTTAGGTCCACCTGGCTAGCTACCACCATCGTAAGATTTGGCTGTAAGATAGCCAGTTCCTCAGTTAGTTGAGGATTCCGGGTGAAGTGCGCCTCCACATACGGCCTTATCTCAACTTGTAACCAGGTGAGATGAAGGCCAAGCCCTTCCACTTCCCCGTCGTACAATAATCAAGTGGTAGTTTGTCGTACAATAATCAAGTGGTACTTTCGGAAGTTTGCGATGTACCTTGTAAAGTGAGCGCCTCCGTTTGGAAGACACGCTGAAGCGGCGGGAAGTATATGACCAGCATCTGTCCCACCAAGCTCAGAGTCACCGCCGTCAGGAACATTCTGGAACAATTACATCTTGTATCGAGACCTGGAAGGATATTCCTATAAGAATGAACGATTTAATGAATTAATTGAATTAATGAATTAACACTTTATAGTACACAGAAATATGACTATAGAACAACAATGATGTCAAAGCACAATAAGTAATTACATTGTGAAATAACCCCAGAGTATCTTGAACACCAAAATAATTTAAAGTGATCTGTAAACTCGTAGGGGAAAAGTCGTGAGTTTGTTAGTGTCAGGACTTCATCTACAGGACATCGTAAAAGTATTTAATAGTTTGATGTTATTTTGTTATTATTCTTGTATCGTGGTGGACGCGAAAGCATAAATACTAGTGGTAAAGGACAGTAGACCTCGCTAGCCTTTATAATCATGCAATAACCGATGCTTTCCTCTTTCACTTTTCCTATCAGAGCAAATAGGGGTATAAGTTTAGCGATTACTCGCGTTCCCTTGGTCTGAGGAGATCGAATCTGGTGTCTACGGATAGACGAATCCGTAGATCCCACAAAGGCGAAGATAACTGCGTGGTCAGATTAGTAAAAGTTTGTAAACATTTTCCGAAAATAATAATAATAATAATACGACCCCCTTTTTGTTTATCACTTTCACAACTTCTTGTGTAGAATTAAATTCTTAGTGTGTCTTTCAAATTTAATCGAAATCCGTTGATAAAAAACGCTTAAAAAAAACCGATAGACAGCGGACAAAAGCATTTTTGGCCAATCTCGAAACTGAGACGCTTCGCTCGCTTGGTCAATCACGGCTCCCTGCTGTAATTATGCAAGTCGCAGGCACACGTTCTTCGAAGTTTGCCACTGTAGGTAGTTACGGCAGGCAGCTACATGTACAAAAGCTTGGTGCGTCACACTGCCGTGGGCAGTACTACTTGCTGCATCCGAAAAATGACCCCAGGTAGACCCCAGGGTCTACAATGTGGACCAACGCCGCTGAGGCCGGAGAAACCCCTCCCGGTTTTATCCGGTGGGAGTCCGGCATAACCCACTTGATGCCCCCTCACCAAATGAGTATCAATCTAAAGGATTTCCCCATGTAAAAAAAAAAGGCAGCTACGTGTGCGATACAGCGTAAAAAATGTTAAAAGCGTTACTTGTTGGTGAAAAATCCGATCTGGAAGATGGACTTGGTCTGCGAGCGACACGACAGCGCGTTGAACATGTCGAACAGAACGAAGCAGGTAAAAGTCATGGTGGTGTCGCGCGGCGTTATCTTGTTGTCGGACATCTGGAACAAATCATTACATTATTAAATGCGGATCATAGCTTTTAGTAACCTGCCCCCTCAGCACGGGGAGGGGATAAAAGTTTTGTCCTCAATTTTTATCCATCGGGAGACAAAATGCTCTCGAAGGTGGATAAAAACAGAGGACAACAATTATATCCCCGCCCCGTGCCGAGGGGGCTGCGTATCTTTTCAATAACTTTGTTCATTTGTTTATTAAATTTAATTAGAACGGATTAACAGCCAACAAAAAAAAAACAATTAAATTTGGTTGGTGGTAGGACTTTGTTTCAAGTCCGCCTGGCAAGCTACCACCACCTTACCCAATTCTGTCGCCATAACAACAATTCTAAAATTGTTGTGTTGGCCTTCATCTCACCTGGTTACAAGTTGAGATAAGGCCGAAGGTGGAGGCGCACTTCACCCGGAATCCTCAACAAACTGAGGAACTGGCTATCTTATTACCTCTAAATGCCGGAACACAATTTTATTTTAAGAATTGTTGTTTTTGCGACAGAATTACGTAAGACGGTGGTAGCTAGTCAGGCGGACTTAAACAAAATCCTACCACCAACGAAACCAAGCACAATATATTGTACTCCCCATGGGGATCGAACCCGGGACCTCTGGATCTGAAATCGGTGGAACCACTAGACCACAGAGGCGGTTAAAATTTGATTGAAAATCGATTGGCGTAACAATATCATATTCACAATGATATAAGATAGATAGATAGATAGATAAACTCTGTACACCAAAAAACAAAAATAAACAGACAAACAAGAAATACACTTAAACTAGGTACAATGGGCGGCCTTATCGCTAAAAGCGATCTCTTCCAGGCAACCTTCGGATGGAAAGGATAGTAAAGAGCAGGCAATGCGGCGTACTAAAATAAACATTAATTTATATAGCTACTTATTAACAATAACAAAACATACAATACGTTACAAAATATCCGATCGTCACTAAAAAATATACATAAATAGAAACTAAAACAGCAGTAGCGAACGAGACAATTATAAGTTGGTCGAGGAAAAGTAATATAAATAAATAAATAATAGTAATAAACGTTCAATTCAGGTAACATAAGAATAGTGCATGATGTTAAATACTAATTCTAGGACCCATAAAATGCATACCTTAAAACTAAAATACATACAATATCTATTAAAACTTATTGAATCTAGGTTACACGTGTAGTCGCCGACGTGTTGCGGTGCGGGGGGTCGTGTGGGGGTCATTTCACCCCTTTCGGCCAGAAGTCAGCCAGAATATAAGAATGGTTTCCCACCTCTCTATTGAACAGCCACAGTGTCCCGGCTATGATGATGGCCGCAGACAGAAGCACGTTGGCCAGCAGAGCTCGCGACAGGATCCTCCGGGGAGCCCCGACCCTCGCGCGCCGCTCCACCACCTCCCGGTCCACAGGCTCCACTCCCAGGGATTGCGCGGGGGGTCCTGGGGAACAGACGACATATTCAATTATATTAATATTGTTTTATTTATTTTTTCCCCAAAGGCTAGATGGCGCTGTGTAGAAATCATCGACACCGTATTTATTGTATGTAACGTAAGGCTTTAAAGAGATAGGTACTCGGCGGTTATTCGGTATACACTTCTGAAAATATCATGCATTCTTTTCGATAGTTGTTGCGGACGTTGTAGAATATACATTTGATTAGAGCCACATAGCGGATGTTGTAGAATATACATTTGATTAGAGTAACATAGCGGATGTTGTAGAATATACATTTGATTAGAGTCACATATCGGATGTTGTAGAATATACATTTGATTAGAGTCACATAGCGGATGTTGTAGAATATACATTTGATTAGAGTCACATAGCGGATGTTGTAGAATATACATTTGATTAGAGCCACATAGCGGATGTTGTAGAATATACATTTGATTAGAGTCACATAGCGGATGTTGTAGAATATACATTTGATTAGAGTCACATATCGGATGTTGTAGAATATACATTTGATTAGAGTCACATAGCGGATGTTGTAGAATATACATTTGATTAGAGTCACATAGCGGATGTTGTAGAATATACATTTGATTAGAGTCACATAGCGGATGTTGTAGAATATACATTTGATTAGAGTAACATAGCTGATGTTGTAGAATATACATTTGATTAGAGTCACATAGCGTATGTTGTAGAATATACATTTGATTAGAGTCACATAGCGTATGTTGTAGAATATACATTTGATTAGAGTCACATAGCGTATGTTGTAGAATATACATTTGATTAGAGTAACATAGCTGATGTTGTAGAATATACATTTGATTAGAGTCACATAGCGGATGTTGTAGAATATACATTTGATTAGAGTCACATAGCAGATGTTGTAGAATATACATTTGATTAGACAGAGATTTTGACATACCGTCCATGATGATGTTGATCCAGAGTATCTGCATGGCGTTCAGCGGGTTGGGGATCCCGATGAGCGTGGCGAGCGCGATCAGCGAGAGCGCCGCGATCGACGTCGACAGTTGGAAGCGGACGAAGTTGCGGATGTTGTAGAATATACATTTGCCTTCTTCTATAGCCGCGCTGAAATATATACTTACGATTAAACATAACAAATGCAGATCTCATAGAAAACTTTTCATGTGATTTAAAGGATTAAGGCGGTGCCCTAGCATGTTGCAAATCAAAATGATTCACGTTATTCCGTTGCTTGGAAATAGAAATTATTTATATTAGAAAACTTATTTTGAGAATTTGACACAGGCGAAGAGGCCTATGCCCAGCCGTGGGATGGGACAGGCTGCACGTGATGATAATGATGAAATAGACTTGTTTTGTAAGTGTGTGAGCTCGGCGCGCCGGCTGATGAGCAGGTAGATTAGGTAGGTACCTAGTGGTGTAGTACTGCCATTTATTGTGGTAGTGACCAGGTAACCAATAATGCTAAGGTTTAATTAAGTTTTCTAGGCACTTTTTAAAATAAATAAATATTATAGGACATTAATTTTTACACAGCGCCATCTAGCCCCAAACTAAGCATAGCTTGTAATATGGGAACTAGATTACGGAGAGACTACTTAAATACATACTTACTATATGATACAACACCCAAACACAAAACAAACATCTATATTCATCACACAAATGTTTGTCCTGGGTGGGAATCGAACCCACAGCCTACAGCGCAGAAGGCAGAGTTACTACCAACTGAGCTATGAGGCTTGTTGAAGTAGTAGTTGTAGCAGGCACTTGAGTTAAATTACTTTCGTAAATGTTTGTTTGCGCTTATTTTTTTCAATCTTTCTTTTACCATTCGTGAGGACCGCTAATTGGTTTCTCTGATAACCTAGATTTATTACTTAAGGTATTTAATCAATTAATCAGTTATTAAGTTTTATAAAGCTGTTCGTGTTCCTAATAAATAATTAAAAAAAATGAAAAAACATAGACGTTCTGGTTCTCCTTTTGGATTACATTTATCAACATAATTTCAGAGCAAAAGTCCTGAGACCCGCGATCGCCACAATGTCGCCGGTTCATCGTCTCTTCCCACACTCGCCATGTGAGAACCATTACTCCAGCGGTATTCAGTTCTACATATCCTCATATCCCACTGCTCAACTAAATTGCTTAACTAGTTGAGCAGTTGAGCAGTAGGACATAGTTTGTATTACCGAACATTTTATGCTCTATAGCTCAACTATTTTTTGCTCAACTTTGTTGGTCATAATTATTTTCTTTCATCATTTTTTTGTTTAATACCTTTTATTTCAAAAAAAAACAGAACAGGAACAAGAAAACAATTATATATAGATAGATTAAGTATCTTAAGTACCTACTGTTAGTTTTTTTTAATAACTAGCTTTTAGTCTTATAATATTGTTATTAATTTGTTTCGTGTATAGGAAAATAAAGCTCTTTTTATTTTATTTTATTTTATTTATTTATATCAAAAAATTATCAAAAAAAAATGTTCAAGAGGCCATATCATAGACCATATAAGTGGCCAGTGCCACAAGAGAAGTGGACCAGGATAGGTTTTACGTCGATTTTATAAAAGGATGATCTACTGATCAACTATGTAAGATATTCGGTAATACATACTACGTCCTACTGCTCATCTGCTCAACTCGTTCAGCATTCAAGATGAGCAGTGCGTAACAATTGTTTTTAGTTATTTATCAACCACTGCTCAACTTGATACATTTGAGCAGTTTAGTTGAGCTGTGGGTAAGAAGCGAGCCTGAAGTGGCAATGGGCACTTTAGCTTGCTAATTCTGAGAGTTATAAGTATCAATAACTTTCATTAATATTCTTGGTGAAGTTTAGTAGGTACATTACTGCAGCCGGCAAAAGAGGCATCAATGGAAAAGTAGACGTGGGCAGGAGCGCGAAGCAAACGTTTTTATTTGAAAATACAATTACTTTTCAAAATCTATGACAAACAACGAACAACAATATTTTTTTCCCGCGACAAAGTAGGTATTCATTTACTTTTTTTTTCAATAAGCAGCTTTCCATTTGCAAGCCAGTTCGCAATTTAAATAAAACCTTTCATAAGTTACCTCCTTAGTTGCCGTCTCCATGTCATCTCATTTTACGGAGTGTAATATCGTTCCATATTTAAATTACACGACACATATGAGTTAACTATTTAATTTATGTGTCCGCTAATACCCGACAGACATGTATCTCCATACAACTTAGCAAGTACAGCAATTTCGATATATCTCGAAGAAAGTTGCCAAAGCAATGCTCAAATTTCCAAGCATGTTTGTGAAACATACATTTATAATGACACAATTATACAGACAATAAATAAATAAATTTAACACGACATTAATTTTACACAGCGCCATCTAGCCCCAAACTAAGCATAGCCTGCGATATGGGAACTAGATCACGGATAGAATACTTAAATCCTTTTTATAAGTACATACGTACTATATTTTACACCACCCAAACACAGAACAAACATATACATTCATCACACAAATGTTTGCCCTGGAATCGAACCCACAGCCTACAGCGCAGAAGGGAGTTACAACCAACTGAACTATGAGACTTGTTAGCTAATTGATTCAGGCGTTATTTTGCGGAAATCCATATTTCAAAATAAAATCTGAAAACAGAAAAAATATTTAGTAATAAATCCGCTAAATCTCTCTGAAAAAATCAAATCGACGCGTGTTTCGCCTCTACACGAGGCATCCTCAGGGAATATAGTCTTGCTGCTGACTGACTAGCCCTCTGTGGACGTTTTGTCAAAAAATCAATTGAAAAAATCAGATCCTCCGAGCTGATTTTTTCAGAGAGATTTAGCGGATTTATTACTGAATATTTTTTCTGTTTTCAGATTTTATTTTGAAATTATGAGATCACTCACATAATGGTGGCAAAGTCGTTGTCAACGAGTATCATATCCGCCGCTTCTTTGCACACGTCGGTCCCGTTCCCCATCGCGATGCCGATGTCGGCCCGCTTCAGCGCCACGCCGTCGTTCACGCCATCGCCTGTCACACGCGCATCAATGTATACATTAATCACTCATTTGATTATTAAAAAAAAGGCGTTACAATACCATAATAGTCACACACATAGAAAAATTAAAATAAAATAAATGAATAAATATTACAGGACATTCATTTTACACAGCGCCATCTAGCCCCAAACTAAGCATAGCTTGTAATATGGAACTAGATTACGGATAGAATACTTAAATACTTTTTGTAAATACATACGTACTATATGATACAACACCCAAACACAGAACAAACATCTATATTCATCACACAAATATTTGTCCTGGGTGGGAATCGAACCCACAGCCCACAGCGCCGAAGGCAGAGTTACTACCAACTGAGCTATGAGGCTTGTCAAAATAGGTAGATACAAGAAAAAAACTAAGTATATACACAATTATCAACACACACATCAATTTATACGTTATTAACTCAATTGGCAATTTCAAAAAAGGCGTTACAATACCATAATAGTCACACACATAGAAAAATTAAAATACAAGAAAAAAAATACACAATTATCAACGGTTTTTTTTTTAATCACTAGATAGGTTAGATTTGGTTCATTAGATTGCACCTGCACAAGATTATAATCAATATTACCTACTGAAGGATTAGGATTATTACCAAGGCTGTATTTGGCTAGGCAGCTCACAGTAGCCTATAACAAGCCTCATAGCTCAGTTGGTAGTAACTCTGCCTTCTGCGCTGTAGGCTGTGGGTTCGATTCCCACCCAGGACAAACATTTGTGTGATGAATATAGATGTTTGTTCTGTGTTTGGGTGTTGTATCATATAGTAAGTATGTATTTAAAAAAAGTATTTAAGTATTCTATCCGTAATCTAGTTCCCATATTACAAGCTATGCTTAGTTTGGGGCTAGATGGCGCTGTGTAAAAATTAATGTCCTATAATATTTAAAAAAAAAACCTTTGGATTTTAGGTACGGTATCGTGGAAAATATCCAAGGAAGCGTCCGAGTTTAATACAGCATTAAGGTGATTGGGGATTTCTGACGAGCAACTGTGCGCGCTGCCTTGGGGCAAAATAGAGGAATACGGAATACCCATGTAGGTTCTAGATATAACTTAATTACAAGAACATTTCCATAACACTGGATGTATTATAATTTAGAGAAATAAATGAATTTAATTGAATAGGATTTATTGTATGACTACGGAGATTTATTTTACTGTACATTCTGTACGCCTGTGGAACGCGTTGCCTGTTTCCAACAGACAGGTTAAAGCACTGCTCATTTTTAAATCCTCAAGAAACATTATTTTGTTCTCCTGCGTGTAAATACTGCTGAATGCAGAGTATATTTTATTACAATGTGTTATTTACTTCATCATCATCACCATAACAGCCCATTATCGTACTGCTGGACTGAGCATTCTCAAAAGCTGGAGGGTTTTGTCATAGTCACCACACTTGGCCGGTGGGTTGGTGATCTCATTCCAGGTGTAGATAATACACAGAAGGAAGTTGCTGCCCATTTTCTGGTAGGATACCTTAGTCGGCTTATACGACATCCATGACCTGATATGGAGTTGATTCTTGGCAAGGTAGAGTGGAAGAGGAAAGTGTTAAGCCGACTCCGCCCGAGTTTGGGATGACGGGCGGAAGAAAAAGACTACATAAACATTTGTTTTCAACAGGGGTAAGACAGCTTTTCACTTTTGACGACCCTTACATACGTATTTTACGGAAAAATAATTGAGAAAGGACCTAACTTGAAGCGTAAGAAAAACATGTGTTTACAATTCAGACGCAGTAGAAGTATTTATATTTATGCTAATAAAAATATTCAGCGCAGGTCTCCATCTACATTTATTAATTTTATTGTTTGTGTTTTGAAATTTCCCACTTATTTTTTTTAACCTTTACCATCCCACTGCAGGGCAAAGATCTCTTATTATTTCCCACACAAATGAATGATTAGATTGTGATGAGAGCAGAGGCCCGATCACGAATATGCTATTCACAATACAATACAATACAATATTCTTTATTGAACACCAAATGTAAATAAAATTATGAATTCATCTTACAAAAAAAAAAAAATGCACAATGGGCGGTCTAATCGCTAAAAGCGATATCTTCCAGGCAACCTTTGTCAACATAATGGTAAGGAGAACTCGCCTGTCATCCCCACGACGTTCCCTTGCCGCTGCAGCGACTTGACGATGTCCAGCTTGTGTTTGGTGGTGACCCGGTAGAACACGCTGACGCTGTCCACGCACCGGTCGAGCTCCGCCTCGCTCAGCGAGTCCAGCTGCTCGCCCGACAGCGACTGCGAGTGCAGCACGTCCAGTCCGACCATTTGCGCTGGAAATCACGATTCGCGTCACGTGACAATGTGCAAACAAAACAACGACGATACACGTGACCTTGCCTCGGCTTCGCAATACGGAAGGCTTACACACGTACGTCACGTGACGTTGTGGTCAAAGTCAAAGTCAAAATTTCTTTATTCATTAAGATTTTTTAGGATCATTTTGAAATGTCAAAGGATGCTCTATCAATAACAACGACTTTGCAAAGACGATACACGCGACCTCGCCTCGGCTTCGCAATACACAAGGCGTACACACGTACGTCACGTGACAATGTGGTCAAAGTCAAAGTCAAAATTTCTTTATTCATTAAGATTTTTTAGGATCATTTTGAAATGTCAAAGGATGCTCTATCAATAACAACGACTTTGCAAAGACGATACACGCGACCTCGCCTCGGCTTCGAAATACATAAGGCGTACACACGTACGTCACGTGACAATGTGGTCAAAGTCAAAATTTCTTTATTCATTAAATTTTTTTAGGATCATTTTGAAATGTCAAAGGATGCTCTATCAATAACGACTTTGCAAAGACGATACACGCGACCTCGCCTCGGCTTCGCAATACGGAAGGCGTACACACTCGTACTAAATCCAGAACAGACATATTTACTTGTTTTTTTTTTTGTGCCTGTTTTTTTTTTTTGGGTGATAGCCAAGCGTTTTATCTCGTTCTTACACCTATGTACATTACATTTGTCCACATTTATTTGTTACATTTGTCCACATTTATTTGTTACATTTGTCCATTACACCATGTATGACACTACAAAGAGACAAATACCTCGTTTTAGTGTCGCTTTTTCGTTTCATTTAAATTCAAATCACAAAGATTCTAAAAACAGATGTTTCAAATCGTTTTTTGTTTTAGTACGACGGGGAAGCGCTTGGGCTTCATTTCTCACCTGGTAACAAGTTGAGATAACGCCGAAGGTGGAGGCGCACTTCTCCCGGAATCCTCAACAAACCGAGGAACTGGCTATCTTACCTCCAAATGCCAGTACACAACATTTTTTTAGCTACCACCAACGAAACCCTACCACCAACCAAAGCGAGCACAACATTGTACTCCCCTGGGATCGAACCCGGGACCTCTGGATCCGAAATCGGTGGGTTGAACCACTAGACCACAGAGGCGGTACCTCAATTTGTTGGGGCTTCCCCCGTCGAAAACAAACATCGCTAGTATAGAACAGACCGACAGCCAGCGCCGTGGGCCGCCCGTCCCCCGTGACCATCTTGACGGTGACGTTGGCGCGCCGCAGCGTGTGCACGGCGGCGCTGACCCCGGCGCGCGGCGGGTCGCACACGCCGCACGCGCCCGTGTACGTCAGCGAGTCGAGCGTGCGTCCGCGACACATCGCTACTATACGCAGACCTATGGACAACGACCACAAATTGGATTACAGAAAAAAACAGGGGGTGCGGTAGGGGTGGGGAGGCCTAAAAACCTTGTTTTTTTTTTATTTAATTATTTGATGTTATTTATTCATTGGAAAACCAGCAGCTCTTAAAGTTAAAATAGCAAAAGCAATAGAATCAGAAAGCTAATAACAAGTTTTCACGTTTCAAACAAAAATGTGATCAAATGACTCGACTTAAATAGTACCTGTCTGTAAGTTTTAGGTTTCACAAAGTTGATACAAGTCATTTATTCATTGGAAAACCAACAGCTCTTAAAGTTAAAATAACAAAAGCAATAGAATCAGAAAGCTAATGACAGGTTTTCACGTCTAGATAACAGTATGAAAACAAAAATGTGATCAAATGACTCGACTTAAATAGTACCTGTCTGTAAGTTTTAGGTTTCACAAAGCTGATACAATGTAATTATGAAGATGTACATAAGTTAACTCACTAATCAACCTAATTTACACCAGTTGTAGCGGCAATAGACACAGAAAATCCACTGTCGTAACTTATTACGGTTCATGGGATACAGCTCGCTGGCGCCATCTATCGCTGACCTATAGGAGGCACACGGTTTCTTTGGCGTATTTTAACAGTATTTTTTTATTTTAGGTGGCGCTATTACGAACAAATGATATCGTACATTTTATAAATAATCTTTTTTTTTCACTTTTTATAGGAAAAACTGCTAGTTTTCTGATACTTAAGAATATCCACTTACTTGTTTTTTCTTTATTTGGTCATGATTTACATCAAAAAAAAAAAAGAAGTTCGTACCTTTAAAATGAGATAAGTAGCGGTGACCACTTTTTATTTTATTTATTATATATTTACATTTCTTGTTGTTTTCTGATCTTGCAATGGCGAAAATACATTGTGTGTATGTTAAATAGATGTATAAGTCAATGACGTATTCTACTCACCCATTCGTCCGATATTGTTAGCCTCAGAGATCAATTCCCCTTGTTTCTGCTTCGTCATAGCCGCGCTGTTACCCGCGCTGTCGATGTAGGAGGTACACAGCGTGACCACATTTTCGATGGCGCCTTTTACAAATACCTCCTCCTTGGTGGTGTCGCCAAATTTCGGTACACACTTCACTACCATCATTTTGGTATCGGAGCTGCGGAAAAAAATCTCTATAAACATTGCTGTCACATTGTTCTTATTTGTAATCTAATCACGGTCGACTTTTATCGCGATCACGTCGTGTACGCGCGCTTTGTTAACATGGGAGTTTCAAATTTGAAACAGCGCCATCTATTGACAAGTATGAACTTGAACTGAATCTCCTGGTCCAGGTAGCTAGGGTCCCGCTAGTGTATCTATCTATCAAGCACGGCTAACTAGTACAATATTACCTGAAGGGAATCTCTTGTAGCCTCGTATAGTGGTCCCGTAGATCGTGCATGTTGTTCTTCATGGCACACGCCAGTAGCGCGCCCTCTGTCGGCTGCCCGTACAACGTGTCGTCGCGGATTATAGCGTTGTTGCAAAGCACTGCCACCTGATCGATACAAAATACAACATATTTTTTGTCAAACGTCAGGCCAAGACTGAGGAACCGGATGTCTTATCTCTAAATGCCAGAATACATTTAGAAATGTTGATATGACGTCATAGTTAGGTAAGATGATGGTAGCTAGCCAGGTGGACTTAAAACAAGCCCTTTCACCAACCAAACCGAGCACAAATTTGTAATTATATTGCGAATGCATATTTGCACGTCTGTTCCTGAAAGAATTGAGCTGTTTTTTTTTGCTTTACAGGACAGGACATTAATTTAACACAGCGCCATCTAGCCCCGAACTATACATAGCTTGTAATATTGGAACTAGATTACGAATAGAGTATTTATATACTCTTTTGTAAATATATATGTACTTTATTATAATACAATGTTCATGTTTTGGACTGGACCTACTTCTAATCTGGATTACACGCAGACGAAGCTGCAAGCAGAAGCTATATTTTTATACAGAATGGTGAATTCTTACCTCGAGCATGGTGTTAACCCCCATCAAAGCCACATCAAGATCCCTCCCCTTATAAGCACGTAACTGAATATCCCCGCAAGCGTTGTATCCGGTGCCCGTCACTTCCGCAATATGGCCGCCGGAAGTAGAGATCGTTGTCACTGTCATCTCGTTCTTTGTAAGAGTTCCTGTAATGAAGAGTTATATTATTAAGGTTGAATTCGCTTGACGGTGATTCATTATGCATATCCAGGTTTCGCTGAATTGATCTCTGCTGCTCTCTTAAAATGTATAACTTTTTTTTCTTTTTTTTTGTAGCTGGACTGGTTACGTCTGCCGCATGCCACGACAATATTTGTTAGGGCCAGATGTTATGTCAACGTCAGATGTCATTCCTATCTGACATTTTTAGCTCACTTTCAATGGCAAGGAGATTACTCTGAACTCCGTTATGATGAGATAATATGTACCTGTGTAAATTCTTGCAATAACAATAAATCTACTTTCATTAAATCTTTGTATATTTCCATAATCACCATTTTATATTATGTATATGTGGCATTATACATATCCTTCGGTACAGTATGCACGTTTGACAAATAATCACACTTAACTTATAAAAGCGAAAGTTTGTTGATATGGATTTGGATTTTCAGATTTGAATGGATGCTTGTACCTCGTACACGCCAAAAATTACTTTTTTTTTTTTATTGTACGACGGGGAAACGCTTGGCCTTCATCTCACCTGGTAAAAAGTTGAGATAAGGCCGAAGATGGAGGCACACTTCACCCGGAATCCTCAACTAACTGAGGAACTGGCTATCTTACCTCTAAATGCCGGAACACAACATTTTTTTAAGAATTGTTATTAAGGCGACAGAATTAGGTAAGATGGCGGTGGCTAGCCAGGCGACCAACCAAACCAAGCACAATATATTGTACTTCCCATGGGGATCGAACCCTGGACCTCTGGATCTGAAGTAGGTGGGTTGAACCATCATTTTCTCAAATTCCACTTTTAGATTCAGAAACTTAATACGTGAAGCGCTTTCAAAATTAGATTTAGAACTACTTGCAGCTTAGCTGCCCCTCTTCTCTTGTTTTTAAACGTTCTTCTCTTCTCTTCATGTTTCTTTAAGTACTTACATAGTTAATGAAACTTATAATTTGATTAACTTATCTTAACAAAAACATGTAATCATTTAATTTATTTGTTAGTTTAATAAGTAGGTAAGTTTCTCTCTAGCTGTTAATTTAATATATGCACATAATTAACCTGAGAAAAACCTTGTGGGTTATGCTTATAATAAGTCTACGATAACCCTAGTTATAAACTTTGTTGTACTTATTTAATATGTTTAAGCATAATTGTTTGTTTTTCCTAATAAAATAAAATAAAAATAAATAAAAACCACTAGACCACAGAGGCGGCTAAAAAAGCGGCTTGCTCTAAAGTAATGAAACTCACCAGTTTTATCGCTGCATATGACATTGACAGAGCCCAGCGTCTCGACTGTGGGCAGTTTCTTGACGATCGCGTTCCGTTTGGCCATTCGCATCACGCCGAGGGCAAGCGTCACCGTTACCACGATCGGTAGACCTGCAGACAACATGTGGGGTTCAGTCAGCACTTGACCTCGAAGCTTGCCTGGGCAAGGATGCGGTCTACGATATAACGAACCATCTCATTCCCCGTCGTACAATAAAAAAAACAGCACAGTCTCCTTTAGAGGGTCGTTACTGGCAAACGGCATTATGTTTTTTTTTTATTGTATGGCGGTGATTTGCTTGGCCTTGTTCTCAGCAGATTTTTAAAGTTATGATAAGGCCGAAGGTGGAAGCGCACTTTAAAATAAATCCTCAATCAACTGAGTAGCTGGCTATCTTACCTCTAAATGCCGGAACACAACGATTTAAGAAATGTTGTTGTGGCGACAGAATAGGTAAGATGGTGGTAGGCGGACAAAAAAAAACAAACTCCTAACCAAAACAAGCACAATATTGTTCTCTCCCTGGGGATCAAACCCGGGACCTCTGGATCTGACACCAATAGGCGAACCACTAGACCACAGAGGCGGTTTTTGTTGTTATATAATTAATGGAATATCAACAAAATGTAGATAATAATTAGCTGAAATTTCTATTATGCAACGGTCACAGTGGAGTCATGAAGCTCTTGGGCAGTACAACCTATAGTTTTTTTAGGTAAGATGGTGGTATGCTGACTTAAATACAGTCCTACCACCAACCAGACCAAGCACAATATCTTGTACTTCCCATGGGGATCGAACCTGCGACCTCTGGATCTGAAATCGGTGGGTTGAACCACTAGACCACAGAGGCGGGTAAATGATGATGAATGATCATATGACCATATCCATCTTCCACTATAGGAAAAGCAGACGCACGGAGCATTACCATCCCTACTGCGTTAACGTCTCGCCTATCCGTACGCTTTGGAATCACTTTTATGTTCGAACGGCTAACGGGTTAAATACGTTGCCTTCCGTTTTCGTTTCTCTTCTATTCGTTTTTCCCTGAAAATTACAATATGGGACGGACCAGAGTGAATCTGACAGACCTTGATCGTAGGCCGCATCGTCGCTTCTCATCAAGCGAGTCAAACGTAGACCTATTTTAACAAAAAAAAAAACCGACAAACACGTAACCTCACGACGGTGACACAAGCTATTTGTGTAAAAGCTGGAACTGATAAGCGGCGCATACCTTCCGGGATAGCAGCCACGGCCAGGCTGACCCCGATCGTGAACATATCCTGGACCGCCTTCCCCTGCAGCCAGCCAGCCACCATGATGAACCCGATGATGCAGAACGAGTACAGAGACAGCTGCGCCCCGAGCGTGTCCATCGACTTCTGGAGCGGGGTCTTCGGAGCCTCCTCGGCTTGCATCATGCGGAATATGTCGCCGAAGTTGGAGCGTTCCCCGGTGCTCACTACGATACCCTGGAACGATTATCTCGTTCAGCATTGGCCTTCAGCTTAGCCTGAACGATACCCCGTCATGGCAAAAAAAAAAAGGAATCACTCGCTCGTGACTCGTTTCAAGTTATGATAAGGCCAAAGATGGAAGCGCACTTTACCCAGAATCCTCAACATATTTAGGAACTGGCTATCTTACTTCTAAATGCCGCAACACAACAGTATAGAACTGTTGTCATGGCGAGATGGTGGTAGCTAGCCAGGCGGACTTGAACAAGTCCTACTACTAACCAAACCAAGCACAATATTGCTCCCCTGGGGATCGAACCCGGGAATCTGAAATTGGTGGGTGGTTAAATGTAATAATTTATTTGAAAGAGTACATATATCAGGTCATATAGTTAAGTTTCACTGTACTTTACCACTTGTCAAACAAATATATATTATGTATTTATAATTCCAGTCAAGCAATGCAAATTGGAATATAAATTTAACTTTTAAATATACCATATATACCAATAAAAAATTTTATTATGTCCATATGAATTATTAAAATTAAAAACAATAACTAATATAAATGCAGACTATTTTAAAATGTACAGTTTAAATAATCGTCAACTGTATAAAAACATCTACCGCAGAGCCTTTGAGATTAAATTCATGATTATTAAGTTGAGTCAACTTATTATACAATTTTACAGCCATGGCATAACAATTTTTGTCACAAACTTTCAATCTGTACCTTGGTATCTCTAATGATGTTTGCACACATTTCCTTCGGGACAGGCGGTTCTCTTCTTTTTTAAACAAATTCATAAACTTTCTGACAAATTTAAGCATTTCAAATATGTACAAAGATGGCAAGATAAAAAGTTTATGTTTGGTAAACAAGGGTCGACATGAGTCTGTCCATTTTTTACCAAAAATTAATCTCATGCATTTTATTTGTGCTATAAAAATTCTTGTACAGTCAGTGGAATCTCAAGAAGTGAAATATCAAACCTTGGCACTCCCGCAGCGCACCAGCGTGCCCATAAACGCCACATTGTTGTCGTTCCCCCGGCCATCGCTCGTCTTGTTCGCCTCCACGTTCTTCACGGCCGGCTCCGTCTCCCCCGTGAACGAGGACTCGTCGATCGCCAGGTCTGTGGCCTCGAACAGACGAAGGTCCGCCGGCACGCGGTCGCCGACGTTCAGGCGGACAATGTCACCGGGGACTAAGTTCCGGGCCAGGAACACTTCGAGGACACCTTCGCGGAAGCTAGAATCGGAGTCATAAGCATTGGAGAGTGTAGGTTCTGGTGTGGCAACCACGTCGGTAAACGATGCATCGACGTATCGACGACAATATGGCAGTCGCGGGGAGTCGATGGATGACGAAGTTCAGGGCTGCTATTTATGGCGTCCATTCGGGAAGGCCTAGTATGAACCTATTAAATTAGCAGGGACCTTATTTGGTAAGGAATTACACTTTACTCGTATGTTTTACCAGCGCACCAAGAGATACAAGATTGTACATCTTGGGTCTTCAAGTCTTCAAGTCCATGGTCAATAGATTCTTATATACGAACGTGCTCCATCTTAGGTCTCATCTTGACTTGTTTTCATGTGAGCTGAAGGTAGTTTGGCTATCACCATTCAAAAAAATCCTTAAGATTTGTTCAGGTCGTGAACATACTAAAAGTCTTAACGTCAAAGACGAGTCGGGGATTCTTACAGAAAGTCTTATAGCAAATGTATGTTCCTGAAATGCTCTTTGCGTGGGATCAGTGCCTCGAAGACGTAGCGACTTACCAGTTGCAAGACGGCGGTACCAGTTTGTTCAGCTCTTCAAGCGACTTCTCAGAGCGGTACTCCTGAACGAACGCGACGGTGACGACGATGATGATGGCGACAGTGATGGAGATCGCATCATCGAACTGCCGCATGCACACACTCACTACGGCGGAACCTGGTGGAGAATACACTCGTCAGACTGCAGAACATATACATTACTCTTTGTTTTTTAAATGGATTGGGTAAACGTTTGACCTCAAAACTTGCACAGGCTAGTAAGGGGTCTACGATGGAGGACTGGCTCTCTCGCGAAACAGTGAACAGCTTGGCGCTAGATTTCGGCAGGTCGCTATCCAAGCTGGTCTTTAGAGATCCTACCACCAGAGTTGGGATAATTCAACCCTAGCAAAGCCAGCGTTTCCATTGCCCGAGGTAGACCAGCTTCGAATTTATTAGCTTCTTGCTTTTGCCAGCGATTTCGCGTGGTACCGGATAAGTAGGGAAGCAAAAATTTATAATGATATGGAGGTATGGCTGTTTGCTGTGTGGGATGTAGACTTTTACAAACCACCATCGGTGTGTGACATGGCTCTGTTACGATTATTACCCGAGATAGCACTCAGGAGGGCGGACCAAAGAGATTTTACTTCTTTGCACGGATCAGCTGATAACTTCACAATTTGTTAGTTACTTTTTTTGTACAGCCAATTTAAGTTGTCAAAAATGCATACGGCCTGCCCGTTCAAGCGGCTACCGTAGCCTAAGGAGACAGCCTGTAGTCTGGTGAATGCATCGGCTGCGTGAGCATTCCACATCTTGAGCATTCTTTGGAGGCAATTTCTCTCGAAACATACATGAGGGACTGGACTGAAGATTGAAACTAATGTACGAGGAGCCTTTGCCGACGGCGAGCCGTGCAATAGTGCAAGAGTAAGAAGAGAAGTTCTTAGCTGCCCAGCTGCAGGCACATCCATCAATACTTTTTTTGTACGACGCGAAAGCCCTCTTTCCGGTAAGGCCGAAGGTGGAAGCGCACTTCATCCGGAATCCTCAACATACTGAAGAACTGGCATCTTACCTCAAAATGCAGGAACACAATTTATAAATGTGCTATGGCGATAGACTTTGTTGTTTTTGGTAGCAAGGCAGGCGGACTCGATCATCCTCCTAGGTACCAACTAAACCAACCACAATCCAAACCTCTGGATCTGTCACCTGAGGTCGAACCAATAGACCACAGAGGCGGTTAAATTCATCAGAACACGCCGTATTACATAACCAGTTCCCTTTGATCTCTGGTGCGACTAATCCATTAAGGATTCAGTCTATGTATTAGTTTATATACACCTTATACCTGGGTTCATGTAGTTTTTGTTATTTTTATTTAAAACAAAAAAATGTGTTTTATTTAAACGCAGGGCTTTGTCGCTATGCGACCACATCGCCCAATAAAAATGAAAGAAAAAAGAACTTCTAAGCAAACTTAAAATTAAAAAAACGTTGAGCTTCTTTACACATAGGTTCTGACAAAAATACTATTACATATACCAACATCAAATTTATTATACCCTATGAGACTTCGGTTATCTGCGCTCCGTATACACTTCATCCATAGATGTTGGACATCATCAATGTTGCCACATATAGGTAATACAGTTTGGTGATTCTACTTTTTTCATTAAAAATGCAAACTTATTAGACTGTATGTGCCCGGAACTTAACCTGAGGGGACATGTAGATAGATATCTATAGTAATCACATTGAAAAGGTACACACGGTTATGAAAACACCATTACGGTGGTGATCGATCCAAGGACAGCTGACAAAACCGATGCCATAACATTGTAAGTATCATAACAATAGCAAGTTGATGTATTCATTTACTACAACTTTTGTTTTCCTTGGCACTCACTGGCCAATCGTGAGAGGGACAGCGCGATGTAAATCCGTAAGTGAGCGAGTGAAACGCATGTACACGAATGCACACGAAAACAAGACCGAGAAACGAAAAATTACCATCCTAATAAAGGTTAAGCTCTTCTCTATATTTTACCTTATAATTTATGTATTCTATCCGTAATCTAGTTCCCATATTACAAGCTATGCTGAGTTGTGGGCTAGATGGCGCTGTGTAAAATCAATGTCCTGTATATAACAAATCCAAGCAATTTCACATCACATCAACAGCCCATTATAGTGTCCACGGCTTAACAGATCCACCTCCAAAGCTGCAGGGTTTTGCCATAAGCACCACGCATGGCACGCGGATTGGTGATCGCAGCTAAGGTTTAGATAATACACAGAAGGATGCTGCTGCCCTCTTCTGTTGAGATCCCTTACTCTGCTTTTACGACATCCATGGGCTGAGTTGCGAGCCCATGCGACCGCCATCATCCGTGGGAATTTACCCAAATCCTTTCTTAGTCCACCTCTACACTATAAATGGAAACTACCCTGAAAATATCGTCTCTTTGACCTCTGATTTGGGCTGTGTTTTAAATATCAGCTAGTAAGACAGTCTGTCAGCAACATGACGATTTATGTATTAAGATTTGTGCACACATTTTGTTAAGTCTGAATCATAAATACAAGTTCAAACTTTGACCCGAGTTTTTAGCTTTGCTACAAAAATCCAAAGAGTTCAATGAAATTGGTATGTTAAGGGTCACCCCGCTTTAACCTTGTTACGTTCAGACACATAATATATTCACAGACATATACAATTCAGACCTTCAGAGTTTTTGAAGCACGTAGGTACAACATTAAGCAATTAAGATAACAGAAGAGTAGGAGATAAAAACTTCTGTGTAAAAACCAACCTCTTTATTGTTTAAAATAATAAACAAAAAAGGACAGTTTATCCTAATGAAGAGAAGAGATAGCAATCCCTCGTAACAATAAACCCGCTCGCTGGGACTTCCAGAATCCTTTCTTAAATTCTAACACAAGTTATCACTTGTTATTACGAGTATATTATGTGGTAGATAATATATTACATAACATATTTATCTATCTAATTATGTTGAACAATAAACACTCGAGTATCCGATAGTTCAAATTCATAATAAGTATAAAGTTAATTTGATTGAATCAGATACCAACGTCTGTATTTCCACTGTGTCACCAGCAGTTAGTAGTATCTCTGCTTTCTGCGCTGTAGGCTGTAGGTTCGATTCCCACCCAGAACAAACATTTGTGTGATTAATATTGATGTTTGTTCTGTGTTTGGATGTTGTATTCTATGGTAAGTAAGGTATGTGTTAACATAAAAAAACAAGTAAGTATTGTAAGTACTCTATCCGTAATATAGTTCCCATATTACAAGCTTCGCTAAGTTTGAGGCTAGATGGCGCTGTGTAAAATGTATGTCCTGTTACGACCCTTGTCTTATTTTTATTCGGAGTGGAGGTGACCAAGGCCTGCACTGACGTCCCGCTGTGGGGTGTATTGTGCATTGTCTCCATGGTTTTGACTAAACCTACCCCAGACAGTCCAGCTCCTTTAAATACCGGAGCAGGACTTTCGGTTGCGAGGGTACGACCAGGTGCTGAGTATGCTCGCTCCACCGTAGACCTCATCCTCGATTCAGCAAGTTTCAAGAGCTAGCCCATAGGTACTTAGTATTCTGATATCTCCCAGTTAAGTTGGGAAATCCGGCACTGTATGTGGCAATGTTTGTGACGGCATAACTCTCGAACGAGTAATCCGATTTTAATAAAATTTAAACCGTAAAGAGATAACGTAAATAGAAATTAATTGTCGCGATTTTGAAATGTGTTATCGTTTTTGTGACATTGGGTTGAAAAGACCTACATTATATTTCGCCTGTATCTTTTGAATGGTCGATCCGATCAATCCAAAATTTTAAATATGCAGAGGTAACACGACTTATACTCATCAATCCACATAAAAGGTAGTTTTAGAGAAATAGGGTTGTTAAGTGAGACATGAAGATTACGTCTAGTGGGGTGTCATTCAAGAGATATATATAATTAATCGCTTTTGTGGTCTAGTGGTTCGCCCACCAGTATCAGATCCAGAGGTTCAAGGTTCGATCTCCAGGGGGAGTTACACTATTCAAGTGAGTTTGTGGTCAAACGCTACGCTTTATAAAAAAAAAACCAGTGGCTCAATATACTGGACCCCTAATCCTGATCTACCGCGGCCAGACTGTTGGGGAATATGGTAGCTCGGGCGTGACAAAGAAGAAAAGACCTCTGTGGTCTTGTGGTTCAACCCACCGATTTCAGATCCAGAGGCGAGGTTCGATCCCTAGGGGGAGCAATATTGTGCTTGGTTTGGTTGGTGGTAGGATTTTGTTTAAGTCCGCCTGGCTAACCACCACCATCTTACCTAATTCTGTGGCCATAATAACAATTCTTAAAAAAAAATGTGTTCCGGCATTGAGGGGTAAGAAAGCCAGTTCCTCAGTTAGTTGAGGATTCCGGGTGAAGTGCGCTTCCACCTTCGGCCTTATCTTTGTTACCAGGTGAGATGAAGGCCAAGCGCTTCCCCGTCGTACAATAAAAAAAAAGTCCGCCAAACCCCGTCACGTCCACAATGCACTTCGGTAACATCAGCGTCGCACGCGCACTTTTTGCGTGTGATTCCGTCACGCTTCGCTGCAACGGCTAGCGGAACCGCTTATTACCTGATCGTTTGATATTACCACCACAACGTGTGGTTTGAATCCTTAATGCAATATGTACTTGGCCTTCATCTCACCTGATTCTCAAGTGATAAGCCCGAAGGTGGAAGCGCACTTCACCCGGGATCCCCAACAAACTGAGAAACTGGCTCTTACCCTAAATGCCGGAACACAACAATTTTGGAATTGTTATGGCGACAGAATTAGGTAAGATGATAGCTAGCCAGGCGGACTTAAACAAAGTCCTACCACCAACCAAACCAAAGACAATATCGTGCTCCCCTGGGGATCAAACCCGGACCTCTGGGTCTGTCACCGGTGGACGAACCACTAGGCCACGGCCGTTAAATGTTTGTAATTGAAAGCAACAGCGTAGAATCCTATCATAATTTCCCTTTCGCGCAGCTAATGGAGCGTGTGCTCTGAATGAGCAAATCTACCGATTTCATGCTACGGTTTGTGGAGGTGATGACTGCACGGCAGTTATCCTCATAGGCATTGCATATGGTTTTATTTATTAATTATTCACTCGTTGGATGGAGGCGGTTGAATATTATGTATTAATGGCATCGCGAGAGGGAATAGTACAATATAAATAACCGCCTCTGTGGTCTAGTGTTTCGCCTACCGGTGTCAGATCCAGAGGTCACGGGTTTGATCCCCAGGGGAGCACGATATTGTCTTTGGTTTGGTTGGTGGTAGGACTTTGTTTAAGTCCGCCTGGCTAGCTATCATCTTACCTAATTTTGTCGCCGTAACAACAATACTAAAACTGTTGTGCTCCGACGTTTAGAGGTGAAATAGCCAGTTCCTCAGTTTGTTGGGGATTCCGGGTGAAGTGCGCTCGCACCTTCGGCCTTATAACTTGAAAATCAGGTGAGATGAAGGCCAAGCATATCCCCGCCGTACAAAAAAACAAAAAATAAAGAGCTCACCCATTACAATTAAAAAGACGAAATCAGAACGCGACCCGCCACATGATATCGATTTTTTCGCTCGTAAGAAACAGCTCTAATATATTTAAAAGCTATAAACCTTTATTAACCCTTTAACATCAAAGCTCGCCTCTGCCACCTCCCGCCTAAGATCTGTCTAGACTAGACTATCTAGATGATATTCTTACCACAAAGCTTTGCTTTCAGTACTGACGTAGAAAATAACACATGATTAAATATTATTACAGGACGGGACGTTAATTTCACACAGCGCCATCTAGCCCCAAACTAAGCATAGCTTGTAATATGGGAACTAGATTACGGATAGAACACTTAAATACTTTTGTAAATACATACGTACTATATGATACCACACCCAAACACAGAACAAACATTTATATTCATCACACAAATGTTTGTTCTGGGTGGGAATCGAACCCACAACCTACAGCGCAGAAGGCAGAGTTACTACCAACTGAGCTATGAGGCTTGTTAAATGATTACTATGTAAGATTAGATAATTCGTTACTCTGTGTTGTAATAGGTACCTACATTTATTACTTCGTTTCGAAAATTCATTCTGTGAGCCTAACCCGAGGCTAAGCTCATATCGCGATTAAAGGGCAAATACATTCACGAATTTCACCGTGGCTGTCCCGTCAAGATAATTTGGGACGTAATAGGAATGTCAAAGTAAAGTCAAATTTTTCATTAAAAAAAATTTTGATCATTTTGAAACGTCAAATCTACCGCCTGTTCGGAATTCGGAATCACGACCAGCACACACAAGGACAAAGGCAAGAAACTCGGGTTAATTTTTTGATGATCTATTTAACATTATAATATATATTAGAGTTTATAATCATTTCAATAATTATTATTTACTAATATTATTTAAATAACATTACAAGTAGGTTACTACCTTAAAACATTTATTATGAACTAACTGTCAGCTGGTATAGCAACATCGGGCCACGCGCTCTACTAGGACGTCATAAGAAGCGACTAAGGGATGAAGACAGCGAACTAGGCTTCTCAATTACCACTTCTTTTACTAGTATATTTAGCGACAAGATAAGATTATGAAAAAAAATAAGCTTGTTTAGTTTTTTGTAACCGCCTCTGTGGTCTAGTGGTTCAACCCACCGATTTCAGATCCAGAGGTCCCGGGTTCGATCCCCATGGGGAGTACAATATATTGTGCTTGGTTTGGTTGGTGGTAGGACTTTATTTAAGTCCGCCTGGCTAGCTACCACCATCTCACCTAATTATGTCGCGTTAAATAGCCAGTTCCTCAGTTTGTTGAGGATTCCGGGTGTGAAGTGCGCCTCCACCTTCGGCCTTATCTCAACTTGTAACCAGGTGAGATGAAGGCCAAGAGCTTACCCGTCGTACAATAAAAAAAAAATGTTCATTGATCATTAGTGTCAACAATGGAGTACTAGGTTAGCATCTTAGCATGGTATGAGCATGTTGAGAAATGATAGCTAGTTGATCAAAAAACGTTTTGAATATGAGGACGCGAGCAGAGGAAGGAAGAAGAAGATATTAATGGATTGTGTGAAAGAGGATGAGGGTGTAGAGGTGACATCTGATATTTTTCTTTACATAACTTGGTGGCGGTACAAGCAAGCAGTCCACCGGATGTTAAGTGCATCACACGTCACATCCACAAAGAGCATGGATTACGCGGCACTGCATCGCGCCCTTCAACTGGAGACACAAAGGTGTTAGGCCTCGCGTGTCCTTAATTTCACCGGCAACCACTTCCGTTTTTAAGTACAACGTAGTACTTCCCCGGACGAGCCCTATCACAAGGGTTAACTACTCTTAATATTAGAAGAACATGTTGTACCTGTTAAAAAATATCACTTCTGTCGGAGAAAAGAAAACTTGAAGTTTGTCGTCTTTAGGTAGAGGTAGTCTTCGAACGGTCCTTACCCGTACCTCTTAGGATCGTTAAGATAACGTGAACATGTGTTTAAAGTCAAATATGTCAAAAGTGGTGTCGGTAAGGTTTGGTGTTGTGAGTTCAATAATTTTCCCATCTCAAAAAATGCCCAACGCGCCTAAAGAAGATTTCGCGTAAAAAATAACCTATCTATGCAAATATAATTGAAAATACACTAAAAAGCCATTACCAGTGACTCGTCTAGGTAATAGTAAGAATTGAAAGTCTATTTGAAAGTAGATAAAAAACATAGTTCATTGACCAGCAAATACTTAAGGCATGACTTGCAATCGCAAACACACGAAGATAATTCGACACGCAAAGTTCAGTTAATCAATTGAGAACTACAAAGTAAACGCTCATTACTGTTATTGTAATAGTCATGTAGCCAGGTAGGTCTAGTCAAACTAGGTCGCATGCTATCTCAACTTTTCTCGGTGGATTATTTAGAAAGAACACTGGCCGTACCATGAAGTCTTATTGCGATTAAATTGACGACCTAAGCTGAGCTGAATTGCTATTTCGTACCACGTCGCATAAGCGTGTCAGCTCAGTTCTAAACGAGCGACTCAACTGACAGTTTATGCGTTTATGTACTTACTTTTTACTAAAATAACCGTATAGAAAATAAATAAGTAACGGCAACGTTCCGAAAAAACTGCTGATTTAATTTCAGAACGTACCTGAGACAAATTATAGTTCATTCAACGATTCAAACGCTAACCAGCTGTATAGACGTCATGGTATCTAATCAAGCGATCCAGTTTAGGAACCTACACTGAGCTGCATCGGAAATGAGTGGCGTCTAATTATGTGATGGTAGGCCACCAGGGCCCCTGAGAACCAATCGCTTCTCGAATGGCCACTATTGTTGCCTTTTGCTATTCTAGTGGCCATTCTGCGACGATACCGTTGTCATAGTGAAGCGATTGGTTTAGTAGAATCGGGGCTCTGGTTGATTGGAGGGGTCTTGCCATAATCACCACGCTTCGCAGGTGGTAATTACCCCATGGTGTGGTTTAACGAGATACGACTAAGTTGGAGGGGTCGATTCTTGTCTCACGACCGCCACGCCAAGATATTATACTTTGCTGACCGAAAGGAGGCTAACAGCTTCTTTAGTTTCAATTTCTATGCGGATAGGTGGCGCTATTTTTTTATTATTTTATACGATAAAGAGGTAAAAGATAAAAAAGTTGCAGTTTTCTGATACTTAAGAATATCTAATGAACAAATGTAACGGGTAAGATAGCCATTTCTTCAGACTGTTGAGGATTCCGCGTGAAGAGACCTTCGAATGAAGGCAAAGCGCTTCCCCATCGTATACAAAAAAAAAATCTTCATCGTCGGCTACATCATCACACGATGGACTATTATGAATCACGTTATCAATATCATTCGTATTGATTTTATAGATCGTCTTGATAAACGTATTGATTAATTTAATCAGCCTCAATATATATTTTTATATCACCGCGTGATATCCAGCAGTGTTTCCACTATAGCACGAACCCATTAAAAATTCGGCGTCTTCATCTCATTCCTAAACATGCTTTTATCAACTTTTAGTAGGCGCCCGGGTTTTCGTTCCTGCTATCCTGAAAATTTTAAGATTCCAGGACCTCTTTGGGCTTTGCGCAGTTTGCCAGTCAGTCGGTCGGTCAGTCTACACGATTAATTTATATATTTACTAATTTACTAGAGAAATGGTCGGGACTCTATTGGGGATGTATAATTCATTCATAATACACCCCTACACTACAAAATAAGCTACCTACCCTGAGATTTTCAAGTATTTTAGATATCGGCCCAGTGCTCTCGTTCACAAGAACAAATAACTTAAACAAGAAGTATATAACAAACAAGGTAATGGTAAGTAATTACTCCACAATTACAGGCAGTGGTACAGGTACACAGATGTTGAGTGTATGGAGATGTGATTATCAATTTACCTGTCTCTGTGGACTAGTGGTTCTCCCACCGGTATCACATCCACAAATTTGTGTTCGGTTTGGTTGGTGGTAGGACTCTGTTCAAGTCCACCCGGCTAGCTATCACCATCTTCAATGAGTCCCCTTGTTGTGTTCCAACATTTAATTTCTCAGTCTGCTGAGGATTCCGCGTGAAGGTTGCATCCACTTTCGGCCTTATCATAGCTTGACACCTGATGAGATGGACATGTGCTTCACGTTTCATTGATGTGAAGTTGTGTTGGTACTAACCTAGCAGCAGCAGAATGAGCGGGTTCTGGAACTGCTCGATGTACTTCTTCCAGAGAGGATCCTCTTCCTTGACCGTGAACTCGTTGGCTCCCACGAAGCCCATCCGGCCGTTCGCGTCGCGCCATGTCAGACCTCGGCGGACGTCTACCGTCAGGCGTTCGGCCACCTGGGGACAGATAACTGGATGAGCACCGAGAGGGTAACGGAATTGATGGCTTTGTACAGCTGAATGATCACACTGGTGGTAAGACCTATAAATGCCCACCTATAATTAACCGCCTCTGTGGTCTAGTGGTTCAAACCACCGATTTCGGAGAGGTCCCGGTTATTTTTTTTTATAAATATGTTACATTGTGGCAGTTGCGGGGAGTCGATGGATGGAGGTGGCTCAGATTTATACTTGGCGTCAATTGGGAGAGGCCTATGCTCAGCAGAGGACGTTGGTGTACTGAAATGTTGATGATACATACATTAAGGTACCTAATAGAAACATTGAAATTCAAAAATATTGTTTTTTAAGATAAATGTAGCCAGTAAGTAGTGGCGATTTTCACAATTGTGAACCCTTTAATTTTATTAAACTTTAATAATTTTGCGAGGCGACCTTGTTTCCATACTTTAACCAACCTTGGTTGGTTGATGTCACAAATTCCGAAGTGTGGAAATAAGTCCATAAATACTTTTTTTTTTAAAGTATGTCAATACAACGCCATCTAGCAACTCACTAAGCAAAGTTTTTTCATATAAGGTACGGATATTACATGTTTTTTTTTAAATATACACTTATCAATACATCACCCGACACTTAACCTTCTACAGTTATGTAGTTCTCTGAGATTACAGAGGATAGAGGTTTGGAGAGCAAACATTACAAAACCGGCCAAGTGCGGACACACACATCGAAGGATCCGTCAACCCACATTACATGGCAAAAAGGACGTTTCTTGTATTATATTTTATCTATTTGTTATTATAGCGGTAACAGAAATGCACACTCTGTGAAAACCTCAACTGTCTATATATTTATTTTTAGAGATTTATTTATTATTAATAACTAGAACGGCCAGTGCCACTTACACTAATAACATAACAATGTTTTTAATAAATAAAAATTAAAACTTATAAAATTAATTGTAGGTTATGTAGTAGTAGGTTAAAGTTCGAAAATAATTAAAAATAACAACAACAATCAAACAAGTCTATTTAAGAGTAGTAGAAGCCCCTTTGTGAAAGGGCTCGTCCGGAGAATTACTACCACCATACTTATTTCGGCTGCCGAGTAGCATTTGCTGTGTTTCGGTTTGAATGGTATGGTTGCCGGTGAAATTACGGGTACGTGAGGCTTAACACCTTTATGCCTCAAGTTGACGGGCGCAATGCAGTGCCGTGTGGGCTATGTTCTTTGTGGACGTGATCTACGCAGTAAGGCTTTGTCATAGGCAGGAGATGCACTTAACACCAGATTGGCTACTTGCTTGTCCCGTCTCCTAGTAGTATAAATTGAAAGCTCCAAGATTGTACTGGCTAAAAACACATCGAAGGCAACGAATTCCATTCCATTTTAGGGCGCGTTTTGACTTCATGAGATACAGCCCGCTTACAGACAGACGGATGGACATCGGAAGCTTAGTAATAGGGTTCCGTTAGCACCCTTTGGGTACGGGACCCTAAAAACAGTGTCCATAGTCCATAAGAGCTAAGTAAAGCTACGGGCAACTTAGCTAACGGTATCATTAAACATGCAAACTATGGTACCTACTACCTACTCGTACCGTCTCACTTGTGTGCTTTATCGATCCGACCACCTTGCGGACAAACTAAAGTCCAGTCTGAGCTGTAGTTTCTGGAATATTATTTCATCGTAGCTACGCGGAGACTCACCGACTGGGTACATCAATGCGAAGACGATCATTGTGGCAGTAAATGGCGACAAAATGCCTTTGTAGGTTGTCGTCCGAAACGGCATATTCATAAGATATTTTGCCGGCATAATAGGGCATAACATATGTAGCGCTTTATGTTCTCTAAATACACACGAAGCGCTTGGCCTTCATCTCACAGTCTGAGGAATTCAAGAGAATTTCTGAGGAAATGAGGCTATCTGATTAAAAACAAAATATTTGGATTTCTCGTAACAAGCAAGCAACCCACCCAAAGTTAAGTGCATCTCTTGCCTATAAGAATGCCTTACTACGTAGGTCACATCTACAAAGAACATGGCCTAAGCGGCACTGCAATGCGCCCGTCAACCGTAATATTACCGGCAACCATACCTTTGTAACGGGAATACCAGTCAATACTTTCATTTTGCACTTAGCGTACGTTTGAACCTTTTTCTTAACAAGCCTCATAGCTCAGTTGGTAGTAACTCTGCCTTCTGCGCTGTAGGTTGTGGGTTCGATTCCCACCCAGGACAAACATTTGTGTGATGAATATAGATGTTTGTTCTGTGTTTGGGTGTTGTATCATATAGTAAGTATGTATTTAAAAAAAAAGTATTCAAGTTTTATATCCGTAATCTAGTTCCCATATACAAGCTATGCTTAGTTTGGGGCTAGATGGCGCTGTGTAAAAATTAATGTCCTATAATATTTATTATTATTATTCTTCAGTATTTTACCTACAGTCGATACACGATCGGTGGGTACTCAATTCGAATGGTATTAATCGGCACTATTGCCATTTTCTTTTAGTCGAACATCAACCTAGTACATTATCTTCGGTAATTACTCGATCGGTTTTCGATTCTATAGACATCGATCGATAATAATCCCTTATTTCATTCGAACTTCAACCTTAACTTTACCTACTGTAATTACTCGATCAGTTTTCGATTCTATCGATATCGATGATAATATCTTATTTCATTCGAACTTCAACCTTAAACTTTACCTACGGTAATTACTCGATCAGTACATGATTCTATCGATATTAATCGATACTATTGCGTCTTTATTTCATAAAAACATCTACTAGAACTAGTACTCTACGCCTCTACTTACCGTAATTAAATTACTCGATCGATACAGTCATCAGTAAACTTATCAATGGCGTCTGCTACTATTAAATAAATTGTTTTAATGATGCAAGTTTTAATGCTTGCCTATCACATATAACTAATTACGATTAGCTATGGCATGCTTTCACGGTTTATTAACCACGCACCCGTCAAGGTCGTTGCTATGGAAAACTAGAAATTACACTGTTTAGGTGTATCATGTTAGCTTGGCTTTTTGAAAATGGCTCGTTCTCAGAGTGTTTACTTAGTTTAATTGTATATCATGTTTTATTGCTTGCCCGCGATCTTTTAAATGCCTATTATATCCAACTCAGCAAATTGTCGCAAACACCACATTTGCAAGAGACTTAACATCCCACCCACCTGATGTTAAGTCTCGTGTCTATAACAAAGGCTTACTGCGTAGGTCACATCCACAATGAACATGACCTACGCGGCTTTACATAGCGCCCGTCAAGGTATAGGTGTATTACTTCCCCGGAGGATCCCTTTCACTATTACTCTTACAGAAAAGTATTACAAAACATTTCTTTCACAGCGCCATGTAGCCCCAAACTAAGCAAGGCTTGTTTTGTAAATAATTTTCATACCTACAATAAACCACCCGACCACAGAACAAACATCGAAATTAATCAAACAAATGTTTGTTTCTGGTGGGAATCGCTCGCAGCGTATTGCGCAGAAGGCAGAGCTACCGACCGAGCTGTGAGTCTTGTTAATGAATCCATCATTTCATCATTCGATCAAATACTTTCGAGCTTGCTAAGCTACAAATCGCATTTATCCGTTACCAAATCCATGGCACAACCGATAGCTCAACTGGTTGTACCACAGGAACATTCTAGGGTTGGACGTACTTCCTAAGAGCTAAGATACCAACTATGTTTAATGAGTTGGAATTGTTATTCGACGTCACTTCACTTACAAGATGTAGCGTCAAATATCCTTAAATAGTACGACAAGGCGAAAACAAAAACCTGAATAGATTGCTAGTCTGAAGAGCACTCCGCACAATGAAGCGTCTGAAAACAGACGCCCCTTAAGAAGTTACTGCACCCAAAATACCCCGAGTGAACGAAGTTCTTTACAACCAAGGGTTCCATTCCGAACCCAGGCGGTTTCTCAATATTTACAAACGGCCCATTAGGTATCTAGGTAATAATAAATGTTTTAGGATAGTATTAAGTATTTAGTTTAATGATGTAGGTAACGCTTGTAATGTTATTTAAATTATTATAAACTATAACTAAATGTTGAATGGATCATCAAAAAATTTACCAGCCCGAGGTCCTTGTGTGCTGGTCGCGATTCCGAACAGGATATAGATTTGACGTTTCAAAATGAATTTAAAAAAATGATAATGAATAAAAATATTTGACTTTGACTTTGAGGTTGTAAAATCTGATATCTATGCCGCCTATCAAAAGGTTCATACATCATATCTAAGGTTGCAGTGTCGGTGTCGTTTGCCCCGGGGCCCGATTCTACAACCAATCGCTTCACTATGACAACGGTATCGCAGCAGAATTGCCACTGGCGCCTTTTGGTATTCTAGTGACCATTCTGTTCTATTGATGATACCATTGTCATAGGGAAGCGATTGGCATAGTAGAATCAGGCCCTAATGATGAGAAATGCCAAACGGATCGCGATCGCCAAGAAACTGCCCAGTACAGCGATTTTCAAACATATGGAAAATCCCTTTTTGTCTGGTCCGACATAGAATCCAAAAGATTTCAACGCTATTCTCAAACCATTTATGAAAATCTTTTAATACATCGAATTCGGGGTTAAGAATCTCCATCTCTGGAATAATTCTCGGGATCTCCATCTCTCATAAGGCTTACCGATTTTTTTTTTTAAATAGTACGACGACGGTTAGTTGCTCGACCTTCATCTCACCTGATTTTCAAGTTATGATAAGGCCGAAGGTGGAAGCGCACTTCATCCGGAAACGTCAACCAAATGAGGAGCTGGCTATCTTAGCTTTAAATGCCGGAACACAACAATTTTTAAAGAGTTGTTTTTATGGCGACAGACTTAGGTAAGAGGGAATGTTTGAAAACTACGAAATGTTACATCGAAAAAAATGGTGTACATATATATCGCGTAGTTTACCTATAACCACCTTAAATAGAAAACTGTCAACGTTCACAGCATAACCTAGTTTGCAAATCTAGCTTCGACCCAGTTACATCTGTTCAATTAATTTATATGGCTTATGCGGCTTTGTCCAATTATCCTTTGGCGATGTCATGGCCCGTTTCGTTCCGTCTGTCACATAGTTTTACTGCTAGATAATGCTGGCGTATGAAACATTGATCATATGGAAATAGGACCATAACTATGCTGAAATACCCATGCAAGTAGATATTAAATGCCTAAATAAATGACATGGCTTTCACACAGCGTAATCTAGCAATCTAAGCAAAGCTTGTAATGTGGGAGCTAGATCGCTTGTCGCGGATAGGAATCGAACCCATAACTGCAAAGCTACTTCGCAATATTCTCAACGTTTAGCTGAAAGTTGATAGAATTACTTATGACTAATTCATTTCAATTCATTCAATTAACTCTCTGTATCTCGCGGTAAGTTAGGCAGAGGTTTTGGGAATCGCAGCGATAGTAAGAATGTATTACAGTAAATTGCTGCCCATTTCAGTCAGATCTCTTAGTCGTTTTATGACATTCATTCTGAACTCTCATTTGGAGAGGTCCTATTCACTAACTTCTAAAGCCCGGTGGAACATTGCTAACTCTTGACATTGAGTTCCAATGAAGCCTTCATTAAGTAGCAGCCTTGAGTTTTAAGAGCAATACCTTGGCCTCGCTCCCTCTAACCCGTTTTGTCAAAACCTTCAACACAACGCAATTATTGAAAGATTTGAGAAGAAATTGAACTCTCTCATACATAAAATGTGTAGCTGACTGACTGACTGATAATGAACGCACAGTCGAAACCAGAGGTCCAAAAGACTTGACATTTTCAGGGTAGCTTTCTTTTGCATCTGGTTTATAGGTGGTGTGGTTTAGGTAGTGTCTGCTGTGATTGATATGAAAGCAAATTTTCAAACCGTAGGAACGCCATAGTAGATTTTTTATTACGTAGAGGTAGACACAACCAAAGGAATTCTATATTAATTATAATTATATACAGGGCGAGTTGTTTTCCAGGGCCACTGAGGCCAAGTCTGAAACCATAAGAGTTATCGAAGTCATGTTAGGTGTTACGAGCTGGGGTACTGGGTCGGATAACCTCCTCGTGGTGTACCCTGGGTGCCGTCGATCACTTCCCACTTGTGGGAAGTGATCAACGGCAGCGAATAATCCGACACGAGGGTGTCCTCCGCGTGCCCTATGTAGTTAGCATAGGGCACAGTGGATGGACAGGCGGTCGTCCGCGTGGCGGGGAGTCCCAGTGAGGGACTCAGCGGACCTCCGGGTCGTGGGATGGCCGGCCTTCAAGGCTGGCGGCGCGGCAGGGAGGGTCAACTCGGCCACCCTGTCGGGCAGTGGGATCAGATGGGGGTCTGGGGGCCGAGAACGTAGGGGCGTTCAGCCGGCCTCCATTGCACAGACCCTCATCCCCGCCGAACGGCGGGAACAGCCTGGCGACCCAGCTGTTCCCGCCATCCCCCCCAGTCACACTGGGGGGGCCTGTGGGGCCCCTGTAAAGGGGCAATCGCTGGTGGTGTTGTGGCGGTAAAGGCTTTAGCCGGATTCCCACGACACCACCACTCGGCGATAGCGGGTCACTGCGGAGTTTAGTGGGTATTGCCTGTCGCTAGGACGGGTTGAGTCCCACACACGGCCTCGTCCCCAACGAGGCTATGGTGCCTAAACGCATTCTCCGCATAAAAAAAAAAAAAAAAGGTGTTACGAGCTCGATTTAAAACAAAATAAGTTCTCCGTTAAAAATAATCTGTTTTTTATAGTTTTTCTGCAAAAAGATTTTTTTTTTATTTTTGAGTTTTTTGTTTGATAATAAAAAAAAATGTGTGATGACTATGTGCTCTAAGTTGTCGGAACACTTTCAAAATTGAAAATTTATAAATTCATCTTTATGCATTTAGTAACAGTGGTATGTATATTCTGAAATGCGCAAGCGAATCTATTAAATCATCGTTTGTTGTTCGTGTAGAACTTTTGAAAGTCTTCAAAAAGTCGAATATCGCCGAATACAACTTTAGCGTTTGAAAACAGAATTACTGATAAATTTCAAAATTAGAATAAAGTTGGTTTTATGTTATGGAACAAATTTCTGAATTGGTGAGATGGAATAAGCGATACTGAAAATTTTTGAGTTCTTAAAAAATATTTTTTAAATAATTATTTTCTATCTGCAACTACGCATACGGTGGGTACGACACTATTCAAAATGTCCAGCCATTAGGGTGTTCGTGCCTTGTCATCAGCTACGTTACCACGAATAGCGACAAAACTCACTTTTCCAGAAAAACTATAAAAAAAATAGAATTTCTTAAATGCAGAACTATTTTTTTTTTTAATCGAGCACGTAACTCCTAACATGATTTTTCGATAACTCTCACGGTTTCAGACTTGGCCTCAGTGGTCCTGAAAAAAAACTCACCTGTATATATATTACTATAAACTTGCGTGAGTCGTATGAGACGTGAAACCGAACGTTGGCTGCGCGAGACGCGACCGCAACCTACCCGGAGAGTCACACTCACTCTGATGAAGATTCACCTGTTGAATCGAAACCGTTGGTGCCTACATCAATCTTAATCGTATATTACGAAAAACCAGTGGTTTAAAATGTATACTATCTTACTTTACGTATGTTTTATCTTGTGTTGATTGTAAACGGCATGTCGCATGTCGTTTGGTATGTCATGCAACCAGAGAACATTCATCGCTAGTGTAAAAATATAATGGATAAAATGAAACTTATTTTTTTTTCCATCTATAACAATATCTGTGCAAAATATTAACTCGATCCGATTAGTAGTTTTGTCGTGAAAGAGCAAAATATAACGAATCAGTTTTGTATAGCAATATATGTCATTCCCATTACCTTCCCATGGCTTCTTTTATTCCCATTAATTCGTTTTTATGGGAAGAAAAGTGCTAGAAAAGTATAGGTAGGTGTAGGTACTAACAATTATGGTGAACCACCGAAATAAATAAATTTGAATTTGAATTACAGTAGGCACAAGGTTGGCTTTCAAATACACCTTTATTACCCAGACCCAGAATTTAACGACTCACAAAAGTAGTATTATCAAGAGAAAGGAACCTAAAAATAATTGTTGTTCACGGAAATAATTAATCGCGCGTCGATCCTGAATAGCAGGTTTTAGTTTAAATAAAACCATTCCAAATAGTATCGATTTGGAATGGCCCCAGCCGTAGAGTACATTTCGACAGACTGCGGACACCTGCTTACTGGTTCTTGAACCTCTTGATATAGGATGCCAGAGCAAGGATACGGTTTCCCAGCAGACATTGGCTATCCCGCGAACCGACTGTCTAGCCAGGTTTTTTTATTTTTTAATTCGTGTAGTAGTCAGGCGTTTGACCACCGGCTTACATGTAAAACAAAAGATGTGGCCTAAGATATGCCTTATAATACTGGTAAGGAATTCCATTCCTTACCAGTATCACAGACCAGTATGAATTAAAAGGTAGAGGCAAAACGATGTGTTCGGCACAATTGAACATATGCTATGGAGCGAACCATTATAAGAACAGAATGAATAGACTAAGAAGGAGGATGTCGATTTGTGAAATCCAGTTGTATTCAACATTCACTCGAAGACATGTAAAGATGAGGCTTCAGTTACCACGCTTGGGTATCAGGTACCTATCACTCTAAATCTAAAGACTCCAAGATTGTATTGATTCGAAGAAACAGTCGCAGGTCTATAGCCTAAAGACATAAGCTAGCGTACTTTTTACCCGCATAAAGCGCAGTTATAAATGTAGTAACTTTTGCAGTAGAACCACCTGTTTATAGCTAGGTAACCTAGGTAGTTTACCTCCAGACTGTGTATGTCGCTGGAGCGCAGGCCCCGTCCATCGATCGATTGGCCCACATTTAAAATGGCGTTGGTGTGTACAGACGGAGAAACAAAAGCTCCCGTCCAACCCGGCCGCTCAACGGGTGAACCAATTAGGAATGTGGATTAAGTGGACTCGAAGAGTGAAATAACAATTTGCTTATGAAGCCCATTTCGAGTTCATTTCAATATCACCGAATATTGCCCAAATTCAGGGAAAAGGCAGTGATTTGTTAAAGCAAATAGTAGATATCACATGAATTATTACAAAAGTTAGACAATAAAAAAGTTAGAGTATAAAGTAGTTCTTTGCACATATGTTGCTTTTGACCAGAAATAACAATAAGGCTACTTTTGTTCGATAAATCAGGTGTCGTCATGGTAATGAGATGTCGAAACATAGCCGGCACTGTGGTGGAGTTGGTTCACCAACCGGTGTTAGCTCCAGAGGTCCCGGGTTTGATCACCAGGGAAGTACAATATTTTGCTTGGTTGGGTTTGTGGTAGGACTTTGTTTACGTCCGCCCGGTTAACACCATCTTACCTAAGTCTGCCGCCTTAACAATAATTCTAAATTGTTGTACTACGGCATATACACGTAAGGTAGCCAGTATCTCAGGCTGTTGAGGATTCCGGGTGAAGTACGCTTCCACGTCAGCCTCATAACTTGAAATCAGATGTTTCCCCGTCGTACAATAAAAATAAAATCCTGAAATGGATTGGCATTAACAAATTGTACACGGGCCAGCACGGGGCTCCGAATAAAAATTTTGTCCTATTTTTATCCACCTCGAGGTAATTTTGTCCTCTGTTTTTAATTTTTAAACAACTTCGATATCATTTTCTCTCTCGAAGGTGGCCGAGCATCAACTTGTACTCCCCTGGAGGTCTAACCCGGGACCTCTGGGTCTGATACCGGTTGGCAAACAACTAGACCACACAGACAATTAGAATAGATATGGAATATGGAGTAAAATCAACGTTCAAGAAGTAAACGATTTGTGATTTTGTTGATTGTGTTGCTTCCATTTTCTCACGTCGTCGTCATTAAAATGTATATTAACGTGTTTGCAAGGACATAGTACATGCGAGATAAATGAGTCTTTGTCGCTGAACACGGCATATACAGTTGATGTTTTCTTTTCAGGGTCACGTAGGCAAAGTCTGAAACCGGGAGTTATAGAAGTGATGTTAGGAGTTACGGGATTGACTGAATTTGCGAGCAAAGTTTGCTATACCATAAACCGAACTCCTTAAATTTTTTTTTATTGTAATCCCGTGCTTGGCCTTCATCGCAGCTGATTTTTCAAGTTATGATAAGGCCGAAGGTGGAAGCGCACTTCACCCGGAATCCTAAATAAACTGAAGAACTGGCTATCTTACCTCTAAATGCCGGAACACAATAGTTTAAGAATTGTTAATATGGCGACAGAATTAGGTAAGATGGTGTTAGCTACCCAGGCGGACTTGAACAAAACCCTACCACCAACCAAACCAATCACAATATTCCCCCTAGGGATCGAACCCGGGACCTCTGGAACTGACACCAGTGGGCGAACCACTAGACCACAGAGGCGGTAAGTATATAAAAAAATGTTTTTATTTAAATAATCGAAAATGTGTTCAAGATAAAATTTGCCAAAAACCATATACCGCGTACGTACCTTAAACAGGAAATGATAATGATGATACTAATAAATTAAACATGCCTGTATAAACCTTCAATCTCACAAAGGTGTTAAGTCTTATACGATATTCAAATATGCGACAGAATTGTATGAAACTTCCGTAGATAATATTGTAGGCCGCGTTAGAGAGTACATAAGAAGTTTATGCTGAAAGTGCCGAGTTTTTAACTAAATTAGTAATGAGAAGCGCAGGTGGCGCTTACTTGTAAAGCACTTTTCTGCTAAAGAATATTTCAACTCAAGCAACAAAAATCTGTTAATATTAAAATACAGTGACGCTTCTTCCAGAGGGATAAGTGCCCATTGTTTTGGTTCCGTACTTAAAGGGCGCCAATGCCAAAATAACCCTATTGCTAATAGTAACATATTACTATCATGTACCCTATTAGGTAGTACAGTTGAAATATTCTATTGCCGCTTTAACCAAAAATAATCAAATTAAAATAAAATAAACGATTAAAGGAGGCCCCCATACAAGACACGTGATTTTTGCCTTGAAATGTGAATCGGAACACTGCAAGCGTGTCCTCACTTAGCAGGTTAAACTATCGTCCGGTATTATTTTGGTGCACGATACATTTTTTTCATTAATTCTACATCCACTCTCCTCGAACATATGGTTACCGTTTCAGGGTAAGTACAGATACTTCCGAAAATCATTACTGTCCTTTCTTTCAGAGTTGGGTGTCTGGATAAGGAATGGCGTTATGGGAAAGAAGCCTCTCACTTGGTTACAAGTTAAGATAAGGCCGAAGGTGGAGGCGCACTTCACCCGGAATTCTCAACAAACTGAGGAACTGGCTATCTTGCCTCTAAATGCCGGAACACAACAATTTTTAGAATTGTTGATATGGCGTCAGAATTAGGTAAAATGATGGTAGCTAGCCAGGATAAATTAAACAAATTCCTACCACCAACCAACCAAACCGAGCACAATATTGTGTTCCCCTGGGGATCGAACCCGAGACCTCTTGATCTGAAATCGGTTAGTTGAACCACTAGACCACAGAGGCGTTTAAAAAAGTATGGTCGCCAAAACTCTTTTAAAAGAGTCTGCAACGAATTATGATTTTGGTGTTGCAAGTTTCCATAGCGACTGTAGACGCTTACAATCAGGACGCTTGTTTAAATACCATGAAAAAAGTGTAAAAATAAAAACAGAAACATTAATGGTAATGGTAAGTATTCAAAAAAACATTGGTCCCACACTAGGCTCAAGGCCTATATCCTATGTACTCATAGCTATACGTATCCGACAGAGAACTAAGGTGGTCGACATATCTCAAATGGTTTGCAAGCTGACGTGGCAGTGGAGACCACGTCTACCCAAGCGTAGTGTAGGACGTACTCCGCTGGAGTAACGACAGGATATTACAGGACATTCATTTCACACAGCGCCATCAAGCCCCAAACTAAGCATAGCTTGTAATATGGGAACTAGAATACGGATAGAAAACTTAAATACCTTTTGTAAATATATACGTACTATATGATACACCACCCAAACACAGAACAAACATCTATATTCATCACACAAATGTTTGTCCTGGGTGGGAATCGAACCCACAGCCTACAGCGCAGAAGGCAGAGTTACTACCAACTGAGCTGATAAGACTTGTTAAATTTTGTCCTTTCTCATCCACTCTATGCCCGCCACTCTATGGAGATAATCGCTTCATCTAGCGTGTCCGTAAATATGGCCTATGTGTTTGAGCTATGTCGACCACCTTAGTTCTCTGTCGTATACAGATACGTGTCATGCAATGAAGCGACTGTTTCATCTCCTACTTCTGATATGTAAAAAACAAAATGAGTAAAAACTTACCTCTTCCCAGGAGAGGGTGGAACTCTCCGCCGCACTGAGCCACATGTCGCCGGCGCCAGGGTTGGAGCACCGGCCCTCCGCGCCCGAGTGCTGAAACAATACCGCTTCGTTACTCTTGCGTCCCTGGTACTTCGTGTTCCTAACATGACTATAATAAATTCTCTGTTTGTTTGTTTGCTAACTATTTCACGTCTAAGCGGCTGAATAAACATATCCATATAATAAAAAGTTCAATAATAAGTAGGGAGGTTTATTTTTTACCCGGCTACGGCAAAGCAAAAATGAGGGTTATGATTTTGACCGGTTTGTATGTTATACTGTCCCCTTACAACTTCTAAACTACATAACTATCATAATTTGATAAATGAGGTATCGTTGGCAGCAAATATTCTCATCTGAACTTGCGGTATAAAATATTTAATTATATATATATTATAATATTTAAATGTATTTATGTACTCTGATTTATTTCTGACGTTATTTTAAAATCTCTATACTGGGTAAGGTACTAAGATACATACCGACACTGGAACGATTTCATAATGATAGTACCGCAAGGCGCTCTTGAATGGAATCCAAAGAAATGACATTATTAAAGTTCAAAGATACAGCACAAAAATTAACTTGTTCACTTTGAAACCAGCACCAAACCGCGGAATATCGAGAAGCCGTTAAACATACTAAAACTGAATATAAAACCTTTTTTAGGACGTGGCATAGTATAGTTGCAAGAAATATATGTTATTTTATTCAACCTCTACTATTTTAGCCAGTATTGTTTAAAATAAATATACGAGAATGTGACAACCGTAAACGATAGCGCGCTGTCAAGTAAACACGGCGAATGTGGGTTTAGCAAATAAACATAAATAAAAACTGGTTCTAGGGTTCCCTATAGATTTTGAATGAAACAATTTTGATGAATTTGTTTTTTTAATACCTTTCTAAGATCGCTTACGCTCAAAGTCAAAACATATTTTTTTGTTTCATATGATATCTTATATGTATCTTAAGCAAATAGTTTTTTGCTATTTGAACCGGCATTTTACAAAATTACGATATTTTCAAACAAAACGTTTTGATTTACCTATTAGGGGTCTACAAAGGAATCGTTGGCGCTGCAATTACGGTTGAAAGATCACAGCACTGGAGGAAGGTGTAAAATACAACCGGTAAAAGTCCACCTGGCTAGCAACCATCATCCTGCCGAAGTCTGGCGCCAGACGGTTTGGCGTATTACGTTAGTATGTGGGAGAAGTGCCTTCTGGGAAAGCATCGCAGACCTCATCCTTGCTCTGGTCTGGCGCCAGGCAAGCCTGGAAGTCCAACAGCCGAGAATAATAACCCATCATTTACATAAAAAAAATGTTTTCTTACTTCAATTTCAATTCATTTTAAACTTTGTAAATTAAGTAAAAAAATAAAAAAAAACATTAATTTAACACGGCGCCATCTGGTCCCAAACTCGGCAAAGCTTGTAATATGGGAACTAGATTACGTATATAACACCAAGCTATTTTTTTGTAAATACACTCGTATATACAGTACTTATCATACAATACAACACCCAAACACAGAACAAACATACATCACACAATTTTTGTCCTGGGTGGGAATCGAACCCACAACCTACAGCGCAGATAGCAGAGTTATTACCAACTGAACTGAAATAAAGCACCTGAAAACTAACTAGCCCGAAGTTCTTGCCGCTCTCCTAGTGTACTGGCGATTCCGAACACGCGGTAGAGCTGACGAGTTAAAACGATCCTAATCTTACCGAATAATTGCATTAATTTGCATTTATTTTGCTTAGAAACTTTCGGACCTTGCAAATATATTTTAAAAATAATTTGGAATACTCGTAAATATAATTATGCTCTTCGTGTAACGTTCTGTCGTCAGTTCCAATTTACTTTGTTTTCATGTCAAGTAGCTACTAAATTAAAATAGCTATATGCATGCGCTACTAATCCGCATTGAGTAAGCGTGGTTGCTGGCCAAGACATGTAAATGTTTGTGTGAGCGGTAGAAAAACTGCGAAGATAGTCGGACGTAACCAACTAGCAAACATGAATACTAAACAAGTTGGTTTAATTCATCTGTCTGGGTTAGAGATAGCAAATACTAGAGCGTTACGGTCACAGAGTAAAGCCAATATTCATATTTTAGTAAGATCTTTCTGAGACACAATCACACAGTTCAAGATAATCTCTGGCTTTTATTTAGTATCTTATTTAGGGATCTGTGTGTCTAGTGCGAGTTATCTACTTGCTCCATACCTGCTCGAACGCGTTTGCGTTCACCACGATTGAAGAAATTAGGTACCTACTACTACCACAATAATTATTTCTACCGTCAGGTAGGATTACAGAGTTCAACGGTTGTCTGGAAAAATCGCCTCTAAGCGATAAGACAGTCCATTGTGTATAAATAAAATAAAGTTATCCAGTTTTCTTTTTAAGGTGTGCAATAAATCATTTTAATTCATTCATTCGTACATTATAAATAAATAAATAAATATTACAGGACATTAAATTCACACAGCGCCATCTAGTCCCAAACATAGCTTGTAATATGGGAACTAGATTACGGATAAAATACTCAAATACTTTTTTTTTTAATACATACTTAACATACAATACAAAACCCAAACACAGAACAAACATCTATATTCACTACACAAATGTTTGTCCTGGTGGGAATCAAACCCACAACCTACAACGCAGAAAACAGAGGTACTACCAACTAAGCTGTGAGCCATGTTCGGGTTTATGTATGAACAAAAAAAAAGCATTACGACTACTCGATAGGAGATGTCATATTGAGATTTAGTAACGCGATGGCGTTATGATGTTCTTTCCAATAGGCAAGTCTATCTCCATTTCAAAAATCCCAGGCACTGCACAGTAAAAAAGTGGACAGAAGTTGCTTTGAGGCACAGCATAAATTATCTAGGAAAGTAAAGTAACCTTTTTTTTATACAACTAGGACTGAACAAGCAAGTAGCCCACCTGATGTTAAGTACATCTCTTGCCTATAACAATGCCTTATTGCGTAGGTCACATCCACAAATAACATATAAGCTACAATGTATATTGCCTCAAGGACATTATATGGTCACAAACTAGAAGTATAAAAAAACCTGCAGAACCCTTAGCAAACACAACAAATTTAACGATAATTATCGGCAATCAGTTCCATTAAATATTACTGCTGTAGTATCAATTACAATTACAATGCCAGAAACCATTATTATCTTTATCTAAATATATATAACTCAAAGGTGACTGACTGACTGACATAGTGATCTATCAACGCACAGCGCAAACCACTGGACGGATCGGGCTGAAATTTGGCATGCAGGTAGATGTTATGACGTAGGCATCCGCTAAGAAAGGATTTTGATTTATTCCACCTCCAAGGGGATAAAATAGGGGATGAAAGTTTGTATGAAACTTTGTCAATTTTAAGCCGATCGGGCTGAGACTTTGCATGCATAAATTGATGACGTAGGCATCCGCTAAGAAAGGATTTTGAGATTTTGCATTTGTTTTGTTTCGGTTTAGTAGTTTTGGTTATAGACTCTGCTTTGTATTTGGCATTTGTTTTGTTTTTGTTTGGTTTAAGTATAGGTTTTGTCGGTTAGACTTTTTAAAATGGCTAAAGAAAATCTGAACGTTAATGGAGAAGTTGAAGAATGTACTGTCGTTTTTATGTTTTGTAGGCCCTAATTTTTTATACACGCTAAACAAAAGTAAAGCCGCAAAAACTATACCTAATTAATAATAATACTTCTTAACGCGAGCGAAGCCGCGGGCAAAAGCTAGTCATAAATAAAGCGAAAACAGATCAATGTTTATCTGTATCACTAGCAGACTGTCTCGCTATTTACAGTCAACTATTAGAATCATATATTGATATAAATATGTTAATATTAAACTAGATTTAATTTTTATATTTTTTTGTACATTCCACCTGTTTTAACCTACTTCAATAAAAGGAGGAGGTTCGCAATCCGTCGGAAGCTTTTTTTTTAGTATTTTTTTTCTTTCGATTTGAAAAATTGTTTTTTTGTTTGAAAGGGTATAGGTACTTATACTTCACAGGTGGTCCCATCGTCATCAGGTCTGATGATGAGATCCTGGAATAATCGAGATAGCTCTTCAAATATTATAGGCACACTAGAAGCGATTTCGGTATTTTAGGGTGTATTAGGTACCTCAAAAGTGAAGAAAAAACGGACCCCAACATTTATAGGATCACGCGTCTATCTGTAGGTATTTCCGTCCATCTGTCATCAAAATAATTGGAATAAATACGTCATCCAGGTAAACGCAATTGTATCATATACTTCATTGATTCGTTTTCTTTTTAGTTTTTAAAACGTAAATTATTCGCCTAAATGGAAAATCTACAAGGTATGGATTGTAATTTTTTTCATAACGGCTACGGTTTAATAATCGACCCCTCCAACTCATCCCATCGATGTCGTAAAAGCCGACCAAGGGATCTCACCAAAAGTAAGGCTGCAGCTTCTCTCTAGGTATCATCTACACCTATTTCAAATCCAGTCGTGCACCAATGCTCTTTTCGGTTTATCGGAAGTTTATGTGCTCATTTGACACAAGCACATGCTCTGATGGCGAAGGTCACATCGTGAGGAAACCGGCAGCTTCCTAGGACCAAAAGTCCGAGTGACATGTGTCAATGGCACCGCTTAGCCTTGATGGGCTTGCAACCTGTCAACTTGCAAACCGTGGGCATGTGCTGAACGTATGTTTTAACGTGCTTATGACTACCCCCTAGTAGGTGATCCTCATAAGATCCACGCTCTGAGTAGAGATCAAAGGTGAAACCTCTATTCTCTTTATTTACTTTATCTACACCTAAACTGTTATCACCAATCCGTCTGTCAAGCGTGGTGATTACGGCAAAACCCTCCAGCTTTGGAGCCGGTCCGCACTTCGCGGACCGGAAACAAGTTCGGCAACGGTTGTAGAGTGTCACTTAGCGCTGCAGAAACTCGCGATGATTGATGAACGATGGAAATAAAGAAAAGACTGAAACAATACTCTGATATGTAGCACAAAAAGTTTAGGGACCAAATGAAGGACTGCAGGATATCAAAAATGATGTTCCCAGGTTCGAATAGGAAAATATCGAACATTCTGATCAAAATTAAACGCAGTGATCTACGACTGATGGTAGGCATCATCACAGGACACTGCGACCTGAATTATCACCTGTTCAAAAGCGGAGTCACGAACAGCGCGCTGTGCCGGGGCTGTCTACAGGAGGAGAAAACATTAGAGCACGTGATCCTACACTGCTTGGCTACAGAATCAGCTAGGGTGAAGACGGGCCTTAGGAAAATGCTTGGCCACGGCTTGGAGCAAGCATCATCATCGCCCACAACATCAGAGTCACTTACAATGTCGCTGTCGCGAACTCAGGCGCTCAACGAGTGTCACCAACAACCCAAAGTCCTGCTCCGGTATTTTAAGGAGCTGGGCTGGCTGGGGTAGGATTAGTTAAAACCATGGGGGACAATGCACAATACACCCCACAGCGGGACGTCAGTGCAGGCCTTGGTCACCCCCACTCAGAATAAGAATAGCCTTACAAGCAAGATAAATCTTTTGAAAATAACTGAAGCAAACTTGATCATTGCAGAATTGGATCTGGTTTCTTCCAATTGTTGATTTAAATGTAAATGCTGTGTGTCAAGGCCAACAGGTTCATAATAAATGATTGTCAGAAAGTTTTTTTTGTGACACTTTTTGGTGGACTTGAGCCAAGATTTGATACAAAAATACTATACACACCTTGTTTTTGCAATGCAGATGCACTTGGTTTACAATTATCTCAAAAAATCTGCTGAAAACTTAGATAGCAATGTCAAGGTCTCCGACAGAAACTTGACAACTTCATTTTTTTTTGTGACTTTATCTTTATAATTGATAACACCTTAGCTCCAGATTGAATTTGTTAACAGAATTTATTTAAGCTTTAATATCATCTTTTATTGGTTATTCAGGTGACTATGTCATCCTTATCAATGACTTTATTAAATTAATCACAAACAGATAATATTCAATTTAGGCATTGCCAAGCTTGCAGTGAGTATAGGCCAGATAAAAATGTCCTGAATATAAAAATCTCCAAACTGCCAAAGGTAGGTATAAAAATAATACTTATTTTCATTAATTATTATTATGATTTGTTTTCATTTATTTTTCACCAACTTTGCGATAATAGGTAAATATCCACAGATTTCTCTGCAAGTTCATTATTGTTTTTTGTTTAATTTTATTTTGTAATCCGTTAAGCGATACAATTTTCCAAAGATGTTCATAACAAATATACATAAATATTATTTTGATTGACCGAGGTAAGTCTAATCACTTAAACATGGTGAAAATCTAATGAAGATCTCAGGACCTGGACACCGAAACTCCTCAACAGACAATTAGAACTTAAATCAAATCAAATTAACAAGCCTCATATCTCAGTTGGTAGTACTCTGCCTTCTGCACTGTAGGTTGTGGGTTCGATTCCCACCCAGGACAAACATTTGTGTGATGAATATAGATGTTTGTTCTGTGTGTAGGTGTTGTATCATATAGTATGTATGTATTTACAAAGTATTGAGTATTCTATCCGTAACTATTCCCCATATTGCATTCAGTTCTGGAGCCTTAGTACCAGCCTGACTCAAGCTTGGCCAGTATTTTGTATTTATTGTTATATTTAATGGTGATTTGATGGAACAAAAATAGCTAAGATGGTAGCTGCATCACTTGTTTGGACATGCATATATAAAATAATTTAGAACCTACAAAGGCAGATTTAGCATGATCAATCAACCACTCGGAATCATCAATGTTTTTTTTTTACGACAGGGAAGCGCTTGCCCTTCATCTTACCAGCAGGCTTAACCTCGAACCCAATAACAATTCCAATTCAATCATCGAAGAGGCAATTAGTCAATATTGTTAGAGTATTGACTAGCAATATTGACTAATTGCCTCTTGAAAAACAATTTGATAGCATTGGATTGAAATTGGAATTGCACTGATATTGGATTATGATTGTGTTAATACACTTAAAAATTTGGGCTATTTATCAGTACACAGTGATTAGAAATAGTTTAAAACTTCAATATTGCACATATTTTCAAAGAAATCCAATATAAAAATTGTTTTGTCAAAAAAATGTTATTTATGGTGGCATGGATACCCACCCGTTGCTTAGGGCATAGATAGATTGACGATTCAATTCCAATCGCTAATAGTTCAATCAATATCCACACAATATAAAATCAATTTAGTTCTAGGCTCGCATTCAAGAGTTTTCAAGAGTTAGAAATGATACAAATTCAAAACCGATTCAATACCGATCGATTGGAATTGTGTTCAAGGGTAAGCCAGCTGGTAACAAGTTGAGATAAGGTAGAAGGTGGAGGCACACTTAGAAACTGACCATCTTGCATCTGAATGCCGGTACACAACAATTAGGCAACAGAATAAGGTAAGTGGTGGTAGCTAGCCAGGCCGAAAAAATCCTACCACCAACAAAACCAAGCACAATATTACAATATTGCTCGAATTGGGAATCAAACCCAGGACTTCTTGATCTGAAATCGTTGGGTTGACCCAATTGACCTCAGAGGCGGTTAAATGTAAGACTCCCTTCTGCACTTCACAGAAGTGGTCTGTTTTGCATCATCATTAATTGTTATTCATATCTCCCGCTAAACTATGTAGAGAAAGTGAACGCGAGATGAATGCTAAATCGAAAGTGATTTGGCACAAGTGGCACCGCTAACAGTAGATTCTTTTCGTTATGGCAAATTTTCTTTTTCGTTAAATTTCTTTGTTTAGCAAAAGAACTAGGTCGCGCATGATAATCCTTATCCTCCCGGGATCTAGCGAAATCAATCAACGTAGGTATGATATGAACCAACTAGGTACCATTCCCAAACGTAAGCTTCCGTCGCATTCGCACCTGTTACTTACATGTTACAGTCTAGTCTACTAAAAAGGTAAGAATAAGAAGCACCAATAGAGCGATCTGATCAATAACCGCATTTATACAAACAAAATCAATAATTGCTCCAAGAGACAGGTACACTCACCACACTTGCCGTGTCCTGGCTATTTACGGAATGCTTATCAGTCTCTCGGTTTTGATGGTCACAAGTGAAATTCTCATATTTATTAGAGGGGCTGTTTTTCATGATTCACAAATGCCAGATGTTTTACGCCTCGAAAGACATTTTATTTCACGGAGCGAAAGAAAGACGGGACACAACCCTAACGAAATTTTACCAACTGACAAATCGACAGGGTGAGGGTGTCCGGATAGCAAATCAAAAGTTACCTTAAATCGCAAAATCGTTTCCCAGAAACCAGCTTTTAGCTTATTTTAAGGGGATGCCTATCTCATATGCCTGCTGCTGGAATCGATGTTGATGATGTTTCTTTATTTATGTATATGTATAATGTGTAGGTATATCACATGCAGCAATATAAATTGGAATAAACTGGAAAACGAGCTTATACAGCAACAGTGCTAATTGAGACAATGTATATTAAGATTTTAAGAGATTAATATCAAATAAAGAAAACTCTCAAAGGGTTCCAAATGGGGCAAGCAAAGCGAGTCGAGCAAAAATGGGTTTTGAAACATACTACGAATCAGAAATATTTGGGTACTAAACCGAGACAACAGCGGTGCAAACCGAGAAAATACACCTAAATCCAAATTCAAGGAGCGAAGTGAGCTGATAATTTTATATTCTGAAGCAAGTGTAGGGCATAATATTAAGTAAACTCAAGCACATAACGCAAAAATGAAACCTGTGAAAGCACATGCTTAACAAGTTCGAAACTTCTTTGATTTGCTGTTGTAGGTTACATTATTTTGTGTTTTTTTTATGTTTATTTGTCTCGATACTTACTCTTGATAATATTATTAAAAAAAAATATTACAGGACCCTAATTTCACACAGCGCCATCTAGTCCCAAACTAAGCATAACATAATAAACTAAGTCGTAACAGACGAGTAAGAAGAGAAGAGCATAAATTAAGCGCTTATATATAAAAGGTGAACTTAACTAAGTATCTTTATTATGTTATCTAAATTCTCAGACAATAAATTACGAATTTATTTAAATTCTTTGATCTTTATTAAAAAAAATATATCCATGTGACTCAGTGAATAATGATAGCTTTGCTTATCATTGGTATGGGTGAGTTGCTGCCAATGACAGTGGTGCGGAAAGTAGGAACTAGAAGTGTGATTGGGTGACGAGGTAATCCACAGGGGGCTCTAAAGTTTATTTAAGTTAGTAATTGGGGGCAATATATTTTGCTGTTCCATTATAATAAATCCTCTTTCCTAAATGTACATTGATTTCACATTGATCTCAATTGCATAGGGGATGAGAGGCTTGATAGTGTGGGTGTGTCAGGTTCATTTCTAGAAATATCGGAACAAAACGCTACCGAGGTATAAAACTGAAAATGAAAAATGAGGCGCGCGAAGTAAACAGAATAAGAATATGCTCCATCTCCAGACGGCTTTAATTAGGTTCTTGTTGTGTACAAATAAAGTTGACCAGGGCACGGTTTCGTGGCACTCAAAATCGAGAAATATTTGTCCTGATCCCGACCCAATCAAGGGATAAATCATGACCAGTCCAGTCCACAACCACTTAAACTTGGAAACGTAAATTGGAACATCTAGCAACACTTGAAACTGTGGAATACTTTAGGGTTGATAAAAGTAGGTACTTTGATGTAACCACCCGGAATCCACCTCATTTTCAGATTTATTAAGCCAACTAAAGGTGACCATAGCATTGCAAAATATGTTTTTGGCACATATATCTTGTCACCCCGATTTCACCAGACATCAAAATTATACTCAGCAAGCCAGCATTCAAAAAGATCCGCAATATTTTTTACCATAAAATGGGGAAAACAAACCAACCTGAATACCCTGTAAATAGATTGACTTGACTGAGGCTGACAAATTACATTCTGACATTGACAAATATGTGACACAGTCAGTAAAAGCAGGACCACAGATCAACCTCAGATTATCATCAACTACTTTTGTGTAAAGATAAAGATCATTTATTTGCTTAGCCATGTGTACGTTATGATGTTGTCTATTTTAATAGTGGGTAAGTGTGTCATAACATGCTTTACCGATATCGTCGGTGTACAAATTGAGTGATTGGCATTCATACAAATTTCGGAATATATTTTCGATTCAGTATAATAATAAAAAAAAAAGTGTGTGCCGTGGTACAACACCTACATACCAGGAGAAGAAATACCCTATGTTCGATTTCCCAACCATGCCAATTATACATTTCGTGTCATCAATTTCCATCGAAAAAAAAATACTATTACTGAGCTGCACATGGACATAGGTCTATGGTGCTGCAGACAAAATCTACAAAATGAGTTGGACATAGCTTTTTTTCTGCCTGGATGCAAGTCTATTGGCCCAATTTATTGACAAGATTATTTGAGTAAAATCCTTTAAAACAATAACTATCAAGGTAAATTGTGAGTATGTACGTAAAATAAATTATTTTTTGAATTTGTCTTGCTGCTCAGCTAATACTATTGTGGGATAAAAATTTTGTCGTCTGTTTTTGTCCACCTTCGAGAGAATTTTGTCTCCCGATGGTAGATAAAAACAGAGGACAACATTTTTATCCCCTCCCCGAGCTGAGGGGGCATGTGATGGAAGTAAATCACTGCCAAAAACATTTCTGCGCAGTTGCGTAATAATTCACTATTCATGATAATCGTATCATACTATGCTAGGATCTACAGAGTTAAAGAAATACTAACTTTTTTTATTAGTTATTACGTTGCTAGAAACGCTCGAAGATAAATCTAACCATTATAGGCTACGCTCTTGGCGACAGAATACATTCTGTCACTTCACACATCAACAGCCCATTAGTGTGGAAACTGTGGACGGCTGGACGAAACCTCCTCCAAGGCCGTTTTTTTTTTTTTTTTGCCATAATCATCACGCTTGGCAGGCGGATTGGTGATCACAGTTAAGATGTCGATTGTACACAGAAGAAAGCTTCTTCTGTTGAGATCCCTCGTTCTAGTGTAGTCGGCTTTTACGGCATCCGGGGGCTGAGTTGGAGGGGTCGATTCTTAAGCCGCGACCGCCACGGCACCATTATATTTATTTACCTACCCTTCAGGGCTCTGAGTGATTTTGTTTAATATAACTAGGAGACGGAACAAGCAAGTAGCCCTGATAATAAGTGCATCTCTTGCCTATAACAATTCCTTACTGAGTAGGTCACATCCACAAAGAAAATATCCTACACGGCGCTGCAATGCGCCCTTCAACTTAAGGTATAGTCAACCTTGATAGATTTATAGTTTTGTAATTCAGCGCAAAGCGGTTTCTAGTACCTATAGGTAGATAGTTACCTAATATTGTTGTCATCAATTTCTTTTTGATTAAGTTTGTTTTGATTAAGTTGTGAATGATTCCGCTAATAATAATTACATCGTCATATCGTCAAATTTATTAACTTTCCGAGATTCGACTTCAGATTATTGGACAGGAATATTACACGTAAATTGTACCTATCATCAAAAGTAGGTAAGTACAACACGTTTGAACATGGTTATTGTGTAATGAAAAATGACAACGTCAAAATGTACCTACCTATTTCTTATATTTGATGGACTATGATACCTAATCTACCTATTTGTAGCAAACGTATCTAATATTCATTCAAACAATTGAGAAACGTCGATGCCTGAATTAGTTGATAATACTTATTAATATCAAAATCGTTTATTTTAGATTTATAAATCCTAAATTATCCATTAAAAACAAGTACAAATTCCTAACTATGTACTGAAGCAAATAAGTCACACAATAAATAAGTTTTATGATTGAGGAACTAAAAGAATGTCAATTCAAATAATTGTCAATAAGTAGGTACCTATAATAAAAAATAGGTACTATATAAACTAGGTATACTCAAATGTCAGCATTTGTGGTGCAAACACTGATTGGATCACCTGTGATCACTAACCCAACCACTATCGGCATCCACTTGTGTTGGGGTTTTTTTTTGGGGGTTTTTTCATTTCAAACTGATTACTCCTACATTAGCGGGTAGTACTTACATTGTTAGGCTTCAACTCATTGGAGATATCCCAAAACGGGACTTGAATGTATTCCTGGTTTTCCTCGCCGTTTTTATAATTTCTACGGAACATCTGCACTTTCAGCTGAACACACACCACATCACAACAACAGCACAGCTAAACATTCCTTCACTTTACCTCTATACTGATTACGTATCTACTTTAGCAACCTACTTTGCAGCACTTGCACTACTCATAAAAATACATTATAAACTACAGTAATGGTTATGCGTGATTGAAAGATTGCTTATCAGGTCGAATTATTTTGTAGATATTGTGTTGGTTGTTCAGCTACGTTTTGCTGACGAGCTTATCAATCACACGCCGCGACCGGGTTCTTGCGAGCGTGGCTAAACCGAACGTAGGTACCTACCTATATACTGAAATGTGTGCTCGATTTGGGTCTGCCTGGTTATCTACCACCATGTTACCAGATATGACGACACAACAATAGGTACCTACTAATGGTTGTGCTCCGACATTTGATGTTGAGTATAAATTAATAGGCACATTTAGTAGGCTCGCTTTATCGTAGTTATTTTTCGTTACTATATTTACAAGAACGCATGAAAAGGTCGAATACACATTTTAACCTATTTCAAAAAAAGGAGGAGGTTCACAATTCGGCTGTATGTTTTGATTACTATATTTTAGCTTTTTGTCTAGCTAGATGAACCTTAACAGAGGCCTTAGTATGAGTTTCTGACAGCACACTGAAACTATTTTCGTTTTCGTATAGGGCGCTTATTTCCATATATTTGGATAGCGCAATAGTAAACTGTAGTTCCTTTCGATAACGCAAACCAAATGTATGGAATTAAGCGCCCTGTACGAAAACGAACATAGTTTCAGTTAGCTGTCAGAAACTCATACTAAGGCCTCAGGTCCTACCAGCAGTAATAGAATTATTCTGCCGTAACCGTTGAATAGAGGTGTAAAATTCTGTAACCTTCTCAAATCATCTCAAACATCAGCAAGTTCTTGAATCAATATTCCACAACTTACTGATGTTTGAGATGATGGTTATAACCGTAATGTTATGTATGTTGTGTATATACATGTGAGTTTTTTGCCAGGGCCACTGAGGCTAAGTCTCAAACTCTCACGGTTTCAGACTTCGTTCGCCTCACTGGTCCTGGAACGAAACTCACCTGCATAGTGGTTCTATCATATACTATTATCAAAACTTTGACCAACGTTTAAAAAGTCCACTGCAACAGTTTTACTAACATGATTTATTTAAAATAAGGTTAATTATGTAGTACTATTTCAATTTCTAAGTAGTTCTATGCTTTTAACGCGTCTTGCACTCCAAAGCCCGGGCCTGTGGGCTCCTCTGTCAAAGAAGTCAGCCCACCTAGAGGCTCAGACGCAAATCTTCCGTTTCTGAAACATAAAAAAGCAAAAATTCCAATTACAGCGGGATTAGAACCCACGACTTTCTGTATGTACCGGGATGGTTCAGAACAGAATACTTGCTACGAGAAATAATCGCCAAGCTAACCGGTCGTCTGCAGCTATTGTCGAGCTGCGGGTAAGGGCCTCTAGATGGCGTTATTTGCGCTGGCGTTTACTTTCGTAGCGTATTGCGGAGGAGCTTTCCTCTTGAAGAGTTTGTTTCGCGACGAATTTTCGTGTCATAATTTACTATGGCAGCCTGCACAATACACGTCAGTGCAGAACATTTCCCCCCAATTAGATATTAGAATTAAATTACAATGGCAGCCCTGCCAAATATGTGCTCTATTAAACCTTAGATTGGTCTGCGTTTAAGCTTTTTCTTGCATTAACAAATACATTCCCGGTGAGATCCCTTGATCGGCTTTTACGATATCCGCGGGCTGAGATGGAGCGATCGATTATTAGTCGCGACCACCACAACATGATAATACAAGTATGAAATTTATTTTAATGATATATTATTATCACCTGGGTCCTGGTTTAGGCTTTTCGTCCTTCTTTAGCTTGTCAATGATTTCTTTCGTATCTTCGATTGTAAGGTCTTCCTGAAAAATAATACAGACAAAATGCTTTAGTATATAGTTTTGTGTATAAACTTGACTAATACCACATATTTTTTTGTATGACGGGTAGGTGCTTGGCCTTCATCTTACCTGGTTACATGTAGAGATAAGGCCGAAGGTGGAGGCGCACTCCACCCGGAATCCTCAACAAACTGCGGAACTGGCTATCTTACCTCTAAATGCCGGAACACAACAATTTAAGAATTGTTACTATGGCGACAGAATTAGGTAAGATGTCTATCCAGATAATAATAATGATAATGGCGATCTTTAACAAAGTCCTACCACCAACCAAACCATGTACAATGTTGTACTCCCCCTGGGGATCGATCCCGGGACCTCTGGATCCGACAACGGTAGGCTAACCACTAGACCACGGAAGCGGTTAACCACTACTGATATTGTGGATCTTATGAGGATCGCCTACTAGGGTGTAGTCAGAGGTACGTCCAAATTTACGAAAGAAACATTCCCACGGTTTGCAATATGTGACAGGTTACAAGAGTCGAGGCTATTTTTGCTGCTGTGGCACAAAAGTTCTATAGCCTATTTGTCATTTTTTTTTTTTTTAGAACATCTTTCTTTGGTCTCTTTGTTATGATTACCTGTTATAGCTGGATTGTTAATTTAAGCTTTTTTATGTGAATATATTGCATGTCTTAATCGGAAATAAACGAATTCTGATACTTACATAGTAGTTATCATTGATTTGCATCATTGGTGCGTTGACACAGGCCCCTAGGCATTCAACCTGTAAAAATAAATTAATATTGGCACCAGATAGAAAATGGTCTAAGTTTATATTATGGTTCCAATCTAGGTACCTAGGTACCTAGCGCTGAATGGTAAAGAAACACTGAAAAAAATATCTAAATTCAAATAGATGTAGATTAAAAAAATATTTTGCATTGTCAAATCTACCTGTTCGGAATCGCGACCAGCACACAAAAATAATTGCAACCGAAAACCTTGGGCTGGTTAATTTTTTGATGATCCTTAAAACAATTATACCTCACTACATAGTAAGCAGTTATAAGCTATCTAAAGCTATCCCAATAAGATGGTAGTTAGCCAGGCTGACTTAAAAAATGTCCGACCGGATGGTGGTCGGAACCCGTGTGGGGATTGAATCCGGGACCTCTAGATCTGCCACCAGAGGGCGAACCACTAGACAATGGAGGTGGCATGTTGGACAAAAGTCCCGGGCTAGTACTAGATTAGACATAAATTTTCACCATCAAGGCATCCACCAATGTGTCCTTAGTCAAAAGTAGACCATTCTCAGTAGTGGGAATAGTGTAGGGCTGGTAACAATAAGCAACTATGGCATATACCTATCGCCAGCCAAGCGTGGTGACTTTGGCAAAACCATGATGTTTTTGGAGAAATGACCTTTATGTACCTCAGAAATTGAGAATTTCCCGCAAGGGCTGTTTCCGCCAACTTCACAGTTGGTCTCTTGTTTGATGGTTTGCATCAAGGTGTCAGATCCTCGCAGCCAGCAAGGAGTGGTTGTGCATACTCCAATATGGTACTTGCCGAGGGGTCGTCTGAAATGAAAAGGTAAAAATGTTATGAGTTAAAAATAAAAAAAAAAAAAAATCTATATTTATCACACAAATGTTTCTCCTGGGTAGGAATTGAACCTACAGCGCAGAAGGCAGAGTTACTACCAACTGAGCTATGAGGCTTGTACATGATGCATTCTATGCTATACTATCATTCTTTCTCATGAAAAGTATGCTAGTATCTTAGCAAAAAATTATAAAGACTGTATTTAAACTTTTGTGGTAGACATCTGATATGATCTGATAATGTTTATCGTCTGATATGATAATGTTGATGAGCAAATGGTGGTGATAGCCATTCCTCTCAATAATTACTTATTATAGTAAAGCCACAGAGTATATAATATTTTCACTCATTGATATTTTTGTGAGAAAGACTAATAGTTTGGTGCTTAACCCTCAGCCTAAGAAGATATAAGCCTAGCTTACAATAAGGGTAAAAAAACAGGATATAAATTTGTTTAGAATTCTTTCATTCCAACATGCAGCATTTCAAACAGTTACATTATAGATATTCAGTTACCTGATAAACATGGTGTAGAATGTGGCTACTTCATATACCCTCATCTTGGGCAGATTCAGCATATCTGCCACTTTGTGCATTGCAGAGATTGGAAGCCAGCCCCCTGACTGACGCTGAGCCAAGTCCAGCATTGGGATCATAGCTCCTCGCTTGTGACCCTCAGGGTATATGGCTAGAAGAGCTTCTATTCTCTGAAAATATTTTTATTACCTCAATTTTCAAATAGTTGCAGCATGTTACTTTTGTAAATTTTACGTCAAGTAGAAATAGACAAGCAAATCATTTGTTTTTCAAGCAATTTATACAATTTTCACAGAAATTCGAAAGAAGAACATCCCTTCCAAAACCAAAACAAACGAACATCATACCTTTTGGTTAGGCTCCGAGAATTCAAACGGGACGTTAGGATTGTCTTCAGGTGTATCACGGTGCACGAAAAGACTATCATGTTGCAAAGCAGAGGTCGTCTGAAGACTCCTGGAGGCAGTACGCCACTGGAAAACAAATACGATCACGAATCACCATGGTGCATAAACGTCAACACGGTATTATATAACGAGCTTGTTCACGGTAGGTGGATGTTGTAAGGTCTTCCATGGTAACCTACCAGACCCTGAACTCCTGAGCGGAGGCTAGATAGCATTTTGATGTTAATTTGTCGTCTAAATAGAGTTTATTGCGAATCACTGTTCGCGAACAAGAACAACAGCGATAGCTAATGTAACTTGTTGCTACCTTCAAGTCATATAATTTAGCCTTTGTTTGACATTGACATTGACATGTGTTAGGTGTCAGTTCCTAACCCTAGTGACAGTACTCAAAAATGTTCTGAAACTACTTTTCAACACAGCCGAGTAATTAAAAGCGGGAGATACATATTTACTATTTATTTATAAATATGAATTATTTTTCAAACACGGAACACGCACGGGAATGAAAGGTATAATATATTATATAGGTATAATATGTTATATAGGTATAATATATTATATATATATAATAACACAAGATATATTCTACGCCAACATGTTTTTATTTTTATGGGTTTCGAAACGATTTCGTATTGCTAAGCAAAATGGTCTCGAAATGTCCATTAGTATACTATCGTATTTCCATCGAAAGCAGTAAATTGAACATTGAATTGTACAAATATCTAAGTTCGACTATTCATTTGAACAATCATGGAATTCCATTAGTAATCGTTGTCCTATGTTTGGGTATATGCCTACATATACATACAGGTTCATGAACGTACATAAAAAAGGTAGTGCCTACATATAGGTACATATACCTATCTCCGACCCTTGCAATGTCATAACAAATAAATTAATTGCTAAATAAATTGTTGTGTTCCGGCATTTAGAGGTAAGATAACCAGTTCCTCAGACTGTTGAGGATTCCAGATGAAGTGCGCTTCCACCTACAGCATTTTAATAGTTCGAAAATCAGTTGAGATGAAGGCCCCGTTGAACAATAAAAAAACCGCCTATAATTTATTTGTTAGCAACGTCATAAAGCATAAATAGCTAATTAGATTCTCAGAGGCGTAGTTCTACATGATATCGATTCGTGGTGCGAGTCGTATTTGGTTAAACTCTCCAAGTTGTTTTACAAATGTTATTATGACACAAAAATGCACAATCCAACCATGCAAAATTGAACAACGAGGGTCCTGATCCTGACGCAGATTCCGAATTTTTGTGTCATATTGATACTCAGCTTTGTAGCTATGTTGTTGTCTCAATAAACTGAATATAAATAATATGCTTAATACCCGTGCGTTTTTAAATCTACCTCTTATCTATAGACAGACACTCGCTCATTAGGTTCAAGCATTCCAACTAGCTTAGGTACCTAACTCTTTGAAATGCCTTCACCTGCAAACAACGTTTTTGGTGGCCTAGTGGTTCGCCCGCCGTTATCAGGCCTAGAGGTCACTCCTAGGGATCGAACCCGGATTTTTTTCCGGTTTGATTGGTGGTACGGCTAGTTTCAAGAACGTCTGGCAAGCTACCACCATCTTACATAGGTCTGTCGCCAACAACAATTATAACTGTTGTGTCCGGTGAAAATATCCAGTTCCTCTCCTCAGTCTGTTATGGAGTTCTGGGCGGAGTGGACTTCTACCTTCGGTCTATCATATCTTGACACCAGGTGAGATGAAGGCCAAGCGCTGCCCCGTGGAGGTAGTATAAAAATACACATACATTTTGAATGCAGATTGGTATCCGTTGTAGTTGATACCTATCTGTATATGTATAGCTAGATATATGTCTGTACTAAAAGCTTACATAACATGTTTCCTGAAAAGCCATTGTCTACCGCCGCGGCACGTGTTCCGTTAAAAAAAACAAAAGCAGAATGAATAGACATGGCCCGATCGGCAAAACAACGAAGTTGTTGCCATGGCGACCAATGGCGACTGCCGCACTTTGCCCCTGCACCAAAAATGTGTGCTATAATTTTTGGTAGGCGTTTTATGTTTTTGGAGGGAACAAAATGCGATTATAAATCCGATGGATGCTCCCGCCAGCCGCCTGCCAACCCAATTTTTTTTATTTCACGCTTTCGGTACTTACCTACCCCCTGTTCGAACCAGCCTCAGAAAAGGCTAATGTCATTTCAAGGTTTTCTGTTGACAAATGTTTCAAATACCGCTGCGTTATCATAGAAACTGACAAAATGAAATAGGATTCCATTTTTTAAATCAATTATTCTCATGGGTGTTATACCTACATATAATCGTTTCAAAAAGGTTGTTCCTATTACATATGGTACAATTTTATAGTTAGCTAAGTATAGAGTACCTACCTACCTATCTACATAGGTTATTTTACGTGGTAGGTTCTAATCTAGATTGTAGATAGTATTACTTACTGGTAGGTACTTATTGGTAACTGCTCACTCCAAAATAGGTAGGTCTGTGTACCTTACCTACTGCTCCAAATTATTCACAGATTAGCTAACGGGACGAGCGGTAGCGCCATAGATAAATTAAAAACATAATGAATTGCCTTATCATCTTTTGTGTGTAGAAATTGGCTTCAGAAAGCCTTAGGAAAGTAACAATGTCGATTTTCGTGTTAGATACAACAACAACTACGCATAACCTAGTTTTTTAGGTACCTTACCTAGTAAATGGTAACCTACTTATAAGAAACTAGCTTTTGCTTGAGGCTTCGCACGCATGGCATATAAAAAGGATTTAAGTAATTTAAGTTACTTAGTACTTAGCCGATATGTTATTCCCGGTCTAAAGTATCATATACAAATCAATCCATTCAGTAGCTAGGCGTGAAGCATGAACAAACACCTTAAAAAAGTCTTGAACCACGACATTTGGTATAGGTACAATACCTAAAGCCAAGATTTTGGCAGCACTAAAATCAAAAATTAACTAATGTAGATCATCAAAGATACTATAAACCGTTTCATATTAGGGGTGACTTATCACTTATTGTATTCTGTCCACTCACATGTCGTAGGTACGGTCGGTGTCACAATTATTATTGTTCTGTGTTCGGTGTTATGGGCTTTGCTTACATTTTGGCTTTACATAGAATGATAGTTAGCAACGAGAGAGCCCCGAACACTCAGGTGAATAATAGATTGTGAAATAGTTTGCATAGAATATGGTGTAATGAAAGCATAAAAGTGTGCTTTCATAATTTTTCATCATCAATTATTTTGAGAAAAACATTTTTTTTATACGACAGGGAAGCTCTTGGCCCTCATCTCATTTAGTTTCAAGTTATGATAAGACCGAATGTGGAAGCGCACTTCACCCGGAATCCTCAACAGTCTGATGAACTGGCTGTCTTACCTCTAAATGCCGGAACAACAATTTAGAATTTTTGTTATGGCGACAGACTTTGGTAAGATAGTGGTAGCTAGCCAGGCAGACTTAAACAATGCCTACCACCAACCGAACCAAGCAAATCATAGTAGGTACTCCCCTGGGAATCGAACCCGGGATCTCTGGACCTCTATCCAGCAGCCATTAGCTCTCTGGTCAAGTGGTTCGCCCACCGGTGTGACAATGGTGGGCGAAACACTAGACCGAGAGGTGGGTAAAAAAAATGGGCTCTTCCTACACCTATGGGTGTCGTAAGATAGGCGACTAATGGCTGCTGACTGAGTACTTGACACCTTTACTGCGATACCCGCTGCCTAGCGCGGTGATAATTGCACTTTAGGACGCCCTACGACGACGTTACAAAAACCTCGGCAGCCTCGATCCCTCGACTCCTTGCGACCGTCACAAGTCACAATGTCGTCGTTCCGAAGAGTGGGATTTCTCGCATAGACAAATTTCTTCGTAAATAATAGGTTATTTTTTTCGAGTACCACCATCTTACCTAATTCTGTTGCCATAACAACAATTCTAAAAATTGTTGTGTTCCGGCGTTAAGAGGTAAGATAGCCAGTTCCTCAGTTAGTTGAGGATTCCGCGCCAGTAGGCCTCAACCTTCGGCCTTATCTCGACTTGTAACCAGGTGAGATGAAGGCCAAGCGCTTCCCCGTCGTACAATAAAAAAAAATGTCATGCTCTACACTTTTATAAGGCGACCACGATCAAACGCGAAACTAAGAGTGGGAAGACTTAGATTCGTTTCCCCATACGTTGTGCCGAGGACTCTGAGGCGGCAGATATATTAAGTTCTAGGTAGGTATTACCCTACAGCCTCCTGTCGCCATAACTTTAGCTTTAGGGTCAAAATGACCTTATGTTTTTATGAGCATCTAGAATGGCCAGAATGCGACCTACAGACGTTCTTAGAACCAGGCTCGGTAGGTGTCCGAGACGGTTGCAGATGCTGCAACAGTTACTATGCATCACAAAATGGTTGAAGTCAGGTCGGTGTGACTACCACAGGGTCACAGAGTAGGTAGTTTACTATTCATGACGAAAACGAAGGACAGGTAGTATCATGACTGACATTTTAGGCTTTGGGTTCGATTCCCACCCAGGACAAACATTTGTGTGATGAATATAGATGTTTGTTCTGTGATTGGGTGTTGTAGTACGTATGTATTAACAAAAAGTATTTAAGTATTTTATCCGTAATCTAGATCCCTTTATTACAAGCTATGCTTAGTTTGGAGCTAGATGGCGCTGTGTAAAATTAATGTCCTGAAATATTTATTTATTTATTATTTTACTGATAAATTTAGTACCTATTCTATTCGCTAGCCGCTGTATCAGTTTCCCCCCCCTAACTGTATTATCTGCAAAATCAGCGATATGATATCCGAAGAAGAAATAAAATGGCGCACACCGGGAGTCGAACCCGCGACGGAGACTATGCGTGAGTAACGGTGGCGTACCTCATTACACGGCGATTTAGGAGATCTTCAGCAAAAAGCTGTGACTTGACCGCAGACCAGTCACTGCCCAGCGAATTGGTCAACCGCCTCTAGACCACAGGGTCTAGAGGCTCAACCCACCGATTTCAGATCCAGAGGTCCCGGGTTCGATTACCAGGGGGAGTAGGTACAATATTGTGCTTGGTTTGGTTGGTGGTAGGACTTTGTTTAAGTCCGCCTGGCTAGCTACCACCATCTTAACTGATACTGTCGCCGTAACAGTAATCTTTAATTTGTTGTGTTCCTCAGTTTGTTGAGGATTCCGGGTGAAGTGTGCTTCCACCTTCAGTCTTATCATAACTTGAAAATCAAGTGACATAAGGACAAGTACCATAGGTACTAAATTTATCAGTACAATGTCAGTGATGTATACTAACCGTCCTTCGTAATTCTGTCGCCATAACAAGTTCTAAAAATTTTTGTGTTCCGGATAGAGGTCAAATAGCCAGTTCCTCAGATAGTTGAGGATTCCGTGTGAAGAGCGACTCCATCTTCGGCCTTATCTCAACTTGAATCCAGGTGAGATTTAGGCCAAGCGCCTTACCCTTCGGAACCACCGTACAAAAAAAAAACTCTTTAAAACCAGTTTGCCTTTTTTAGATACCTTTGTGATACTATTTCGATGTTCGGCCTATGCCACTGGAATAAAAATATCTCCGTCAATTCTTACTTTTAAACTGAAATCTGTCTATTTCTGGTCCATGTAAAAGTTGATAATTGTATATAATGCCAATAGCGTATTGTAAAATATACCATGCTATTTATGAATACATAAAACACTGAAAACATAAAATACCTAGGTGTTATCCTCGACAAACACTTAAAATGGGATAAGCATATTCAAAGTGTATCAACACGAATAAGAAAACTGATTTATGTGTTTAAGCACCTTAGACAGGTCTTGAATTATAAGTCTATTACTAAAGTATATTACTGTCTCGCACAATCAATTCTCACATACTGTAATACTGCCTGGGGAGCCGCAGTTTCTCCTAAAAAATTAGAAGGATCACAACGAGCCCTTTTAAAAGTCATGACATTCAAGTCGAGACGTTTTTCTACTGACACTCTAAACAAAGAATGCTCAGTTCTTAATGTCAGACAGCTTTTCTATAAATCAGAAGTCACCAGGCAGCACTATCTAGTAACCAAAGAAATACTAGACCAATATAATCGAAAACGAAGAAAAGACAAACTTTTTGAAGGTCAAAGTTATAAAACAATGTTTGGAGCAAAATAATTTAATACTATTGGGCCACGGCTGTATAATATAATTAGCAAAAACGCAATCATTGTAACAGTAAGTCAATATAAACTAAAACTGATCCTGACAAATTATCTACAAAACCTAGGCTACGAAGACACAGAAAATCTTACAGTAACTTTAAAATAATTTCACACAAAATCATGCACACGCACATTTACATTCACTACAGTAAACATGCAATCACTCACACTTACATTACATGTTCACATATTACATACCTACATACCATTACAATTATATACACACCAATCACCATACATACATATACACCTACGTGGCATTATTAATTTGTTTGTTTAAGATATTTTTATTTCATTTTTATTAACTGTATTGTACCTAATTATTTATTGCTGTCTTCATGACTCACAATACTACATTGTTTTACAAGGGACTAAACCATCCCATTACATACGAGGTTGTTATACTCCCGAGCGTAGCGAGGGAGGATGACAAGACCGAGTTATAATCGGTGGATTTGGCCCGAGTAAAACACTCTACTTTTCACTTCGATTGCGAGAAAAAAAACAATTCAAAATTAAACAATTTTCAGTAATTTTATTAAAAATTAAATGTGTAGTTAGAGCAATTTTGAATGTTTAGTGATATGTTTTTCCCGGGAAATTTTATTTCGGTTCTCTGTGATTGGGATGTGATAATATTTTGAGTTGATTGTTGTGGAGTAAAAGTTTGAGATACTCGACTCATGCTTGAGTTTCCTGCATTATTAAGATCTGAGTGCGGCTTCAGCTGAGTTGACATATTCATCCAATCCCGCGATGTAGATGCTTGGGGTTCTGTAATGTTTGGTAGAATATTGATTCCTTCCGTAATCCGCTGCATGACGTGATACTTGTTTTGTATAGAGTCCTCTATATAACCTTCAGCCACTTGATCGGACCTCCATCCACCGTGCTGTTTTAATGTCGTTATATTCGCACCAGAGTCCGCCAACATAAAGAACCGACAATCGCTGCAGTAAGTGAGTTCTGGAGTGGAGACTACGTCTCGCAAACGTAGTGCTGGGCGACCACCGGCACGATGATGGAGCGATGACATGCGCAGTTGGCTGTTACAAACTGGATAAGGGCAACCGAAGACCGGGCTCATCGGCTTGGGAGAGACCTATGTCCAGCAGTACACTGCAAGAAACCTGTGTGTGAAAAAGAAATACTTTATTTTTTTATTTCAACAAAGACCAATTCTCTCTGCGCCCACTGGGCTTGCAAGCGAGACGCGACAAGTGTTAAATTGGAGCGAAAGAAAAGCAAAAAAGCTTGAAAAAAAAAGCATCTCGACATCTCGTTGTTAGACGTTATTGCTGTCACTTTCTAACTGTTGCGGTCTGCGTGATTGGCTAGCTCTGTTTGTTGGCTCACTTGGCTTGTCTGGAATTCTAGATCTTTGGGGAAAATAACTATTTCAGGCTTGGGTCAGCTTTTGACCTCGAAATTTGCTTGTGCATAGATGCGGTCTACGATTTCCGCGGTTCATTTATTTATTTCATATTTTATACTTATGACTTATGCATACCAAACTGAGGTGGAAACAGAAAAATACGCGGTTGATCATGATCGACCTAGGATACACTAGATAGATAGATACTAGACTCATTTCAAGTCTCTGCAAAACCTCTTTTTGTTATTGTACATACAAACAAGTGATTAATTGCTTGCTCAGCGGATCGATTATGACGATTCAAGGATTTATTGTCTAGAAAAATTCGAGAAACGGGTATGTATCGCGTGTTTTACCTATATTTATCCCGACGTTTCGGCGGGGTTGCACCAGCCGTGGTCGCGGGCAGACTCGAAATACTCCCTAGAAATACTTTCCCATAGAGAAACGTATAAAACTAAGCCTGTATTCAAGTGATTCCATAAATTGTATTTTTATAGTTTTTATTACATTATAATACTTTACCGATTCTCCCTAATGCTTGTAAATCACGCAAATTTTCGTTCATTATCTTACAAAAGACATTATTTGAACACAAAAAGGGCGTTTCATATTATTATTAAGACGAGAGCTAGTAACATTACACCTAGGCCGAGGATGGAAGCGTACTAATAAGTAGTAGGTATATACCTACCTATTGGCAAAAATCGTCATTTTATGAACAAAAACCTAACAAACCGCAGGCAGTACGCAATTCTACAATTGCTGCAAAAATCGCAGGTCAACGCACCGCAATTACGTTGCCAGATCAAAACAAAATGCGACCTTGCTCTCGAAAAACCAAAAAATCACCCACACTCATCTGCTCCTGACCTACATACCACGATAAAAACGAATAAAATAACATAATAATAAGACGAAAATAAGAAGACTCTAGGGTTGCCAGAGCAAAGGAAGGAAAAGTCCCGAATAAATCATATTGAATCACATTTTAGGAGATATTTCTAACATAATAGTTAGAAGTCTGGGGCTATAGGTAAAAGAAAGAAAAAAAGACAGATTTATTAATACTGCATAAACTTACAAACTATATACCTACATAGGCATGTAAGTAGATACAGTTAGGTAACGTAGGTACCTACCTAATATATACTTAATTAATGAACTGAACAGAACCGTTACAATGACATAATATATTAATTCCATTAATTGTCTCTTTCCTCCGTCCTTTATCTGATTTAATAACGGCTGCGGTGATCTACAACATACTCCTTTCTTTTAGTTAAAACTAACTCTAAGCTGTATAATGAAGTAGTTTCATTCATTCATTCATTTATTCAACTATGTAAGTGTAAGAACACAACTTGGCAAGTCGAGCATTTGTATCACCTGGTAACCCTGAGAGATTCTAAAATAAAAATAATAACAGTACGGTTACTCGGTCGCGTTTTTCATTCACGCTCCGTCGGAATAGTTTTCTTTTTAAAAGACGGTACGTGCCGCAAGATCCTTTTCTTTTATTATTTCCTTCTTTTTTAATCATTTCACGAATATGGAGCGTCGTTTTTATCGTTTTCCCGGTTTGTTGGGAGGCGCAGGTGTTTTAAGATGGCGGCGTTTCATTTGACGGATATGCGGTATCTATAAGATTGACTTAGGGAACCAATTCAGTTTTTATATTGATTTTCGGAACCTATCTTCATGGATCCTTCGTGGTTTAGTAGACGGGCGTGTGACTCTTGATCTGGAGATCCTGGTTTCAGCTTAGGGCACCTCATTATGAGGTTTACTGCCAGACTGGTATCGCTGGACCTTGCAGGCTAGAATCACCAGAAGTAAGATGATTCCGTGATTTTGAGGGCATGTAAATCCGGATCCTGGGTATTGAATCTGCTGGTGGTATCTGGCAGCGTCTTACACCAGGATTACTTATTACAGTTCATACGGTAAAGAAAGTAAAGTGCTTATCATTTCTTCAGGTTCTTGGGTCCCTATGAGTAAGCCTCCACTATCCGTACGTCTATTAGTGGACTGTACTTCATGAACCGTAATAGGCAGACAGTTGAAATTTTCACAGAGTGAATTTCTATTGCCGTTTTATAACATAGTAGGTAATAAAAATAACCTACAAGAAACGTGATTATGCGTGTGCATGTCCGCTACTAGGCGGTTTTTATTGTCGGTATGTTTTGTTCCGTCAAATGACGGCCGCTATATCCAAGCTCCACGCTTAAGGAACTCTGGTTTGAGCCCCATTGACTGGCACGGACCACTCTGGCTTGCTTTTTGTTTTAACCAATTACGCTACAACCGGGTGACCGTTTTTGTTGCGTATGAGATAAGATGACTTTGGGGTTTTATTGTGGTTCATTGATAGCAGAAGTCTTGATAATTACTTCGAATAATATTAACCTTTTTCCTACCGTCCAGTTATGGAAGTGGGATGAACTGTGTGGCCAAGTTTATGGGGTTCAAATCCGGTAGTGCACCTATAGACTTTTCAGATACTAACAATATTTTTTGCAACCTCAATCGCCTGCATTGCCTGGAAGAAATTCTTGCAATAAGGCCCGCCAATGTAATACAATTACATTAATGTACTTTATCACATTGTATTGTTAGATGTAATTTTTGAGTTAAATAAAGAGTTCATTCATTCATAAACATGGGTGTTCTATTGTATTGTAATTATGTACGCATTCAAAAAAAGTATGCTTATGTAAGTATAATTTCCGTAATCTAGTTCCAATATGAAAAACTTTGCTTACTTTGGGACTATATGGCGCTGTGTGAAATTAATGTCCTGTAATATATTTACGTTATTTATACTTATTATTCATTTATTCTCCTTGAAAGTGTTTGTTTGTTGTAAACTAGTCTCACAGATTCACCCCGCCCCGCTTTGCAAATAGCAAAACATAGTCGAAATTCTTTAGGTACCTCTACCGTCCTCACCATCCTAAGGTTGTATGGAAAAGATCGCTCTAGAGCGATAAGACTGCCCATTGTACTGTAAGCCATGTTTGTTTTAAAATGAATTGCCATTAATTGTTCTATTTTATTTGGGTAGAATATCCAATCACTAATTCATACCTCACAGCTACCTACTGTAATCCTGTAGCAGGCACACTGAGATACTCATACCTACAATCTAGATTAGACCCCAAAACTAATATATATAGTAATATAGTTTGTCAGTAAGTAAACTGATGTAAGAAGGAATAGAATATAATATATTTACTTCGGAACAAAATTACACAGCAAAAGGAATACCTACCAAGGTTTTTTTTATGTGATGAGCCAGCTTAGTTTGGCAAAATCCAAGTTCCGATTCTTTGTTAGCGACTTGGCAACCACTTTCAGACGAAGCCAAACGCACACCGTCCTACCACATACCATAAACAACTCCGCACTAACTCGAGATGGATGCGTCCCTAGCCAGTTTCATGGAAGCTCATCATCAGCGACTGCCGTAAGATTTTCACACCGATAAACATTAAATGTGCTGGAAAATATTTTAATAAAGTAATGTACATTGTGTAACTATAAATTATAAGACTTATAATATTAAGTTTCAAGGAATTGTACCTACATCTTAGTCAAACCTGTAAAGGTTTAATAGATGTGTTCTATTAGTTAAGTAAACATTTTGTACATATGAAATTAATAAAAAAAAAAAAAAAAACTTATTATTCTACGTACCTAATTTTATGTTGAATTAATGTATATTTTATTTAAGTAAAGTGTGGCTCACAAGACCAACCTTAGTGGCTTTGTCGTATGCATTTGAGCGAAAACTGATTAATGTACCTATGTAGATCTTATCAGGGATATGTACGCATGTTATATTATTGATTGCATGGTGGAGAGTTTAGCACCTAGGTAACTTTAACTATATATTTTATCTTTTTGAGTTGCTGACAACTAGGACACATCACATTCGGGCACATTGTCCGAATTGACACATTTTAATTTCAATATATTTTTAACTGTTTATGTCATGCCTCTCTGAACGATATGGTCACTATATCCCTAGAAAGTTATCTGAAGGTTCTACAGAGAGCAATGGGGGATTGCGCTGTACGTTGTGGGCTCGATTCCCACCCGGGATAAACGTCTGTGTGATGAATGTTCTGTGTTTGTTCTGTGTTTGGGTGTATATTGTGTCATAATATGTATTTAAAAAAATAAAGTAGGTCAGTATTCATATTCTCTGTGATCTAGTATCCATATTGATTGTAGAAGTAAACTCTCGCCTCTTACGACATCCATGGGTGGAAACGGAGGGGCCATATTGTTTTTCAGAGCAAAGCCTGCGTGCACGCATGAACCCGGCTAGGGTTAAAATATCCTTAACGCATTTAGTCATCGTACCAAGAAAAACGTAAAAATAGCCTGCATCCCGTCTCAAGGCCAAATCCTGTCGAGCGAGACAGAAATATAAGAAACAATCTGTTAGACAAGGATGAAAAAACTAGTGTCTTCGTCCTTTGAAAAGGGAAAGTAATATTAAGCGTTGGTGAGAGTGAGATATAAAAGTCCGAAGGGCGGAAAAGGATAGATAGTGGAAACAGTGTCAGTGTGAGCGGGATGGGAGAGGAACCGGTTAATTTTGAAGGGCTTGAGACTGGTCCATGAAGCTGCGGTGGATGGTTTTATGATTATGTTTATCGGTATCGAATGATTTTTATAAAAGAATGTTTATTTGCGTTGCGGAGAATGAGACGAGATGTGGCGAGACGCAAAAGTTACCTTGGTTTTTTTTGGGGGAACCCTTGTTATAAAAAGAAAAAAAAGACAATAAAATTTGTTTATTTTTCATTGTTATCTATATATTATTATCACTTAAAAACTTCCAGCGTAACAAATGCAACACTCGTTAATACCTCTCTAGAATATAATATTATGGCTTTGTTTCTAATTTCTTTGTAATTCAATTTTTTTTTTGTACGACGGAGAAGCGTTTGGCTTTATCACACCTGGTGACAAGTTATGATAAAGCCGAAGGTGAAAGCGCACTCGACCAGGAATCCTCAACTCCATATGGTAAAAGTCTAGGTTAGACGGTAGTAGCTAGCCAGGCGGACTTAAACAAAGTCCTACCACAAACCAAACCAATCACAATATTGTACCCCAGGCGATCGAACCCGGGACTACAAAGACGGTGTTTCTTCTGATTCTTATAGTCTATATCTGATAGTAATACTAATAGTTTAGTGGCTATTAGTTCAAAAATAATTAGTACCCAAAACTAGGATATGCCATCGCTATAGTATTCATATTAATCTTGGTTCAATGAAGTTTATGACACTTTACTCTAACTTACAGTCATTTTCAACAGTATTTTGCGATAGGTTAGCTCTTGACTTCGAGGTTTGGTTGGACAAGGAGTCTACGATGGAGAGAGCCTGTCCAGAAAATTGTCGTTTTAAAGATGTTGGGGACGTATTGAAACATAAAATAATATATCTAAAACTATCCAATAAAAAGTACAATCAAACTAACTACGTACAAAGGAATCAGTCAGATTACCTAAGGACCGTTACAAACGGCCTATAGGTAACTCAACTGTTCCAGACCAGTACCAGACGGAAGCGTGCCCAAGACACTGCCTGCATTGCCACGCTGAATAGCTATGCTAATTCGCTGGCCTAAATAAGAGCCAGCCCTTGGGTCACGTGTCGCCTCAATCAAAAGCCCCGCAAGATTTTTGAAAACCCGGAGGGCACCGTTTCCCACGGACCCGAAAGGCTCAAGTAGGTAAAACGTGTTTAAAATAATGACTTTAGTTTAGCTAAAAGGTCATAAAAATAGACAGAGAGACAAAAAGAAAAAGATATATAAGTAACTGTGCGGTTTCAAATCCCACGTCAGCAAAAAGCAGCTTCATGTCATTGTATAAGAAGCATGCAAAAGGTTAATGACAGAACATTGCCCTTCTTAAGTTCAACGGCTTTATGAAATTAAGATCGATTGGAAAGGCAAGGAAAATGATATAAGGGGGGTGTTTAACCTTTTAAGGAATCATGTCATTTTTGTCTTCAATCTCAAGGAAAATATACCTTTGGTGATTGAAGTGCCTCCCGTGATGCCTCTGCCCACATCAACTGCCGGTTAACGTCCGCTGTTGGACATAAACCTCCTCTAAAACTGTAGGACCTCGTCGTTATATCAACACTTGGCAGACGGGTTGGAGATTTAATTTATACTTGGTGGATGTCGCTGCTTATGATCATGATTTTGTTGTAGGTATCAAATATAAAGTATCCCCCATGATGGAAATGTTGAGATGTGTGTAGTTTTTTATTGCTTGACAAGGAGGCGCTTAGCCATCATCTCAGTCTGATTTAAAGTTATGATAAGGCCGAAGGAAGCCCACTTCACCCGGAATCCTCAACAGTCTGAGGAACTGGCTAACTTACCTCTGAAATGCCGTAACATAACAATAAACAAATATTGTTCTAGCGACAGACTGAAGTAAGATGGTGGTAGCTAGCCAGGCTGACTTATAAAATGTCCTAAAACCAACCAAACCAAAGCACAATATTGTACTCCCCTGGGATTGAACCCGGGTTCTCTGGACCTGACACCAGCGGGCAAAAAAATAGACGACATAGGCGGTCAATTTTAGAATGGGTCAGCTTTGACCTCACAAAATTGCTCAGACAAGGATGAGGTCTACGATGGAGCCTGCCCAGAAGTTAGGTACCTATAACTCTGTTCCTGAAACTCGTAACACAGCGGATACACAGACGCTGGAAGCAGATTCCAAGTTCAAGCTGGTCTTTTAAAAGCGCTTTGCAAGCGCTAAATAGAATACCTACCAGGTAAGGTTAAGCTGTGCATCTGAAAGAATGGTGGTGACGGCATAAGGTCTTCAAGCTCCTGGCAACACTCACCGAAGTCCTGCTCAAAGCTCAAGCCTGTCTATTCATAAAGCTGTGCCTTTATTTTAAAGGTTCTGTACCCAAAGGTGGCTACTAGAACAGTATTACCTACTAAGCCACCGCTGTCCGACCGCATAATTGTAGGTAATCGGTAGTACATATATATATTTTTCAAATTGGGGATGGGTAAACACTTTTCCCATTTCGTAGCTAGCTACCAAATCCGACTACGAGCTGAGAAAGCCGTTCCGGATTCGTAACTGGCTTCGAGATGGGAAAGCACATTTTCCATTTCGTAGCTAGCTACCAAATCTGGCTACCAAATGGGACAAAACAATTTCTTTTGCCGCTAGAACAAGAAATATTAAAATTAAAGAGCGTCCATACAAGAAACAGCAATATTTGCAATCTTGAAAATAAATCTTGGTCTGAGCCTTAGGTGTGAGGCTCCGCACTTGGCTGGTTATTGCCTAGATACCTACTTGAAATCATCAGGGCTGCCCTATTTGTTAAAACTCCTTGCTGATCACTGAAACTCCAAAGTTCAATGTTACTTGTAAAGTTTACCCAGAACTGGCCGCGAGCTGATTCGCCCAACGGGTCAGCTTGCCAAGGTCGGGGGTGAACAGTAGTTACGTGGAGACTTCATTAAATAGGGTGCTTCTTCGTTTATCCTGGTTCATATCTATACACATTTCCCTTGAAACAGTAAACCGGAAGAGAGTTCTGTCTGACCAACATTTCAAGAAAATTGTGCAGTTTTTGCATTTAGTTCTGGAGCTTTGAACTCTGTAGGTTTTTATCGTTTTAACGAAAGAGTTTTGACTAAGAGTAGAAGTAGAATGCGCACATAAACTTCCGAAAAACCGAAAATTCCATTAACCAATTGGTGCACGTCTTGATTTGAACCCAGAACCTAGTATCGGAGGCAGACCCACTTCGCCGCACAGCTCTTTCAAAAGATATAAAATAGGAGTACAAGTACCAATGCTAAGCTTACTTATGGAATATGGATTATTAAAGACCTGAGGTTGTTCCTTTAAGCTGATTACGACCTCTCCTATTTTTTTTATCCTCTTCTTTCTGCCCTTATCCCACCCTTAGGTGGGGTCAGGTCAGAGTGGTCTCTTACTCCATGTCCTACACCTTTGCCACATGTCAATATAAACAACAGTCAAACTATCTATTTAGGTACAGGTTGGTTACAAACGGGACATGAAGTGCAGTTATCATACCATCGTTAGACCAACTCACTTTATATTAAAAGACGGAGACTTCCAATAAAATTGAGTTCAAGCTGAAAAGCAATTCGTAGAACTCTTTCGCCGTTTTCTGTCTAGAGCCAGCATACCGCCATTTTACCCGATGTGCGCCATGCGCTAGAGCCACTGCGTTTTTTTCTTTATCCCATAGTGTTGTCAGAAATTAATATTATGTAATATCGGTGACGTTTGCATAACATTCACGTCAACTACTTTAAAGATAAACTTGATTCCCTGCATGCTAACATAACTGTACTGTAGAAAAGTTTGGGTTAGTCTCCTGACTAACCCACGTTACCATTCAATGTGAATCCATTACTTTTAAAAATAAAGCCTTTTCTTGTCTAACAGCCTTGACTCTACAAAATTTTATCGAGACATCCGCTCACACAGCGACAGTTTATGTTATTCTTATGAATGTATGATCTAGTATTTTTTCGATGACGTATGCGCAAAACTTTTTAGTAATTCACTCGAAGAGGCTCCATAATCGTAATGAACCCTGTTCCCGAGTCAACATTTACCAATAAGTATTTGTGTCCGCACGCACACACATGCGTTTGTATATGTGTGCGTGCTGCACAAGAATGCAACGCGTTGTTGACACAAGCAACTTCGATATTCCTTTATTTATTGCTATAAAAACCCTTTTCTACAACCCACACACCAAAACCTACCCTATTCTCAGTGCCTATGCTTTAATTTCGATTGAGTGGCAAAAAAATTGCGATGTTTCGCACCGCGGATGGCCTAATCCAATCTAAGCTGGATTAATTCCTAATCTCCAGGGCCTAGGGACCATTTTCCCTTGAACCTTCGCTATGTTATAGGACGTAGAGTAGCTAAGTCTACAAAGGGTATATTTAAATAAGGATTTATGCGTTGCGTCTGCCGTTTTGGCGAGATTCATGGATAAGGCATCGTTCCGGATTGAAAAAAGGCGATTTCGCGAGAAGATCGCGAGATTTGAGACCACAATGGGATTTGGGGACAGCTTTGGAAATAACATGAAATATTGCTAACACCCAGAAACTTCTGCACCAAATCTCCACCACCAACCCTACACCGCAAACTATCTACAGCACCTATTCAGGCTTCCTGCAGTGGAATGGCTTAGCTTTTGGCCTCAAAAATGCGTAGGCAAGCAATAGACAAGCAGAGTACTCTCTTTCAAAAGTTTAAGATGGAGTGAGCATTCCTAGAAGATATCTCTCTTCTTGAAGACTCATTACAAAGAGTCTCCTGATGAAATCCTATAGTCGCATCTACTAGTGTTAGCAAAAGTACCTTTTGTCTCCTTGCCCAACCAGGCATATTATCAAAAACCGTCTAATCTAAAATGAAATCGAAAGTAAATCTATACTTTATTGAAACCAAAAAACACTTTCATTTACCCTTTCCCACAGAAGAACCTTCCAAACCAGTTTGGATGCGATACTAAAAAACATTATATTAATTTGGGTTCCCCACAAAAAACGAAGATAGCCGACGAGTAAAAAAGCTAATGGCCAAAAAAAAGAAAAAGGATTGATCAGAAAAAAATAAAAAGACATGCACGAAGAAAGGGTTGTATTGATACAGGCTGATTATTTTTGCGTTATTGACTAATTTGGATAATGCAGACGAATGTTGTAATAAGTTTACTAAAACATCATGTACTAAACTAACATTTTATGTATAAACAGTAGAAATGTCTTTTTTATCGTACAAAGAGGCGGTGCTTTGCTTTGTCCTACCACCAACCAAACCAAGCACAATATTGTACTCCCCTGGGGATCAAACCCGGGACCTCTGGATCTGACACCGGTAGGTGAACCACTAGACCACAGAGGCAGTATAATGTCTTATGTGTAGTAGTATGTTATGTTTCTTAGTCTCAGTCCTGCGACCAAGATGTTTCTAGCTTGTAGTACCGATCTATGTTTCGTTGAAAGGCAATATTTTCACAACGTTTCACATATTATGAGATGCAACGTAAATGCTAGATTTTCTTACTAACCGTAATGTATTATGTATAATTACTTAAAATAATAAAAAACAAGGACGACAAAAGTATTGCGTAGTACCCTAGCAGTAACAATATACTTGCAATAGCACTAACTTAACAGGAAAAATGTATTGTACAACTGAAAACAATCGGTTTGCTCAACAAAATAAGACGTGAGCATTATCACACGCAAGAATGTGGTCCGCAAGATCGAAAGTTGTACCAACTATTTATAGAAAACGGGTGTACCGTTCAGCGCCATCTTTTTTTATTTTTTGCGAATGCGCTCGTCGATTTGTAAATGTAGAAAAACTTGATCAAATAATTACGTGACTGTTTCCTGCTGGTTATTTCGATTTATCGAATATGCCTTTGAATTACTATAAGTAAACATGCATAGTATATTTTAATGTTTTTTTAAGGTAGCACATAAAAACATTAATCTACGAGTATATTGTATTTAAATGTTCTGTTTGGCATATGGGTCAAATCACATCACATCAAATCAACAGCCCAATTATGTTTACTGTTGGATAGAGCCTCCTCTAAAGCTGGAAGGTTTTGCCATAATCGCCACCCTTTGCAGGTGGACTGGTGATCATACAATTTTTTGGTGACAAGACGAGCTTCGGATCAAATTAAAACCTACATACATATAAAACGCTTTAAGTTAAGTTACGTTTTAGAAGAAAATCTGCACGATCTTGGTATGTTTACTTGCCATTTTGAAAATATTCACCTGTATCCATAAAATCATCTCCATCCAATGGCAATAAATCTCTTTTAAGTTATCCAGTAAAATGTGACTATAAGTTTTTTCATTCATGAAATAGTTACACATTGAAATCATTTAATTTTAATGTGTACCTATTTGTCTTTTCATTATTTTATTATTATGTGATTATGATTATTATTATGTTTTATGGTTGTAAAGAAACTGAAATAAAATTCATACAATACAATTATACAATAATTATTAACAAACATTTTTTTTACTTTGGAATTTACTACCTATCTTCATATTCTGTTGTTGATTTTGTTTTTTAAACAGTGATGCCAAAAATCTAGATTTCTTATTTGCCTCCACTCGCGCGCAAAATGAGGCACCCTGTATCCTCAGGTCAGGTATCTAAATATTCACTGTCATTGTTGTAGAGGTCAAAAATTCCTTCGTCATTTTATGTTGATCCTAAGCACAACGCTACTAAATTAACATTTAGTGCATTCTTATGTGTTTTTAAAGCTATGCTGATTTTAATTGATCAGGCATCTTTATAAAATCGCACAATTGTTCGTGAAGGTTGAGACAAGTATACCTACATCTACACTACACTACACTACAAGAGTAGTAGAGCCCCATATGAACGGGTTCAGCCGGGGAAGTACTACCACCATGCCTGTTTCAGCCGCCAAGCAGCATTGTTGCGATCCGGTTTGAATGGTATGGTTGCCGGTGAAATTACAATCTGACAGAAGAATTGTGAGTGAATCGACTGGTGGTAAATAAGAAACATTTTTTCATTTTTATTTAAACATTTTGATAACTGTGCATACAATTATTATCACAAGTACTTAATTTATTACTATGGTCGGTTCTAGATTAAACTATATGAATGCCTGTTGAAGGGCGGAACATAACACAGTAAAGGAACTTTCTGTACATGTGTTTCGGACAAAGAAAGTATTTGTATTTGTATATGCTTGTCCGATGTCAAATAATCTTTCATTAAAGAATGGACTTTCAGGACAGGCAAAGGTTATAAATACCAACCCGACAAAATAAAAGAGCTTTGCGTGGCGTCGAATTTAGGAACAAAATTTGACGAAATAGCGTTATTTAGGAACGCTACCGAGATATGTAATGCTTTCTGACCCATCTGTGGTAACGTATGAGGCTGATAACGAAATAAATACATTTAAAAACTAAAAAGAAAAAACTTCAATAAGAATATAATACAATTTCTTTTACCTGGATGACGTATTTTTTCCAGTTATTTTAATGACAGATGGACAGACAGACAGACGCGTGAACCTATTAGGGGTCGAGTTCCTTACTTTTGAGAAAATACACCCTAAAAATCCCGAAATCACTTCAAGTGTGCCTATAATATTTGAAGAGTCCCCTCGATTTCTCCAAGATCTCATCATCAGATCCTGACCTGATGACAGGGGTCCGCTTTTTCCTTACTTTTAAGGTAATACACCCTAACAATTTCCTAATCGCCTCAAGTATAAAGAAGCAGTAAAAAAGTGTAAAAGTAGCAGAAGCCTCTAGTGAAAGGGCTCGTCCGAAGAATTTACTACCACCATACTTATTTCAGCCGCCAAGCAGCATTGCTGTGTTTCGGTTTGAAGGGTATGGCTGCCGGTGAAATTACGGGTACGTGAGGCTTAACACCTTTATGCCTCAAGTCGACGGGCGCAATGCAGTGCCGTGTAGGCTATGTTCTTTGTGGATGTGACATATGCAGTAAGGTTTTGTCATAGGCAAGAGTACACTTAACACCAGATGCGCTACTTGCTTGTCCCATCTCCTAGTAGTATAAAAATAAATTGCCTATAATATGTAGTATTCCCTCGATTGCTCCAGGATCCCGACATCAGATCCCGACCTGGTGACAGTGGAGCCAACTGTTCATAAAACAGATTCCGATGAATTGAGGACCTCCTCCTTTTTTGATGTCGTTTAATAACTGTTCATCATCATTCCTCATTACTACTTCTACTATATCATATCAACATTTATTTCCACTGCTGGACAGAGCCTCTAAAGCTGGAGGGTTTTGTCGTAATCACCATGCTAGGCAGGTGAATTGGTGATCGCAGTAAAGGTGTAGATAATACACAGAAAGAAGCTGCTGCCCGTCTTCTGGTGAAATTCCTTAGTCGGCTTTTACGAAACAAATCATCACACTATCTCCCGTTGGCCAGACTCTTACTGGTGTTCCTCAACTCACCACTATTGCGCACACACTAATAGGTACTACATACACACTCCACGCTAAAACTCTACACTTACACATTTCCACTTTATTTTTATTTTATTGCACGCGAGGAAGCGCTTGGCCTTCATCTCACCTGGTTACAAGTTGATATAAGGCCGAAAGTGGAGGCGCACTTCACCCGGAATCCTCAACAGACTGGGGAACAGCAACCGGAACAGAACAATTAAGAATTGTTGTTATGGCGACAGACTTAAGTAAAACGGTGGTACAAAGTTCCAATAATATCGCTTCCAATAGTATCCAATAAAATCAGGCGAGTTAAAGGCAAGAACATGCCCGTCTACAATAACAAAAAAACACCATTAGAAGAACAGTCATGGTGTGGATGTCCTTGCCGTCCTCAGTCATTCCTGCTACTTAGGTATAACTTGCGTCTTAAGACAAGAGTGAATAAACTCATAGACTAGACCATTGAGCTATATCATTAGCCACATCATCACTTAACATCAGTGAGATTATATATCTGATTATAGTCTACGATGGATAATTCATTAAACCTTCAGATAAAAAAAACGAGGCATATCGCTGATATTACCTTACCACACTGCGAAAATAGTGTCAAATCTTGTGCTTATAAAAGATAGCAACATAACTAATTATGCTGTTCTTCAAACAAATAGTAACTCTAACAAGAAATTAGGACTTAAAATTCAAAGCTACTGATCGTTACGACCTTGATAGACTTTAACTGAATGAAAACAGCTCCGATGCGTTTTGGTGGAGTTTTAGGTAAGACACATTCGAGCTGATGATGGTGCGAAATCCTTTGTTTTTTGATCGAAGTAAAAACGTAGCTAATACCTTTTACGACATCCACAGGTGAAAAGGGGGTCGGTTAATAACTAGACATAGGGGTACCAAATCCTTTACCAATTTCGGTAAACAGTTTCTTTTAAAAGATATCAATCTCGGACGGTTCCCACGCATCCACCCCTTAAATTACCATACAGCTGGAGTAAAGTAGACTTTACTGCTCAGACATAAGGGGTAGGGTTATAAGGGTTAAGGAGATTTCCGGAGATGGGCGACTGTTGCTGAATCGCCCGCGGCATGAACAGGTGCTCAGTACATCTTGAGACCGGACGCTAGGTCCAAGAGGTTTTGATACTTTTGTTACGAAGCATCTTGTCATGAACTCTTAACGTTCTGCAGACGTACTGCAGGAGACAAAATACTTATAAAATACAAATACATAAAACATCCAAAAATAAGCTTTTTTTTATTGAATTACGGACACGATGAGATGGCCTTCATCTTCGTGTGAGTTATGGTATCATGTGAGAGGAATGGACAGGAGTCTTACAGGAGTGATCTGTAATATAGGAAATACTAACAGGCCCCATTTTCTTGCCTTTCATCTTGTGTGCTAGGCGTGATTCAACGAACAGGCAGTAAGTGGTTTAGTAGCGTATTTTTTTTTTATCTTTCAAATGAATAAACGCATTTAGATTTTTCAGTTTTTGGATGCTGTGCCGACCCTGCTAAAGTGTGTGATAAGATCAGGAAGAACAAGATTCTATGTAATCATTTGTGATTGATGTAATGTGGCCTTTACTTAAGACAACTGTTTTGATGATGTAAACGCGTTGATGTCTTCTGTATGAAAAGGCCACACTAATTTGTTTAAAGTAAATAGAATACCGCTGATTTTCGGTCTCCGAAACACTTTAATTTCATTTAAATCAGATGTGCAATTTCAAAAAGTTTTTTATTATTATTGTACGACAGGGAAGCGCTTAGCCTTCATCTCACCTGGCTTCAAGCTATGATAAGGCCGAAGGTGGAAGCTCTTCACCTGGAATCCTCAACAGTCTGAGAAACTGGCTATGCACCTCTAAATGCAGGAACATAACAATTTATAATTATTGTTATGGCAACAGACTTAAGTAAGATCGTGGTAGGCTAGCTAGGCGGACTTAAACGAAGTCCTACCACCAACTATACATGGATAAATCACCCATGAGGACTTCGTGTTCATCACAGAAGTTTCTTCAGTTGAGAGTAGACATGAGATTTTTTTTAAAAAAAGCTCTAATTTAATGGGTATTTTAAATTGGGAATCTTTGAGTTTTCTTACTTTATCATTATCACTCAGCTTTATATAAATTTCGCCTGTCTCGCCACGCTGTCATCAACGAACACGCCACTTGAAACTTGAACAATAAATTTATAGGTGCACCTTCAAAGCGCGCGAAATCATTTCTGTCACGACACAACAAATATAACTTTGTCTGTGGCGATTATTGAATAATCGCCACAGACAAAGGTCGATGTTGCCAACTCATTCTGTTACGTCTTATTTACACGTCACCTAATAAATGTATTTTAATATGGTGTTAATCATTTGATTCACTTGCCTGTAGGTATATTTCGCGATCTACAAGACGCGACACAAAGTACCAAGACCTATACATTCGTACAATTTGCTCCCCATGAGATTATGGAAAGGCTAATAAGGAATGTCGGCTGTACCAAAGCACCTTCCAGTCTACCATTGGACCTGACATCCGGACGAAGACAACTGATGAAGGTATTCAAATCAGCTTGGGATGGCGAAGGTACGATTTGACAGTTGACACGAGGAAACTTTGACATTTGACAGCTGGAAGATACGAGATTTGAATTTAAAGTTACAATGTAAGGGTTTTTGGAAAAAACATATGATACGGTGTTTTCAGAAAAAACAAATACTAAGTTATACCTACGGTTCCGTTGGCTTGGCACCCTTTTGGTATCGAACTCTGAAAACACATGTAGTGGAGTTTTGGAGACAAAAAACTACATAAGGTAGAAAACAAGGGTTGCACATAATCAGGCGGGTCAAGTCAAAGTCAAAATTAGTTTATTCATAAAATGTTTTAATGAGAATTTCATTAATACCTAAGTTTTATATAATATAAATAACATTAAAAGTACCATCAAAAAACTTTTATTAATATCTAACTACCTAATAGGCAGTTAATTAACATTGAGAAGCTTTCTTATCGTCGGTATAGTCACATATTTTATTTGGGTCACATGGTTTGGGTTTGGCCTGTCCCATGTGAAAAAAATGCCGATACAGTTTTAACAATGTGAACTCAATTTTTACACGTATCTATCATCATTTGACATAGAAACTAGTGTCTTCTTTCAACAAAAAATGCAATTATGCAGTACATTTATCATAAATCTAGCTTGGCAGAATAATTAGAATCTTTATCCCCTTCTAGCCTTGCGCTTGCGCCTTTTGTGTTGAAGTTTTTATCTTTTTTTTTTTTGACCAACGGGTCCCACAGACTGATTGCTTGGCGGTCCGTTGTCCAAACTAGCTGGCCAATAACCAAGACAAAGCAGTAATAGCCGTGACTTCACGGGCTAGAGCCTGCGTTTGCGCATTAGACGCGCCGCGCCCGATATTACGCAGTAATTACTTCTAGCTGGGTCTTACTTGATACGCAGATCACTGACCGATGTGAAAAGTTTGTTACTACCCTCCTTATTGAAGGAAAAAGGGGGCCCAATATGTAGTTGGCTCAATTAGATAACAGATCAATCGTCGAAAACAGAAGATATTATGAAAAAAAAAAGGTTTTGAGGGTTTGGTACCGAAAAAGTGCCGACGCAACCATATTTCTAAGCCTACGCTGTCCGTTCGTCTATCCGTTTGTCTTACATTTAAAGGGTTTTTCAGTTCGTATTAGGTAGCTAAATGAAACTTTCATTTTTTTTTATTTACGACGACGGTGAAGCGCTTGGCCTCTGTGTTCTAGTGATTCGCCTACCGTTGTCAGATCTAGAGGTCCCGGGTTATCGAATCCCTGGGGATCGCCCCAGGGGAATACTATATTGTACTTGGTTTGGTTGGTTGTAGGACTTTGTTTAAATCCATCTGGTGGCTACCACCACCTTACTAAAGTTTGTAACTTAAAAACTTTTTTTTTTATTGTACTTACTACGGGAAAGCGCTTGGCTCTCATATCACCAAGTTATAAGGCCGAAGGTGGAAGCGCAGTTCATCGGGAATCCTCAATAAACTGAGGAACTGGCTATCTGACTGTGGATTGATCGTGATGTCAGTCATCCAAGCAGACGATTTTATACATTTAGATTTCCGTGGGTACTTTGGAGCGCGCGTCTATAACGAAAAACATTATTATGGTAGCATCGTACGGACCGAGGGATGCTGTTTTTTCATTTGCGAATATTTTGCTAAGCGTACGATATTTTTTCGGCGTGTTTTTCCAGTTGTAAGATAAACTACGCTCCATCAAACGTATGTTTTTTCCCGTTTAGATCATTCTGGGAATTTGTGAAAAGGTTGCTATGCCGTTAGAATTATCCTGAAAAGAGATTCTATACTATAATTCTATGATTGCTAAACAAGTTATAATGACAACGAGACTTTATTAATTAGTATTTCATATTTGGACAGCAAGAAAAAGCAGGTTGAAATTATTTTGTCACCGTATAATTCGAACGCATGGCGAAGTTTTTCTTTTGCACCTAGAAACCCCTTGCTTGATAAATTCACTTTGTTTGCTTATACAATTCATTTTGGAGCTGACCAAAACCGTTTTGATCAGTTTTGATCAGCTCACACCGATTATATGTAATTCTGTTCGGGAGTCAAAGTTCAGTTGCAAGCTTTTACAATTTCACTTTGCACACCCGGGCGTAGGTAGGTACCTAATGTTAAACAAAAGCGACATTTCTGTCGGACTAATCCCTAAATGTCAAAACGTTCTTCGTTTAAAATCCGATTTTCGCACGTATCCAACTTTCCATCGACCCGATTCGTAAAAAAATCGATTTTCGCACGGAGCCACGCGCCGATCGATTGCACGCGCGTGCGCCACGCACGAATCGAGTGACAACTCGATTGGATATCGATTGTGCTTTTTATCGATTTACCAGAACTTTTCTCGTCGCGTTTTTTGTTGCGAGAGGCGCCCGTTTTTCGGCTCGTGGGTAGAGTTTGGATATGGAATAGGTACCTAAAGCCGGAAAAAGCGGAGCGTATGGGTGTATGGAAAATCTCAGATTTCACTAAGTTCCCTGTTCTATAATGGACTGAGAGAAACTTCTTGAGACATTGGTAGTTTTTAAAGGTAGCGAAAATATCGTTGGTCGCATTGCATTCATATTTACATATCACAATCGAAACATCCTCTAGTTAAATATAAAACATAAAAAAATGGTTTTAAAAGAAATTCTTGTGGGATAAAATAATATCAAATTGTCAGTCAATTCAATTTCAAAGGTTCATTATTGCGTAAACGTTTTTTTTTGTTTGCTGTGGAAACTTTTGGCCTTCATCACACGTGGTTTCACATTATGCGACAGACTTTAATTGGTATGATAATGCCAATATAGCCAGGCGGACTTAAATAAACCAATCAAACAGAAATACGTAGGGGTGATGCATATCCTGTGTAAATTAAATCCTAGAATTTAATTTACAACCATATGAAGTTTCTAAGGCCGTTTCGCTTTAAAAAAAAGAGTGTGGGCTTATATCAGTCTATTAATAGCTAATAATAACATAAATTGCCGTAACACAGTTCTAAACTAACACGGGAGCTATTTGGTTTGCGTACTATATGGTATTGCCTACTGCCACAGTCTGCGCATTAATTTAAAACTCTTGGTAATTTACCTGCTCCTAGACTTTTTTTCTAACTGTATTATCTTTAAACAGGCAATAAGTTTTGTGTGAATAAATATTATTAATATTATTATAATTATAACTCAAAGACCGGACAAAAGGTCGGACAGCTATGTCAATGGAGAGTCCAACCGACCATTTCAGCTGGATAACAGGCATCTCTATTCTCATCTAATATCCAATCTCTCTTGTTTTTTACTTTTTACTTCGCTACCTATTGTCGAACAGTACCTACAGCTTGTTTTTAGTATTAACCGTTGCTTTTGGAACTTAAATGCCTTTAACCGTTAAAAACTTTTTGTAATACTGTTCTAATAAGTGTTAATATCGGAGTTTCAATCTTATTGGGAAAGTGGGTCTTTTGTGCTTTCCCAATTAGATCTTAGGTGAACCCGTCCTGCTTGGCATAAGCAAATTGTTACTTCTCATCATCAGCTAAATATAAAATCTTCGTAAAGCTGACTGACTGACAACCAATGCACAGCCAGAAGTCCAAGAGACTTGCCATTATCAGAGTATCTTTATTTTGTAGTGTAGGGGTGCACTAACGAAGGATTTTAATAAAAATCCTTTGGCTTAAGTCCCGGGCGTTTCTACCCCAATATGGCCGAGGCTGTACGGTTTATGACAGTCAGTCAGTCACGCCATGTTATTTTATATCCTTTAGGATCAGAAAGTTGAATTCTCATAAAGTTGAAATCCCAAAATGTATAATTTCCCAGAATGTTGATTAATTTTTGATTCGCAAAATGTTGAGTTCTTAGAATGTTGAATTCTTTAAAAGTTGAATTCCCATAATGTTGACTTTTTTGGAATCACATAGTTTTATCAATCACTAAAGTTATGTATACTTGTACGGTATTTCCCTTCAGGAAACGAAAGTTTCATGCTTACCAACAAAGTTCTACCACCAACCAAACAATACTTTACTCCCCTGGGGATTAGGAATTTGTATGATGTATAAATATATTTTTATAATGTTTTTAATATAAAGAGTAAATTACGAAAAAAATACACTAATAGTTTTATTTTTTTTGTAAATACATACTTGTCATACAATACAACACTCAAACATAGAACAAACATCAATAACATAAATTTGCAAGGTGGTACTCGCTGGTGGAAGTGGGGGGTATCAGCCAGCCTTTCACGAAACCGCCGAAATACGACACCTTTCAGCCAAAATCGGCGTTCCTCTTGCATACAGGGCAAGCGAAGTACTTGCACTAGTCCCTAGTACGGACTGGTGGAGCTAGAAGGCTCTAGATCATTTCGGCTTAAGATATCTCTAGGCAACTATTAGTTGGCTTTGTGTTGAGTCCTTGGTTTGTTGAAAGTTCCAGGTGAAATGCGCCTCCACCTTCGGCGTTAACTTAACTTGTTACCAGGTGAGATGAAGGCCAAGCGCTTCCCCGACGTACAAAAAAATAATAAAAAAAATAGTGTAAACTGAATTGTGTAAACAATAGCCCTCGGGTGAAGCAGTTGTCCGTTCGCTATAGCTTAGCCATTACCGGCACGCGATGTCTGACTGTCTGTTGCTTGTCGTTATCTTTCCAAATTAAACGGTAGGTAGCAATTACTAATATACATAATTAATACTAATATGACCCTTCCATTATCGCGCACCTTATAATATTCCCGACAGTTTTGTCCTCGAGACGATGGACGTTTTAGTATAACAAAAAACAACAAATTTGACAAAGCGCCATCTAGTCCCAAACTAAGAAAAGCTTTTATTATGGGAAGTAAATTTCGGATCGAATATGGTTATAATATTTTGTGTAAATACATACTTATCCTTGAATTTCCGTTACTTGTCGCCTTGTTGTTATACTGTTGTGGCAATGTAAAAATTAAAGAAATAAATACAAAAAAATATCCAGTACAACAGCCAAACACAGAACAAACATCTAAATTCATAACACAAATGTTTGTCCTGGGTGGGAATCGAACCCACAGCCTACAGCGCAGAAGGCAGAGCTACTACCAACTGAGCAATGACAATGATACCGTTGCAGAATTGCCTTTTGGTATTTTAGTGGCCATTCTGAGATGATATACCCCCGGCGAAAGCGTGCCTGAGCCACTGGGCTGCATCGCCACACTGAATGGTATGAATGAATGAATGAATGAATGAATGAATGAATGAAAATTCTTTATTGTACCCCAAAAACAGAGAACAATTGACAATTTTAAAACTAATGTAAACAGTACAATGGACGGTCTTATCGCTTAAAAGCGATCTCTTCCAGACAACCGTAGGATGGAGAGGATAGTAATAGTACGGTTGATGGTAGGAGGGTGCACAAAATAAATGAGAATAAATAAATATTTATATATATGTACAAAACTAAACAACAATGCTGAAATAACTGTTTTGTCATTTAATCATGTATGAATAATATGACGGGTCTAACTTATGAGGACTATAATGGCCACAAAATGGCGGCTAACTGTGTCATACCACTAATGTCATAATTAGACTCATCACTAGACGAGACAAATTTCGGGGCTACATGTAGACAGCACGAGATACACTTATTCTGAAATCTTTAACTGCCTCTGTAGCGTAGTGGTGCACCCAGTGGTATCAGACCCAGAGCATCCCAGGTTCTATCCCCGAAGGAGGACATGTTTACTTAAGTATGTCGCCAAAGCAACAATTGCGATGGTTGTGTTCCGCCCTTTAGAGGTAAGATAGCAAGTTCCTCAGTCTGTTGAGGATTCCGGGTAAAACTGATAAAAAGAAATAAAAATAAACTTCTAAAATTTCACTTAGGCTTGAGCATCCGACCTACTCAGTAAGGCTTTGTTATAGGCAAGAGATGCACTTAACATCAGAAGAGCTGTTTTTTTATACAACTAGGAGACGGGACAAGCAAGTATAGTCCACCTGATATTAAGTGCATCACTTGTCTATAACAATGCCTTACTGCTTAGGTCACATCCACAAAGAACATAGCCTACATGGCACTGCACTGCGCCCGTCAACATGAGGCAAAATGGTGTAAAGCTTGCCGTAATTTCACCGCCAACCATTCCCTTCAAACCGGAACACAGCAATGCTGCTTGGCTGCTGAAATAGGTATGGTGGTATTACTTCCCTGGACGAGCCCTTTCACATGGGGCTCTACTACTCTTAACTGCTTGCATTTTCCTTCTTCAAGTAGGATACAATAAAAGCAGATTCTGTCTTTGATTGGTTTAAATATCTGCATAAGCAGGGATCTCCACTTGAGTAGCTTTCTGCACGCCCACTATGACATACGGTCGGTGCTTTGCTATCATTCTGGCTTTGCATAGAATGAGAGTTAGCAACGAGAGAGGGCGTTGAACACTGAGGTGATTGAAGAGAGATTGAGAAAAGAGAGCTTATATGAGGTAAGTAAGGTGTGATGAAAGCACACTTTTATCGTTCGTTAATTACCTATGTTATTTTTGAGAAAGAATTCCGTGGTTATATATACCTATACAAAGAAGACACCACGAGATCTCAGTTCGAGGCGAACTACTAGTTTAAATTTAATGGTTATTAAAAGTTTTAGGGTTACCTAGCTCTTGATCCCTATTTTTAAGCTTGCCTGGACAAGAAAGAGTTCTACTATGAAGCAAGCTATCCCACTTGACACTGTCTCTCCCATGCTTCGTAGTACACGGCGAACCGCTTGATGACTTCTGCAGGAGAGTGGTCGCTAGCCAGCTGGACTTCTATGCAGGTCCTACCGCTAGTGGTGGGAACTTCAGCCATCAACGCTAGCAAAAGCCAGACTCCGTTGTCAGCAGACTACATAGCTAAGTTGACATTATTTACATTAATGTTTAAAGCTAGTCCTCCTTCTTGCGTCGGTTCCTCACTGCTGAGGGTCGAGACCTTGATGGACCTTGGAATGGACAATGCGTCTCCATCGGGATCTGTCTTCAGCGGCGCGAAAAGCATCGCTTACGCTAGTTCCAGTTTTTGTTGAGCGGATTTGGTCGCTCCAACGCACAGGACTCCGGCTATGCGATCGTTTTCCTTCCACTTTGCCTGTTACCACGAGCTTTTTCCAGGTTGTTGCAGTCCTTTCAGGCAATGTGGCCGAAAAACTTGAAAAAAATCTCTGGAGACATATGGTGGACTTGCCGCCATCTTGGCGTCGAACTCCTTTAATGTGGATGCGTTGGTGTGATGCGCCGTCCGCAGGATCTTTAAGCTTCAAGCTTAGTATTAGTCGGGAATTTTACATGCTCCAACAGAAAACGGGGACCGTAATTCCACTATCCTGACGATGTCCGACGCCTAGCGTCGGACATCGTCAGGATAGTGGAATTACCCAGGCGGTTACAGTACAGGTCCTACCACTAGGGAACATTCAGCAGTATAGTATAAAATTGGTTTCATTTCATTTAATTTATTAATTGCAACAATTTCACTAAATCAAATCTGAATTTTCTAAAACTAAACATGTCCACATATAATTATTAAATTCTCAAAATAGCATAGGTATAACTAATTATGATTCTAAATTAGGATGATTTCTGAGAGGCTAGGAAGTTTATATTTCCCCAAAGATTGTCTGCAGGGCGTCTATTACCAACCGAAAAACCAGGCTGTCCATCTAGTTGGTTGGTTGGTCCATGGGCCCAGTCGACTAAAGAAAAGTAACAAATTAAATGCACAAAATAAAAAAATTTCCGGGGCCAGTCGACTAAAGAGCCTTTTTTTTCGTTCTTGTTTTACAAAATGCCACTGCATCTGCTAGTCTCTTGTGTTTAAAATTCGATTCAGATATCAGAATAAGGCTGCGCGTGTGTGTGAAATCATCAAACAGAAGTGCTATTTGGATATATTTAGAAAGGCCGCCATTAACTTATTATTTCTGATTGATCGGTGCTTCACATTTGCGAAACGGTTTTTTCGGCTGTTTGTTTCTTTCTAATGAGAACTAAATATTAAAGCGTTTTTTTTATTATGATCAAATAATTAATAATCATGTCTTTGGGGATTGTCAACGCTTTAGTTTTTTTCGGACAATACGATACGATATATACGATAAGTACTTACTATTACCAGCTTTCCTTGTATTCATTTTTAAACTAAAAGTAATCGATTTTAACTCAAAATAAGCCACTTTTTTATTATTGTACGACGGGGAAGCGCTTGGCCTTCATCTCACCTGGTTACAAGTTAAGATAAGGCCCAAAGTGGAGGCGCACTTCACCCGGAATCCTCGACTAACTAAGGCACTAATTAGTCGAAAATACAGTTCAGTTATACTTAGATAATAATATAAAAAGTACAATTAAACTAACTATGTACAAAGGAATCAGTCAGATTACCTAAGGTAATAAATGTCGGTAAAAAAAAAAAAAGATTATAATATATTATACTTTGTCAACAAGTTATTATTATCTCATTTTCGCGGCACTATGTGAAGGCTCGTGATGTTTCTAGACCTCTCAGTATTGAGTACGTTGTGTGCTGTTGTTTGCGTTTCTGAAAAAATGCCGGCGGAGCGTTTCGTTTTATGTTTTATACTGGAACGGCGTTTTTCGTTGAAAAACTACAACACTCAGGATTGGTTTGCAATATTAAATAAATATTACAGCACATTCAATTCAAACAGCGCCATCTAGCCCCAAACTAAGCATAGCTGTGATATGGGAACTATATTTACGGATAGAATACTTAAATACATTTCTTTTTTTTTTGTAAATACATACTTATCATACAATACAACACCTAAACACACAGCAAACATCTATATTCATTACATAAAGGTTGTGGGTTCGATTCAGCACAAACTTTTGTGTGATGAATATGGTTGTATGTTCTGGTGTTTTTGGTTAGTGTATTGTATATAAGTTTGTCTTAAAAAAATAAGTTTTTATGTATTATTTCTATAATCTAGTTTCCACATCACTTGCTTGGTTAGTTTGGGACGAGATGGCGCTGTGCGAAATTAATGTCCTGTAAAAAATATTTGCTACTAATTTATTAACACAGTTTTCTGGGAAACTGAATTTTCTTGTCCGGTACTAATGCACCACATAGTTTTAAAATTGTATTCTACCTACATAGCTTAGTCTTAATTCTAATTTAATATTAATCTTAGATTTAATCACATTTTATTGTAAATGTAGGCAATGATTATTATTATTAACAAATATAAGGTCAAAGAAATGAAGATACAATATAATCAAAATTGTAATTTAAGTTATTAAATGTCACAATTCTGGGAATAAATAAAATTCATAAAACCTTAAAAAATCATTTTCGATTAGCCACTTCTATTCTTTTAAATTTCTAGTTTTACACGTACTGGCGGAGGGTTTCACAACGGTGTTTACTTTGTTGGTACATGAATATTCTTTAATTCTTGTAAGTATATGTTTTTTTTATACATCTAGGAGACGGAACAGGCAATTAGCCCACCTGATGTTAAGTGCATCTCTTGCTATAACAATGCCTTACTGCGTAGGTCACATCCACAAAGAACATAGCCTACACGGCTCTGCATTGCGCATGTCAACTTGAGACATAAATGTGTTAAGCCTCGCTTGACCGTAATTTCACCGGCAACCATACCCGGACGAGCCGTTTCACAAGGGACTCTATAGCTCTTAATTTACTACGTGAGTACTTAACTATTTTCTTATATTATTGTAACTATGATATAAAAATAATTAATGAAACAAAAATAAACAAATAGATACCTACTACGAATGTTTTTCTTATACTTGTAACAATATGATACTAAGCCAACATTATTATTGATAGATAGACGGGATAGACGTTCTTAGAAGATGCTTGAAGCTAAAAACGCTAAAAACAAGATAGATACAAATTTGATTCCAAAGATTTCAAGATAACATTCGATAAATTCATTAGAAACGATAAACAAGATACAGATCTCTGACCTTCAAGGCTTCCGAAACGTTGATTGAAGGCACTTAGCGATGTACAGCCGCTGGAAGCCGCACGACCACGCTTCCGTCCAGACCTGACGTGATGCGCTAAAGCTGTGTTCTACCGCGAGGATGGAGACAGGCGATATGCGTTATACACCTCCTCACCTCATCTCACGTCACCTCACCTCACCTCTCCTCACCTTGGGGTATTTAGAATCTACCTCCTAGTGGTCTACCCAGGCCGCGGAATCCCTAGCTTTTGCTAGCGGAACTGCTGAACGATCACAACCCTGGTGGTTTTGATGTTTTAGTTACAGGTCGTAGTTTTAACCGCCTCTGTGGTCTAGTGGTTTACCCACCGATATCAGATCCAGAGGTCGTTCGATCCCCAGGGGGAGCAATATTGTGCGTGGTTTGGTTGGTGGTAGGACTTTGTTTAAGTCCGCCTGGCTAGCTACTACCGTCTAACCTAATTCTGTCACAACAACAATTCTAAAATTGTTGTGTTCCGGCATTTAGAGGTAAGACAGCCAGTTCCTCAGACTGCTTGATTCCCAACCGTTTTTTTGTTTGTTTTTTTTAAACAATAACAACAATAAAACAGATTATAAATATTTAGTCACAGACATAGTTGCTTAATGCATTAATAATGATACTAGGTAGGAGTAGATATAGAGGTCTTACGATTGATTAAGTTGTACGTAATAGCCCCCATCTGGCAGCAATAGAGTGAAATTAGAACGATGTTTTGAACAAAAAAAAAGGTAATCAAATTCAGAATGTGTTATTTTATCACTAAAAAAGTCGTTCATATTATAATAACATTTATTCACAAGTAGGCATCTCAATTTATTTTCGAATGTAGTATTATTTTGTTCTTCTTTTATTTGTTCAGTTAATCATACTCATATTATGAAGGCGAAAGTTTGTTTCGATGTTTAGATGGATGTTTCTTCACGACAAAAGTACGGGACGGATTGAGCTGAAATTTTGCACAGCTATTGATCTAGACCAGGAATAGAACATAGGATACATTTTATCCCTTAGATCAGTTCCCGGGGGTAGGAAAGATAAGTAGATATAGGTATAGGTATTTTGAAGTTGTAGGATGTCAGTGACAGACAGATCAGACAGAACAGATAGATGACGACATATATCGTTACGACTGATGTTAAGGCTGACAGTGACAAATCCGTTATTTTTACATCATAACATACTATTCTAAACCATTCACAAAACAATAATCATACAAGTCAAAGTTGTTTGTTTGGATGTTTTGATACATGTTTGTTCCTTTTTCATGCAAAAACTATAGAACGGATTGTGCTGAAATTTTGCACAGATTCTGTTATATATAGCATATACAGGTACCACGCGGGCGAAGCTGCGAGCAAAAGCAGTACCTAAGTAATTATGTATTTACAAAAAAAGTAACCAATTGGTACTATCCGTTTCACCGCCTCTGTAGTCTAGTGGTTCAACCCACCGATTTCAGATCCAGAGGTCCCGAGTTCGATCCCCAGGGGAGTACAATATATTGTGCTTGGTTTGGTTGGTGGTAGGACTTTGTTTGGGTCCGCCTGGCTAGCTACCACCATCTTACCTAATTCTGTCGCCATATCAACAATTCTAAAATTGTTGTGTTCCGGCATTTAGAGGTAAGATAGCCCGTCCCTCAGTTTGTTGAGGATTCCGGGTGAAGTGCGCTTCCACCTTCGGCCTTATCTCAACTTGTAACCAGGTGAGATGAAGGCCAAGCGCTTCCCCGTCGTACAATAAAAAAATATACGGAATACAGTTCCCATATTACAAGCTTTAATTAGTTTGGGGCGAGATGGCGCTATGTGAAATTCTATCCTTGCATTCGGTTTCCTCCAGGTCCAACGGATTCACGCAACCCGAATAATAATTACAATAATAATCTACGGCGGCCATTAACCTTGGCGCTGGCCCTCCGTCAGTCGCGCGCGGCGTGTGTTCCCGAAGTTTCCCGAACGCGCTCGGCCGCCGCCGTCGGCAACCCGCGACGGGCGGCGGCCAGTCACCCACAGCGTCTCACCTCGACCTCACGTCCCTTTATTCTGTACCATGGCTCTTTTTAACAAGAAAAAGGACAAATTGCTGATAGAGCTTGTCAGGAATTACCCCGTGTTGTATGACCCAGGGAATTCTAACTTTAAGAACTGTATTGTGAAGCATAAAGTGTGGGAGTGTATCAGCGGTTCTATGGACATTCCGAGTATGTATTGTTCTATTTTTAAATCGCGTCCCGGTTAGGCCCTTACCCGACTCTTGGGTCTGTCACTAAAGCCATGCCACATGCGCGTTTTTACCTACTTGCACTTTTTGAAGTGAAACTTTTTACGGGGGGGTTTTGAAATTCTGATCCGCAACCTTTTTGAAAAATGGTGGGGCACTGTGTCGGGTAGAGAGGGAGATAGTTAAAAGGTTTCCCTGTAACACAAGTTTCACTTCTATAGTGGATCTTTACGACACAACCTGTTTTTATTATCAAGACAGAACTACGTTTGACTACGATCTCGCCTTATGGGAAGCCATGATATGACTTATGTAGCACGCCGGTCTAGAGGAGAAGACACCTATTTGCTCTTCCTTTGGAGAGGCTTACGTAGTAATTTTTGTTTCAAGAAATACTAGTTTCTGCTCGCGGAATCGCCCGTAACATGCCATTTATTCCTAGTGCAGAACAAGGTCTTATTTTAATCCCACGAGATTAAAAATTTGCCAATGTGCGGCTTAGACCGTTAGCTGTGCAAAGTTTCAGTTTAATCTACTCAGTAGTTTTGGTGTGAACAAATATCGAAACTTTCGCTTTCATAATATTAGTGTGATCTTATTGAACACGTGTGAGGGCGCCAGTGTCTTTGTCAAACTTCATCAGCTTCAGTGACGATTCATGGCTTGGTTGGTTAATATGGTTCACAGTTGACAAAATTGAATCAGGTAAATTATTAGATATACTAATAGTAATATGGTTTACCGTTGACAAAAGCAATAGTAGGTACAATTGAAGATCATACCTCAAAAATGATGAAGTCGTAGTAGTACCGTAAGTCCTTCCATAACGAGTGGTCTTTTGCCGCCACTAGATGGCGTAGCATGTTCGCCAGTTCACAATATTTAATAGATAAATTATAAATTATTTTATAATATTGCAAAATGGTGAATTGCCATTACAAGTCATAATAATTAACCATTATAGTAATCAGGTAAATTACCATTATAGTTAATTTACCTGATTCAATTATGTCAACTGATGATCATTAGGTCTTGTCAGATAAGAGAGGGTATTCTTGCTCTATACTTGGTTTTCCACCCCCTCTTTTTCATAGCTTCGCTTTCTGTACAGGCAAGATAATATGAAAATATACAATCTCAAAATATTGTTTAGATTCTTCATCTTCTTGTGGGTTGTTTTTGACAACTTTGGTATCAGACTTTACGAACCGCCGCCATAGGCGTCTGACATCAATCGAACCATACATATTTGTTCATAGTAACTTTACCTAACTAAGCCAATATGTTTGTAGTCTATACTAATCTTCCTTATTTCAATCCAGTCGCTGATATAAAGAAGCGCTGGAAGCACTTCCGCGACCATTTCCAGAAGAAGCTGCGGGCAGAGAGCGCAGGCCTCAAAAGCCTCAACACATGGGAGTACAAGCCTCACCTGAGCTTCCTCACCGAGTTTTCCACCTTCAAGGAGAAGCCCAGAGAAGGTCACGAGGAGCATGAAGAGCCCGAGCACGAAAGCGAGGCCTTTTCACCAGATCTAGGTGAGGAACTACTGCTGTTACGGCAACAGATCTAAGTAAGATGGCAATAGCTGGCCAGGCGGCTTTGCACAAAGTCCTACAACCAACCAAACCAAGCACAATATTGTAATACCCTAAGGACCGAATCTGGGACCTTTGAATCTGACACCGGTGGGCGAACCACTAGTTTTTGTTTGTAAGTTGGTTTTTCATACAGATTGGGTCAGCTCATGATTTCAGCACAGGCAAGGATCTGGTCAACGATAGAGCGAACTTACCTAGAGAATGCCTATTAACTCTCTATTATATTCTCTGCCGGATCTCATACAGCAAATACCTGTTTAAAACTGGCAGACATTCCCAATCCAGGAACCCTATCTCTAAGACCTTATCTTACAGGTATACCAGTCCAATCAGTGCTGAACGACCCTGCAGATATAATTGACATGGATGACCCTAACCCGGAGTACTCTGTCGATGATATATCCAAGAAGAAGAGGAGAAAGATAGACACATTAGCCACGGTACTGGAAACTAGGTAAGACACTCTCGCTAAAAAATCTAACACAGTTAAGGTTGCAGAACATTTTTAAAGACGGACGTTAGAGCAAAGGTAGACCGAAGAAGTTATGGATGGACTGTGTGAATGACGGCCTTCATCTCACCTGGTTTCAAGTAATAAGGCCGAAGGTGGAAGCGCACTTCACCCGGAACCTTAAACAGACTGAGTTACTGGCTTTCTTACCTCTAACTGCTGGAACATAAAAAATATAATTGTTGTTATGGTGACAGAAACAGGTAAGATGGTGGTAGCTACGCAGGCGGACTTAAACAAATTCCTACCACCAACCAAACTAAGCACAATATTGTATTCCCCCTGAGGATCTTGCCTATATAGTAGAGCTTGTTTAAAGTCCGTCTGGCTAGCTACCACCATCTTACCTAAGTATGACGCCATAACAATCGTAAGTATTGAGTTTTGGAATTTAGAGATGAGATTGCGAGTTCCTCAGTCTGTTAACATCCAGTTGGAGTGCTTTTCCACCTTCAGCATTATCATAACTTGACAGCAGGTGAGATTAAGGCTTTCCCTTCGTACTATAAATAAAATTGTACACGAAGATTGTTAATTCTAGGTTATCGGAAAGGTTCCGCCTGGAACCATCGAAGTCCGACCGTTCCCCGATCCACAAGTTCTTCGAATCCATGGCGGATATGGTGGCGCAGTTCCCCCCACATCTGGCTGCGGAGGCCAGGCTCAAGGTCTGCCAGGTCGTCAACGAGATTGAGATGAAGAAACATAGCGAGCACCAGTACATGTAGTTGTTTGATTTTTGTTATTATATGACGGATTATCGCTTGGCTTTCACCTGTTGTCAATTTATAATAAAGTGAAAACGCACTTCATATGGAATCTTCAACATACTGAGTTACTGGCTTTCTTACCTCTAACTGCTGGAACATAAAAAATATAATTGTTGTTATGGTGACAGAAACAGGTAAGATGGTGGTAGCTACGCAGGCGGACTTAAACAAATTCCTACCACCAACCAAACTAAGCACAATATTGTATTCCCCCTGAGGATCGAACCTAGTATCAAGTACTCAGATCCATTTGATCAGATTTATTTATAAAAACTATTTTTTTGTAGTACCGCGAGCAGTTTTTCGAGTTTATTTTATTTATTATTATATTATATTTTACTTATTAGTTATCTATAAAATAGTTTTAATTAGTTACTATGATAGGTAAGTTCTTATTAGTGTGTGGGTAGGTGGGTATAGATGTACCAGCCTTAAAATAAACACAGAAGCCACGCTCACATGCAAATAATGTGTATAGACGCAATCACGTATATATGCTTTGTTATTGGATGCTCAGTCACGAATGGTTACTAACAATCAATAATAAAGACCATCCGGCCGTTCGATCGGTGACAGCCTTCTTTGCTAAAGAGCATATCCGCTGTGGAGAAGCGTTCATTTTTAGAGTGGTACGACTATACTTACTTATGTATAGTTTCTAGGCAATTTTACAGCCAAAGACAATTTAATGGTAAGTTTTTTTAGTGTCTACTCTGATTGTTACCGTATTTTATTACTTATTAAAAACATTTTATGACCAACTTCGTTTTTTTTCGTTCGTTCATCCATTAATTCATTAATTCGGAGATTCGTTTGTTCGTTCATTCATTCGTTTATTTACTCATTCGTTAATTCAATAATTCATTCACGCGTGCGAAACCACGGACGAAAGCTAGTAATAAATATTATATTAGATCAACCAGTGGTCAGCAAACCTTTACTAAGGTACCGGTACCACTTCACATGGATCCGTGACCGCATCGCGAGATATGTACCGATCCGAATGCCTAATCGATTCCATCTCGATTCTAAACATCTCGATTGAAACGTTACCGTCGATTTAGAATATGGGTCATCGACGCGTGAGATACATGGACACGAATATAGGTACCTCTGGCCCTTCTCAACTAAATAATACCAATAAACTTACAGTGACCGCTGTAGGTCACTACGATCCTGAACAATTACAATTGCTGTTAGTGCCTTAATAGAAATGCGATCAGAGAAGGAACACTTGAAGTAAACCCAGCTCAATACTCAATACATAAAGAATACAATACAATACAATAAGATTTAGATAATTTAGATTTAGATAAGATTAAGATAATATTTATTTTTTCAAAAAAATGTTGACTAAGATTACGGTAGCCGCCAGCTTCCCTTGTAAACAGTTAGTTTAATTGAAAGTACATGTTATAAAAGTAAATTAACTTGTTTTTATTTGATGAGTTAAATGATGATGATAATAGTGTCTAGACGAGGTCTAGCCTAAGTCTAGATATAATTAAGGCCGTGACTCGGTCTCGCTCGGGTGGTTAAGAGGCACATCTGTCTGTGGTTCGTCTAACACACATTTTAAGTAATTCATGTTTAAAACTTTAAATTATGATGACTTTTTGAAATCTCTAAGCCATTTGTTATCTTGGTTGTTCCTCAGGCTAAGGTACGCGTGATATGGGTTTGTGACCACGGTGTCCGCTGTGCCAGGTAAGTATCCGCCTGAAGCGTGGTGATTACGGCAAAACCCTCCAGCTTTGAAGTAGGCTCAAATTCAAATTCAAATTCTAATTCTATTTTTTTTCGGTTGTTCACCAGTCCGGTTGTTTAAGCATTCTCGTTTTGATATCACTTAACTTTTGCCTCGTTTTCTCAAAATGGACAGATAATGACAAAAGTACAGTGATATCAAAACAAGAATTTAAAAGGTCTTGGTCACCCCTGGCCGGAGTCATTACGGGTACGCAACCTCGGACTGCTCTAGCTGCAAGTGTCCGTCTCTATTCACCCGGGACATAATTATCCTCATCCCTCCTTATCTATAGGTATCCTTGTCCCCTCATCCCACACAACCGAGTATTCCCAAGGAAGGTTGACTTCAGGCCCACGGCCGGTCTTAAATTTCAGCCAAAGCTCTGATTTTTTTTAAGACAGTTATGTGTTTGTGCTGCCACCTATACACACATAGTGTGTGATAACTGAAAGAAAGATGACGAGTAGCTTTATATCACATACAGGATACCATCACACATCAACATCCCATTAGTGTCCACTGCTGGACAGAGCGTCTTCCAAAGCTGGAGGGTTTTGCCATAATCACCACACTTGGCAAGCGGATTGGTGATCGCAGTAAAGGTGTAGATGGTGAGATCCCTTAGTCGGCTTTTACGACGTCCAAGGGCTGAGTTGAAGGGGTCGATAAGCCGCGACCGCCACGGCACGTATACTGTAGGTATACGTACAGTATTATATACTTTCATGCTACTAATAACAGTATTATCTATCAATATCTTATCTGATTATTTAAAAATCAGATTTTTCTGATTATTTAAATAATCTAGTGGTTCGTCTACCGGGGTCAGATCCAGAGGTCCCGGGTTTGATCCCCAGGGGAGTACAATGTTGTACTTGGTTTGGTCGATGGTAGTACTTTGTTTAAGTCTGCCTGGATAGACACCATCTTACCTAAGTCTGTCGCCATAGAAACAATTCTAAATTGTCGTGTTCCGGCATTGAGAGGTAAGATAGCCAGTTCCTCAGACTGTTGAGGATTCTGGGTGAAGTGCATTCCACCTTCAGCCTATCTTACCTTGATACCTTATTTTGAACTAAACTTGAACAATGTTTGTTCAGAGGCATAAACATAACAATCGCGAAACGGAATGTGAGAAGACCAGACCCGATATATCGACATTGAGGGGCAGTCGATGGATGGAGGTGGCTCAGGATCGCTGTTTGTGGCATCGATTGGGGGATGCCTTTGTTTAGCAGTGGACGTGTGTGTTCTGTAATGAAACTTATAAAAATATGACAACAATTCTTAATGGTTGTGTTCCGGCGATTACCTGTTCCTCGGGCTGTTGAGAATTCCGGGTGAAGTGCGTTTCCACCTTCGGCCTTATCATGTATCAACATGTATTGAAGGCCGCTTCCCCGCCGTCAATAAAAAAACAAATTATTGTTTATGTCAAAAGTAGCCTGTATGTTGTGGCGCATTTCACTATTTCGAAGCCGTGATGTGATATGAAGCTTTAATGTGCTAGAAACCATAAATTTAACTCATTCCTTACCGGGGGATGAGGATTCCTAATTAGATAGATAGATAGATAGATATCTCTTTATTATACACCAAAAAACAAAAATAAACAGACAAACAAGAAATACACTTAAACTAGGTGCAATGGGTGGCCTTATCGCTAAAAGCGATATCCAGATATATAGATAAAAGAGATCTCTTCCAGGCAACCTTTGGATGTAAAGGATAGCAAAGAGCAGACAAAGCGGTGTACTAAAATAAACATTAATTTATATAGCTACTTTACATTACAAAATATCCAATCATTACTAAAAAGTATATATAAATAGAAACTAAAACAGCAGTAGCGAACGAGACAATTATAAGTTGGTCGAGGAAAAGTAATGATTAATAATTAATAGGTATTACTTCCTAATCTAAATACATTATCATCTTGAAGCTGACAATCATATTTTTTTTATGTTCGAAGAGTAGTAGAGTTCCTTGTGAAAGGACTCGTCCGGGGAAGTACTACCACCATACCTATTTCGGAAGCCATGCAGCATGGCTGTGTTTCGGTTTGAAGGGTATGGTTGAAATGGACACGGGGTCTAATACCTTTCTGCCTCGAATCGGGGACGCAATGCAGTGCAGCATAGGTCATTTTCTTTGCGGATAAGTCTTAGTAAGGCTTTCGTCGCGCCGTCGTAGACCATATCCTTGCCTGTGCAAGCTCAAAGCTTTAAATATACGGAACCACGCGAATGAAGCTACGAGCTTCTCTGATCACCAGCTAAAATAAAGATAAGACAAGGTAATCATAAGTACCAAAAATGAGAAAGTGACAGAACCTAGCGCTACAAGATTCATATCTATTCTAATTCAACAAACCTTATCACAATTTAAAACGCATCTAAATAAAGTTGTAGGAAGGTACCTAGCACGCTTTTATCGCGGCTCTATCGCATCGCTAACTGTATCGAATAATTATTATCATCTTTGATGGAACAGATTCGGCAAATATAGATGCCCACTCACATTCTTGGTACGGTCGGCAGAAAAAGTCGTGACTATTTAAACAAATAGTTCGCCACGAACTGAGAGGCTTTTAGAGGAAGGAGAGCCAGTTCCTCAGTTGGTTGAGGATTCCGGGTGAAGTGCTCTTTGTAGAGTAATGATCTAACTAGGTACATATTTATATCCAACGGTAGCTTATAATTTGAAGTGTTGAATTAATTTGTGGTAGAATAAATCAGATCTTCAGTATAACAACATGTTTTGATGGCGCTCCTGACCCATCCTTACAGCTTCCACCTTCGTCTTATCATAACATGAAAATCAGGTTAGCTGAAGGTCAAGTAGCTCCCGGTCGTACTATAAAAAAAGATCCCGTGATATCTTTTTTGTGTTAGGTAGGTATTTAATAACGGAGATCTTCCAACAAAAAAATGTGTTTTCATTACACCATAGTAAGGTGTAATATCAGTACACGTTTTTTTATTTTTTTTTATTCTTAATTATAAATTAATGTCCTGTAATCTCCTGTACTATTAATGTCCTGTAATATTAATGTTTTGTAATATTATCAACTGAATGTTAGAGGTTCTCTCTCGTTGCTAATTCTCATTCTATGCAAAGCCAGAAGAGCAGAGCACCATAACACCGACCGAGCATCATAGTAGGCAGAATGCAATAAGTGAATACCCCTTATTACTACGTAAAGGTTGATATCTAACTTTAAAAAGAGTCTTGCAAACCGTTGCCTTAGTAGTTGTGGTTCAAAACTGTACCCCTCCAGACCACGGATGTCCTAAAAGTCAACCAAGGGGTTTCATCAAAAATACTCTCCAAAGGCCATGATAATCCTTTGCAACCCTTTATTTTGAAAATCACCGCTATTTTGGATGAAATTAACTTTTTTTGAAATCTGCTTTCTAAATAAACCCTTTGATGCAAGCAGAGGGGTGGTATCAGAAATTTAATTAACAAATAGCTAGTAAATTTTAAGTAAACCCCTTAAACATTATATCCTAAAAGACATACCAAGTGTCTTGTAGAATATAATGATATAATATCCAACCCTATTAACGCGCCCCCATGTTACAAAAACCACCTCTATTCAAAAGTGAAATGTGCAGTCGATACTCTACCCCACAAGGCAAAGATAATATTCATATATATTTACATATATTTATTTTCTCTCACAGAAAGATCTTCTGGCCGTATAGTTTTGGTTGGTGGTAGGACTTTGTTTAAGTCCGCCTGGCTAACTTCCACCATCTTACCTAATTCTGTCGTCATAACAAATACTCAGTTTTTTGAGGATTCCGGGTGAAGTGCGCTTCCACCTTCGGCCTTATCTCAACTTGTAACTAGGTGAGATGAAGGCCAAGCGCTTCCCCGTAGAAAAAAAACACCCCTATTTCACAAAAACTACCCTAGTGTCAAAAAAATATGTGTGACAAACACACATTGTGTGTGTAATTATTCTATTATCTGTTTAGTGTACTTACAGTGTAATGATTTTGTGAAAATGTATAAATACATAAATATATGCTTATCTTTTTTTTCTTATACTCTTAGCATTAGAAATTATGTTTAAAAAAAAAAATTTTTCTTGTACTCCATTTTATTCTGTCAACGGTACCGGTCAGTCAACGCACGCGTTGGAGCTAGTAAGGAGATGGGCATGACATGCAGAACTCCACTGTACTTCATTAAAATTCTATTAGCGGAAGCATTCTTCGTACTTAACTCACCGAAAACCTCTTAAATCAACGATAATCCATTCCACTATCAACCTTAAAACAATACCACCAAAGCTGTATATTCAATAATCAAATTTTTGCGCTTACGTGATTACAGGATTTCGCTTTTGATGCACGCTAAATAAAACCTTTTATTGGGAGATCAGAGGGTTGATTTTCGAGCGAGCGGCGCCGTCAATCATGAAAGTCTCGGAGGCAGACAGGTAGCTTCACGCGATCGCAAATCGAGCATCGGAAGTCAATTTAGTGACTAATAATCAAAAAAAGGTTATGGAATTGTTTACTAAGTGTGAAATTGCAGTTCTGTATTAATAAAACGAAATAAAAATAACTGATTATGGAACATTTTTGTCTGCAAACTAAAGCAAAGCGGGAAAGAGTGCTAAGTGGAATATCTACCAGGTGGGGATGATAATCCTATTGGTAAACCAGACAAGTGTGAGTCAGACCCGCACAAAAAGGAAAAAAAAAATCAAAAGGAAAAATAAATGATTTTATCCAAAAAAAATATTTTTGGAGCCCTGAACTTTGAACTGACCGGCACTAGTGCCGGTCAGTTTCAGGGTTTGATTTTATGTACTTGTTGTTTTTGTCATACCTAATGGCTTACCCTAAGGTCTATTTTCCGCACCAGTAGGTACAATCTAGGATTCTTCAAGTCCAAAATGAATCGGTTCCGTTTAGAAAAGAGCTCCATCTTTGGCTACATATTCACTTGTTTTTGTTAAGCGTTGCCACCGCAAACAGAAGTGTATGATAAGTATCTTAATAGTGGGCATTTAGCAAAAAGTCGACATTCAGAAATTTATGTAATAAATTTATATAATAACAATTTATGCATACTTAGTTTACATAACAAAACTAAACAGGTTCTCACTATTGAAACTATCAAAAAACGCACATCCACACGTTGTCAGGAGCTACCTATAGACTCTAATCGTGGGTTAGTACGTTAGTAGTGCTAGCGGACCGGTTGATGCAGGATGCTCATTTATAAATAGACCTGGACCTAGGATCTGATCGGCTAGGTGTCCTTGGGACAGGTCTAGTGTTCCGTTTCTACTGGCTACTGGTACTAATAAATAAACTAGCTTTTGACTACTTTTTTACCTTTCGGGATTAGCTTTTTTTTAATATACAACTAGGAGATGAAACAAGCAAGTAGCCCACCTGATGTTACGTGCACTCTTGCCTATGACAATGCCTTGATTCGTCACACAAATAACGTAGCCTACACGGCATTGCGCCCTTCAACTTGAGGCTTAAAAGTGTGCCTCGCGTGCCCGTTATTTCACTGGCCACCACACCCTTTAAACCGGAACACAGCAAAGCTGCTTGTTGCTGAAATAGGTATGGTGGTAGTACTTCCCCGGACGAGCCCTTTCACGACTACTTTCATGACTTTCACTCTACTACTCTTAAATCTGTTTGTCTTAAATCCTGTTTCAATGTGTTATAGGAACAGCGAATGTCTCCAAAAATTCTTTGCAGTATTTAATCTTTACTGTTACTAAAAAATTGGGCTAAGAGGTGTCTTACATTGCCACTTATCAACAGGAGATAGTGGTCAATCGATGGTCTATCATCGTAGTATATATATCATTGCTGTGTTCCGGTTTGAAAGGTATGGTTGCCGGTAAAATTAGGGGCTTTTATACATAAAGTTATGTTCTTTTTGGATGTGATCTACGCAGTCACGCTTTGTTATAGACAAGTTGCATTTAATAGCAAATGAAATACTTGCTTGCTCCATATTATCCACATTACTCCTTATCTCCATATTGTATATAAAAACTGCTTGGTTGGTGGTAGGAGTTTTTTATGTCCGCCTGGCTATCTTAACTAAGTCTGTTGCCATAACAACAATTCTAGATTGTTGTGTTCGGGCATTGAGAGGTAAGATAGCCAGTTCCCCAGACTACTAAGGATTCCGGGTGAAGTACACTTCCTTATCATAACTTGACATCAGGAGATGAAGGCCAAGCGCTTCCCCGTCGTATTAAAAAATGGAAGCCTTTATGCAACCGTACATTACATATTACAGGACATTTTACATGGCGATATCTAGCCTCAAACTAAGCAAAGCTCGTAATATGGGAACTAGATTACGAATGGAATACTTAGTTTGTACATTATTTTTACAATAGGTAAAGCAGAAAACTAAATTTTAATTTAGTATTAATATATATTTAATGTTTTTGTTTGTTATCATGCATTTTGTCCACTTCCTTTCTATTGTATTACTTAAAAGTGGAAACTTTGTTTGGATTAGGAATTATTTTTAATGTATTACCTTTTTATATATTGTATCTGATTGTTTCCCGAATAAAATAAAAACATAAATATTCATCACGCAAATGTTTTTCCAGGGTTGAAATCGAAACTACAGCGCAGTAGGCGCTACTAGCAACTGAGCTGAGGTTACATACCTATGCTACTCCAAATACCTACAAACCTAGGTAGTTTTTGCGAGTCTACCGGTCATTAATACGCGATTAGGTACCTACCACGTAACAGTTAGGTACAACGAGAGGTTACACGGCTTTGCACAAGCTGAAAGCATAACTGCGCATATGCCAACGGGCTGTCCTCTCTTCTAGATTAGGTAGGTACCTACCTACCTAATCTACTTTGAATATTTCATGGTCTTTTTAACACCGACACCTGTACTGACTTCGGAGGCGCCTCTTATTCTCACCAATTTCACTTTCAAACTAAACAGATTTTAGATAAATTGGTTCGCTATTCTAAAACGATAGCGATATTGACCGGGATGCAATAGAATGAATGCTCGATGGATGAAGTGGTGGAAGTCCCTGGAACATTTTATGACCCAATGATGCCCTTAATGGGAGTTAAGGGAGCAGTTTTTGTATTTGTATTTGTTGACGTGTAATGTACCTAAGTATTAATAAATGAGCTTTGGAGTTTATGAGCATCATCAAAGGAAGACGGTCGTCAGACCTGTCATTTTGTATGGATCAGAATGTAGACTATTGAAAAAGATAGATGAAAAGAGAGTTAGTGTGACGGAGATGGGAATGTGAGGTGTGACAAAGATAGATCCTCGAAAGTATGTACGTCAGGGGGAAGCCTGGAATAATAATATATGATGATATAGAATATGATGGCTTAGTTTGGGACTAGATGGCGCTGAGAGACCTTATTCTTATAAGCCAAGAGGTCAAAAGCCCAGCATATATAAAAAAAGAAAAAGAAAGAAAAAAAAGAATAAGATGTAAATAAAAAAGAAAAAAAAGAATAAGAAGTAATAAAGTCATGCCAGAGGGACAAGAGTCACGTAACTAATTCAATCTTAGGTATGAATGTGAACGGACCAGGAGACCGAGTAGACCGAGGAAGAGAGATTGTGTAAGAGACGATTTTTTTTCTTTATTTATTTGTACCGACGAAGGCAAAGAGTTCCATTCCTTACCAGTATTAATGATACAGGTAGAGGCGAAACGATGTGTTCGGCACAATGGAACATTTACAAGGTACGGATTGTAGCCTGCCGATAGGTTAAAGATATCGTGCGCACACTCGCAGAAGTGGATTTTAGAGAACACAGATAGCATGGCAACCTGCCGTCTATGTTCTAGGCTCTGCAAATTGACATCAATACGCATGTGGGAGGAGAGGATGCTGAGTTGAAGAGGAGGACATACTGACCTCTGATAAGGGCAGGAAGAAGAGTTTTGGACAGGCCTACTCCATGCGAAATCGAGAAATGAGATTTTCAACTACCAACGCTGAGGCCCGATGGGACCAGTTTTAATGATTCTGATGTCTCTGCGGCACTGGGTCAATTAGGAAAAAAATGGCAGGATAGAATAACTGACCGAGCGAGCGAAGCGTCTCAGAGATTGGCCAAAAATGTTTTTGTCCGCTGGCGGTTTGTTCTCGCCTAAAGGTCGCATTTTTCAACCGAATTTGATGAAAATTGGCGCACATATTCCTTGATTTACAAAATGTTTCTAGTCAATCGCGATTTTTGATCGGGGGAAAATGGAAAAGGGGGAAGTTTGTTGTAGCGTTATTTATCAACGGATTTCAATTAAATTTGAAAGACACACTAAGGACTTAATTCTACACAAGATGTTGTGAAAACCAGAAAAAAGGAGGGGGAAAACGGGAGAAGTTTGCTGTAGGATTTCAATTTTAGATTTTTTTTAGGAAAATGTATACCTACGTTTACTAATCAGACTACGCAGTCCTCTCTGCCTTTGCAAGACAAATCCGTAGACACCAGGTTATCTCCTCAGACCAAGGGAACGCGAGTAATCGCTAAAACTTTTACCCTTATTTTCTCAAAAGTCTAAAAGAAAAAGTGAAAGAGGTTATTGCATGGTTATAAGGCCTCGCCAGGTCTACTGTTCTTACTATTTACTTAAATTTATATACTACACTAGTATATAAATTTGACGGTAACTGTTTGTTTGTTACATTTTCACTGCTAAGCGGCTGAATGAATTTCGATGAAATTTGGCATGGTAATAGATTGTATCCTGGGGAAGAACATAATCTACTTTTATCCGGGTAGGTACTACGCGGGCGAAGCCGCGTGCAAAAGCTAGTAGATATATAAAATTATTGATTAATTACAACTCAAAACTCAAAGCATTGTCAGCACAAATTGACAGACAGAACACAGGCGATTTATCACCTTCGCCATTATTGGTCAGTTCCGCGCATGCGTTTGACGGTGGCAGCGTTTGCGCTATCATTGCGCGCGCGCACCTTCGCTGCTGTTTACGTTCGTTTGATTTACGATAGTTTATAATTAGGATTATATTTCTTAGAAACACAAAATTAATCCTATGCAATTTATTCTGTACCCATGCAAAGAGCGGTTACGAATTTAACTGATTGACCGTTAATACGCCTACCAAGTGTACTTAATTATACATGGTGAAGCCATACGTCTTGGATGTCAAAGTCAAAGTCACTTGTATTTTCAGAAGGTTTTCTACGGTTTTTTAAGGGAGTTACAAACATGTTATTATAGACATAAACAACTTTTTGCTACATTAGTAGAAAATAATGTTATTTAAATATGGTCTAAGAAGGTACTTCAGGTAGTAGGTACCCACATTACAAGTACTTACTTATTTTTAATGTCGGGGCGCTAAGTTCGTGTTGGCAAACCTCCAACCGATACTGACGGATTTATTGAGTGTGCTATGAGTTACAGAACTAACGACTGCTTTATATTTTATATCTTCGATTTCACTGGGAAAAACACCTTATGCCCTTGTTTAATACAATAAATGAAAGGAAGATATTTTTTTTAGACTTATAAGTGCTTCTAAGTAACTCACATAACAAAAATATTAATATTATCTTAAACAACAATACCTCTGAGTAATGTATATATGTATAAATTGCTAATAAATATTTTTTATACAATTGTTTTTTTGTGAGTTTGACTTTAAATTCTAAATTTAATAACTAAGTTTCACCTTATCTGAATTATAGGTTTCCTATTTTTTATTTCTCTTTTATTTTGATTTTTAGTTAACAATTCGTTTTTATAGGATATGTCACAAACATTAAAAGAATAAGTCCTGAAATACAGCCTAGACTCGTTCAGGACCCTACGGATTCAAAATATTAAACTGTATCACTACTTTTGTGTGCAATAAATGATTTATTATAATATTTATTATAATCTGAAAATGCCAAAATCTATGTGTTCTTGTATTCTTCTTGTATCTGAAAATATATTAAACCATGGCTTAAGAGCTTGTATTCTAGAACTGATTGTGTAAGAGTCAACCTCATCTATATTATAGATGTATATTATCTATCAATCTATACTATGTAGATTAGCACATCGTCTATATCTATCTATTTTTATAATTAAATCGTAGAAATACTGTGTCTGTACATTAAATATTTCCAAGTCAAAATTGGTGTTATCAGCTAAAGTTACGCAACTGAGAATGAAAATACAGTTTTTAGATTTTGTCTGTTCGTTTGTTTATTTGTGCACGTATTTCCAGAATGGCTTAACTGATTTAGATATAGTTTTCGATGATGTGCTGTGATGGTTCAGGGCAGGATCTTTTAACAAGCCTCACAGCTCAGTTGGTAGTAGCTCTGCCTTCTGCGCTGTAGGCTGTGGGTTCGATTCCCACCCAGGACAAACATTTGTGTGATGAATATAGATGTTTGTTCTGTGTTTGGGTGTTGTATTGTATGATAAGTATGTATTTACAAAAAAAAAAAGTATTTATGTATTCTATCCGTAATCTAGTTCCCATATTACAAGCTATGCTTAGTTTGGGACTAGATGGCGCTGTGTGAAATTAATGTCCTGTAATATTTATTTATTTATTTATATTTATTTATTTATCTTACGATTTTTTTCGTAAAAACAAATATAAAAATGGTCATGATATTAATAATATTTAAACCGCTTGCATTGTGTTTTTGATGCATCAGTTATCTTTTTTATTCATAAATTAGTTTTGATTGCAACCCAAAAATTACACAATCAACCATTGAAAATTTCATCGGAACTTTTTGTATGGGATTTGATAGGAAACTTGGGTTTATTGCCTGATTCTGGATATCATAGTGTTTAAACTTGGGAATTAAGTTAAGGTGCATGATCTACGCAGTCAAAAGCCTAAGATAAATCACAGAATACTCCTCTAGCTCTCTGTTTTCCTTCCCAAGCTTCAGACGTACTTCAACAGCATGGCACCAATGTCAGTTGTTGAAGAACCTTTAGTGGGTAAGCCCAAATTGTTAGCAAAATAGCAATATACCTACGGCTATTTGGCTATTTGGCTGCGATATGGAGGTACTTTCCTAGACGGGCTTATCAAATAGTGAGTAGGAAATCCTGCTACGAACAAATAAAAAATGTTTTATTTGTTCATAGTCTCTACCTCTCGATAAATTCATATCGCATTTATACCGCATAGAAACCGTAATTGTACATATTTTTGATAATAAAGTTTTACTAAGCTTTCCACCAAATGCAATAATTCATGCGAAAGGAGAAGCTAGTATTTTTTCAGAAGACTACGCACATAAATTCATCAGCGCACACTGGCTCGCAGCCAGGGTGCAGTGCCAATAACGGAACCTACATACAATGTAGAAGCAAACCGCGGTTTTGCAGAAGACGGCCGCTATATACCGTGGATGGGAAAAGTTATAGTTGAAACGGTATGTTAATTAAATATATGTATATATAAACAATAAAAAGTACAATTAAACTAAATATGTACAAAGAATCAGTCCGGTTACCTAACCTACCGGCTCCCCACGGACCCAAGGTCTCCAACCCAAAAGGCTCAAATAGGTAAGCTCTGTCGAGACCACTATATTTGCGCCTTTTGTGATCCTCGGCCGTATCAACCGCCGCACCAGCCCTAACTGATGTCCCAGGCAGATGAGATGGCGCTAGGGTGTCGACGCAGGTAGCGTCCAACACCAAAGGCCTACCCATTTCCCAAGGGACAAGACCGTCGGGCCGCTTACTTAAAGAGATTAAATAGATAATTAATAGTTAATTAAAGAGATTTTAGTCAGATTCAAAATGTACTTTGTCCGGTAAGTTAATTAAAGAGATTTTGGTCAGTTCCAAAATGTACTTTGTCTGCAAATAACGTGAATTAAAAGCAGCAAGGTGAAACAAGTTGTATATATCAGGGTCTCGCAGACGCCGTCCGCTTTATGGCGTGAAACAGACTTGAAAAGAATATAACTAAATAAATAAGTTGTGTATCGTCTATTCTTAATTATGTGATATCGCTTCACTTATGCAAACAAAATCTTACTCTGTGCTCTTTAATATATTTCAATGTAGCCAGCCGCAAGCCGTGATTGCTCAAAGACGGCCGTTATATGGCGTGAAAATAATTTTTGAAACATTGCATTGCTTCTCATCAACCGCCTACTGCCATTTACTGTAGGATGAGTCTCCTCCAAAAAGCGGTTTTGCCATAAGTTCCACGCATGGCTAGCTGATTGGAGATTGAAGTCAACTCTACCACCTGCTCGGAAACACCAGAAGGAAATAACAGGGAAATTCAGTACATTTTTAATAGGTTTGTCATAACAGAAACGGCCGTGACTTCGTTTTTATTTTACCGTAGGCAAAACACTACAAAAGGAGGCTGCCCTGATCTGCAAGCAGATTACCTGATGCTTAGTGGATCCTGCCTATAACAAAGACATACTGCGTAGGTCATGTCCACAAAGAACAAGACCTACGCTGCATTGCACCCGTCATCTTGAGGCGTAAAGGTTATAAGGCCCGTAACTTTACCGGAAACTTTACCCAAACCGAAACACGGCAATGCTGGTTGGTAGCCGAAAAAATATGATGGTAGTACTTCACAAGACGAGCTCTTTCACTAGAATCTATACTACTCATTAAACATCTAACTCATCATTGTATGAATTACTTATACTATTTTGTTTATAAATTATGGTCTTCGAAGGTCAGGATTAAAAAACTTTGCAATCTTAAATAACTCAAAGGTGACTGACTGACTGACATAGTGATCTATCAACGCACAGCCCAAACCACAGGACGGATCGGGCTGAAATTTAGCATGCATAAAGCTACTATGACGTAAGTAGGCATCCGCTAAGAAAGGATTTTGAGATTTAGCATTTGTTTTGTTTCGGTTTAGTAGTTTTGGTTATAGACTCTGCTTTGTATTTGGCATTAGTTTTGTTTTCGTTTGGTTTAAGTATAAGTTTTGTCGGTTAGACTTTTTTTAAATGGCTAAAGAAAATCTGAACGTTAATGGAGAAGTTGAAGAATGTACTGTCGTTTTTAAGTCTTGTAGGCCCTAATTTTTTACACACGCTAAACAAAAGTAAAGCCACAAAAACTATACCTAATTTATAATAATACTTCTTAACGCGAGCGAAGCCGCGGGCAAAAGCTAGTAATAAATAAATCCAAAAATGTTACAATGTCAAATAACACACTCCAGTACGCAATACGTTTTCCCATAACGGATTATTAAACTATATAATAATAGTGAAGGTGTTTAACCCATCCAGTAGTGAGTTAGTCACCTTTAACATCCACAGGTAATATTTGGAACATATGCTATGTTATCTTTTATATATTACCTGTTTCAAGAAAATAAAGTTATTGTATTGTATTGTAACATTTTGAGCAATTATTGCTGTTCAATGTGTAAGTTACCGGCAGATTAGGAACGAATCAATAGATGAGGAATAACAGATGTGCTGATTATGGTCCAGTTATATTTGGCGGGTTTTAGTCAAGTCAGAAGATTTATTTGTTTTTTCTATTTCATTATGAAACACAAAGAGAACACAATCAAATAATATGAAATGTCATCCGAATCTGTACAGCCGTTTAGCCGTGTAGGTGTATTTACAAACACACAAACTTACACTTCTATAACATTAATGTGATATTGCACATAAACTCAAAACAAACATCTATATCCATCACACAAATGTTTGTCCTGGGTGGGAATCGAACCCACAATCTACAGCGCAGAAGGCAGAGCCACTGCCAACAGAGCTGTGAGGCCAGCTAAAAGAAACCGCAGTCCTATTGTTTTCATCCCATAAGTATAATGCATGGACATATATCTTAACGCTGGTCTCCAGGCGCTAAGTCTAGCGGTTGCTGGCAACCCGCCAGTGACGAATTTATGGACAGCCAGGGTGACCATGACTTCTAACGAAAAGAGTATATTCATCAGTAATTACCATCATGCGCTCACGCCAACGCACACGGTGTCACGCCAAAATACACCTATTTAGTGCCATGCAAAAACCTTTGCTTATTAATTTTGAATTGGTTATCGGTTCTGCAAGCTTTGTGGCCGGCCCACTGCCACTTCAGCTACTCCTGCGCGCGATGTCAGTATCTTTATCTGATATCCATATTTCAGGTTTTGTCACGTAAAGGAACTCCAGACATAGCTATATGTCGCTCTGCGACTGTGAACTTATTCACTTTATTTTTATGTTAATATTAATAAACTATACAGAGAAAATTTGATACAAAAACAAGTAGGATATCATTTGTAATCGAAACATTCTTATCAAACATTGGTCCCACAATAAGGTCGGGCCCCTTTATAGATATGAATAGTTAGCTATTCCATGCTATGTCTGTTTGATTCGGAAATTAAATCATAGAGAATGGGACTGGTCAAGTAAGACACATTTAGTCCCAAAAGAGATTTAAAAAATATGTTTTTTGTGTAAATCATGGTCACCCCAAGTGCGTGTAACGCCTTGTACATGGCTCTCTTTGTGGACCATGAATTAGGTCGTAAATAGAACTTAAGAAAATTATAACACCCTATCGGTTCTTTGTTTGCCGTAAGCACTTTTTAACCATGAATTGGAATGTATGTATTGGAATGTAGATTGGAATGGAAAGAGTTCTCTGAGTTAAGTTAGGAAATCCGGCACTGTATGTATGTATGTATGTATGTATGTGGCAATGTTTGTGACGGCATAACTCTCAATCGGGTATACCTGAAATTTAAGCTGTAAAGAGATAACGTTAATGTAATTTGATTGTCGCGGGGGATTTGTGATAAGTTTTTGAGATATTGGGGTGAAAAGTAATGCAAGTTTTCGTCCATATCTTTTGCATGGCTGATCTGATCAATTCAACATTTTGAATATGCAGACATTATATTAATACTAATCAACAGGTATGAGGATTTATTTGACACTAGGGTAGTTTTTGAGAAATAGGGGTGTTAAATGAGACAAGAAGGCGTGTGGCGTGTTAAGTCATTTGAAAGAGTATCGGCTGCACATTCATAAAATATAGATTTAACTTTTTAATAGGGATGGTTTTGTATCAAAGGGGCGCTTTATGAGGGTAAAATGCTTAATATTGTCTTGTAGGATATACTGTTAAAGGGGGTTGACTTCACAATTAACTTGTTTTTTTATTTGCTGAACCCATGTTTTAACATTAAGGGTTGCAAAAGGGGTGAATAAGATTGAAGTCTTAAAAATGTGTGAAAACTTGAAATATCATTTGAAATGTTGGTCGAGATTGCAGATTTCAAAATTCGTTTATTTTGGTTCTTAATGGTTTTTAAAGATGAAGGGGCAATAGATAATTATTAGGTCTTGTGAGATAAGAGAGGGTATTCGAAATCTTATGAAAACTGGTCTATTTTTTTTATTCACTCGATAGGGTTGTCAAACCAAGGGTGTCGATAAAATCCACGAATTACCTTTAGCGTGTCATACAAGGGGTTTGACTACGCATATCTCACTCTAAAACTGTAAGGTTAGACTATAAACACCACGGTTGGCAGACAGATTAGTGCGCACAGTTAATGTTTTGTTCATACTAGAAAAAAGCTGTTGCCTTTTTCATCATCATCCGTGGGCTGAAAGGGTTGATTTTAAAATCACGACTATTAAGGCAACGGGTTTGAGAGCACTTTTCATAACGACATTAACCTATGTTTCATTTTAGTAAGGGGTGACTTATTCACTTACTGTTTTCTACCCACCTACTTTGACGTACAGACGGTGGTTTGGTGCTTTGCTCTCATTTTGGCCTTGCATACAATAAGAGTTCTTCTTGCTGCTAGCAAGAAAGTGCCTCGGATAATCAGGTGAATAAAGAGAGATTGAGAAAGAGAGTGCTTAAGTAAGGTAAGGTGTAATGAAAGCATACTTTGATTGTTTGTTAATTGCGTTCTATTTGAGAAATAATGACCGTGGTTAAATAGTTAACTCAAACCAGATATCACGAGATCTCAGTTCGGGGCGAACTACAAGTTATTGTATAGTTTGCAGTTATTATATATTAATTATATTAATATATATTAATGCTAGACGTAGAGAGCGGGACGCGCAGCACCCAACGAGCTTTTTCGATGGGTGCTGTAGAACACTCACTGTGTATTTTTGTGTACAAAGAGAGCGCGTCGTGCAACGTGATTTTTTTTTTTATTGGAGACTAAGCGTTTGAACAGCTCACTTCAAAAACAATTAAAATAAATATATAATAAAAACAATTACAGGACATTCATTCTACACAGCGCCATCTAGTCCCAAATTAAGCATAGCTTATAATATGGGAACTAGATTAAGGGAAGCATACTTAAATACTTAATTTTTTCGAAAATACATACTGACTATGACTAACAAAACAAGTCCGACAGATGCAAGAACCATGTTCTAAATTAAAAATTGATCAGAAAACAAAATTATTTTGAATTCAGCTCGTGAAACCATGAAGTTTCTAAACTATTTGATCACTGGAGCATTAAATACTTTTTAATGTTAAATTAAAATCATATTAAAATCTCTTAAGTATAAATTATTTTCGTTGGAGGAATTTTGCTTTGTCCTGTTGTATGAGAAGAGAATACATTTTATTAAAGTTGACTAAATTCCGCAGCTCAGATACTTTTATTCTTTACAGTAAAATGATCCTTACAAGGGACTGAGTCAATTGGCATTAAACATTTTTTTTACCAATTTCATTAATTTTAAGGTGCTACTCACGCTTGACTTATACCTAAATGTTTTACTGCAAAATGGAGCTGATGCTTCAAAATAAATTGCACCTGTAGGTATCTCCTCAGGTTATGGGTGCCCCCCCTACTGTCCCAGTTAAAACAACACCCAAACACAGAACAAACATCAACATTCATCACAAATGTTTGTTGGTGGGTGGGAATCGAACCCACAAGCTACAGCGCAAAAGGCAGAGTTACTACCAACTGAGCTATGCAGCTTGTTGTATTTATTTTTGCACAGGTAAGGCTGATGTCATCGATGGAGCGAGGTAATCTAGACAGGCACTGTCATTGTCACAGAACACAGCGGACTGCTCGGCGCAGGACTTCGGCAGGAGGGTGGTCATAGCCAGGCGGGATTTTATATGTCCTATCACCAGTGTATAATCGTTAGGCTAGGGTGAAGTGCGTCTCCAGCTTCGGCCTTATCTTAACTTGTAACCAGGTGAGATGAAGGCCAAGCGCTTCCCCGTTAAAAAAAAAAACAACGATTCCGTGATTGTTGATGAGGTTTGTCACCTAAATTAAATCTACATCGCCACACATAAAAAAATTAAGTAACTTACAAATAAGACAAGTAGGTTAATTATCTATGGCAATTGACAAGTAATTTAATATAAAAATACGTGTTTTTTAAGTTTTTTTTTTTAATAAATTGTACTTTATTATGATTAATAAGTATTCAAAATATTATGTAAGTTTAAACTAACTATGTGCAAAGGAAGCAGTCGGATAATCCAAGGACCGTTGCAAACGGCCTACATTATATTATATTTTATATTAGATCCTAAGATCAAAAGGCAAAGGATATCGTACACCTTTCTGCACTGCGAAAATAATGACATATTTTTTCTGGAAATCTTACTTATAAATTCAAAATGCTACTTTCGTGAAAACTGCGGCTCCAGTGGGCATTGGTGGAGTTTTAGGTAAGACGAATTCGGGCAGATTCGGGTGTGAAATCCTTTGTTTTTTTTATGTAAGATTAATTAGCAAGAAAAATCAGCTAAAGTAATTTTGACAGCATATAATTCGCACATATAGCGGAGTACGGCAGTATAGCACCAAGAAACACCTTGCACTTTAGAAAATAGTATCTGACATATCAAACCTCTTTAATTAGCCGACCGTTATGAGAGCCTTATAGCTTATCGAAGTCCATAATATCCGAACATTGGAAACAAATCAATTCCAAATAGGATCACAGGCGGCTCATCAATTAGGCCGGGCGCGTCAAAGTTGAGGCTGCCTCCCACTGCCCCCCGGGGGGATGTGGTGTGGTGCAATTTTTTAGGGAGTCCCCCTACGGGCCGGTAGAATGTACGGTGACTGGTGCACCTCTGTACTGAGAGATGGGTGAATTGGTTGCCTATGCAAAATATGTATTATTTCATAAAGTAAGTAAGATATATAGAAAATGTATTTAGCAATTTAGGACAGGTATATGTAATCTCAACAAGCCTCACAGCTCAGTTGGTAGTAGCTCTGCCTTCTGCGCTGTAGGCTGTGGGTTCGATTCCCACCCAGGACAAACATTTGTGTGATGAATATAGATGTTTGTTCTGTGTTTGGGTGTTGTATTGTATGATAAGTATGTATTTACAAAAAAAAAAAAAAAGTATTTATGTATTCTATCCGTAATCTAGTTCCCATATTACAAGCTATGCTTAGTTTGGGACTAGATGGCGCTGTGTGAAATTAATGTCCTGTAATATTTATTTTATCTATTTTTTTTTATTGTACGACGGGTAAGCACTTGGCCTTCAGCTCACCAGGTTACAAATTGAGATAAATACTAAGGTGGAGGCGTACTTCACCCGGAATCCTCAACAAACTGAGGAACTGGCTATCTTACACAACAATTTTATAATTGTTGTTATGGCGACAGAATTAGGTAAGATGGTGGTAGCTAGCCAGGCGGACCCAAACGAAGTCCTACCACCAACCAAACCAAGCACAATATATTTTGCTCTCCCTGGGGATCGAACCCGGTACCTCTGGATCTGAAATCGGTGGGTGAGTGGTTCACCACTAGACCATAGAGGCGGTTAAAAATCAAAATGTATGCAAAAGATTTTGTCTATACAAACAGTGTTTGGCTATATTGAATTTTATTTGTATATTTATAAAATACCTATCCAATAATCCCGGCAGAACTTTTTTAAACATGCCAATTTGTAATGAAAGCCCAACTACGCTTGGTAACTACGGGGCCTATCGCCACGGCAATAACATTTAATAGTTTTAGATAATTTAAAAGACATGTTTTAGCTGTTACAACCATAATGCTAAGTTAGGGACTAGAGATGCGCTGTATGAATTTAATGTCCCGATAATATTTATTTATAAATATGATTTAAAATTATGTAACATTAATTGTAATTTAAATAACATTCATTTCACAATTGATCCATACTGATATAGTAGCTATAAAATAACTTTAGGACTATACGCTATTATTATTATATGTACAATTGTAAGTAGTTTTTTATTCTCAGCACATGATACTTTTTGTATCACATAAATGTTGACCCCCGCGGAAAAGGGTCTATCTGTAAATCAGTGCAGGATCTTGTGAAAAGCTCGATACTGCATAAAGCTGAGACAGGCCCTTTTTAAAATTATAATAATTGGATTTATTATTGTTGTTTTATTATTTTATATGGTTTCTTATTGTACTTTTTTTAATATATACAATACACAACAAAATAAACTAAGTACAAGGGAAGCAGTCTGGGTCAACTGGTCCAGACCAGCACATGCCATCAGCTCCCCACGAACGCAAGGTTTTTTTTTTATTGTATAAAAATAAAAATAATATGTACAATTAAACTAACTATGTACAAAGGAAGCAGTTGGAATACCTACAGACGTTACAAACGGCCTAGAGGTAACTCAACTGTTCCAGACCAAAACCAGACGGAAGCGTGCCCAAGACACTGGCTGCGTTGCCACTTTGAATAGCTATGCTAATACGCTGGCTTAAGTGAGATATTACTTTTTAAATTGTTGTACATTTGTATACATTGGTATACACTTTCTTTCTAATAATTAAGATATACTTATATATATTTAAACAAAATTACATACAAATGCTATGCAACGTAGCCGAACAACCAATCCTAGCCACAGCGACTACATTCGCGTCCATTTTGACGTGTCGTTTTTTTCCCCGGGGGTATTTTCGTTTATTTCGCACACGCGCGCCATCTGATGCGGCCATCGATCCGTCAGCTCTGCCTACCCCCAACCATAACATATGCATATATTTATGCATTCGTCAAACATGCATACCTATCTGCTGCGCTGATTTATCTCATGACAAATCTCGGGGGGTGTACTGAACGTCTACTGAATTTAACTTCACGATGTCGGCCTGAATGACATTTTTATAGGAAACATGTTTATAGACTCGCATAGACTTGGAGCATCATGAATCTGACAGGCCTCTTAGCATATGCAAAGGGTGCATGGCAGCCACAACCACACTCATCATCCACGACCACTAACAATCTACACACTAAAGTGCGAATTACTAAATTTGGCAGGACAGTGAGGCGTCCTGATCTGTGGGGATTTCCTGATTCGAACCCACGAACGAGTGAACCTACCACTACCACTGCCACACCATTACCGCACATCGTTTGACGTACCTACCTAGTACCTACAGTGCAAAGTTTATTGGACTCTATCAAAGTCGTCCATAACCACCTAGTTTTATAAAATTACTCTTACTTCTAAGGTAGATAGTTTATGTTACATTATAAATATAATATATTTGCTTATTAATTAAATACATAGTAAAACATGGATATAATACATTGATGATTGCATGCTGTACCTATTTTGTGTAAAGTTTAACATTGTATAGCAAACTTGTATACATACCTATCGAAGTTCTTTTGTATTCAAGCGTCTTATCCATAATTTTATTAAATGGGAGATAAGGTAGATAGTTTATACATGTGTAATGTTATTATATTGACATTCACTTATATTCAGAATTACCTAAGGCTCCATATTAATATTTTCACATTTAAATTATTTTCTTACTTAATCGTAAGAAAATATTAAATAATAATAAATTCATAATTGAGTAGGCATCTTCCTATTTTAATTTGTTTGTTAGTTCGATCGATGTACTATTTAAATACCTAATTATATTTTTATTAAAGAAGGAAGATGTAAATGGATTGGGAACTGCCTATTGAGGGTAATGGATAAATAAAGACAGACTTAGCATGAGGATCGTGTTTCATTGCGTACCTATCAAGAAAAGTTAACTTTACAAGAGGAAGCCCGCACACATCCTCTTAGCAGCGTGGCGTCTCAACGGCAGCAATACCTTGGGACACCGAGGACACCCAGAGAAGCTTGCACCAGCATCAGCGAGCTGCTGGCCTTCTTGGAGCACATCGGATGGACTAACAAGAACCCATTCGTCACCAGGCCATAGGAGGCCTACTTGAACCGGTCCGCGCACCAAGTACCAAGTAGATCTAATTTCCAATTTTATTACCGTTACTACTAATTTCCAGGAAATTTAAATGACAATGGGCAGGGCACTTGACAATGCCCAGGATGATTTTAGTTTCAAGTTAATAACATGATTTTGCAGTGACATTACGAATAATATTTCCTGTACTATTATTATTCTATGTTTAAGATGTACATACTCACCTTGGGATCCTGTGTCGATTGTATGAATAAATGAATAAATTAATTATAATACCTATACAGATGTAAAAAAATAGCAAAATATCGAAAATTCCTCCTCGTGAGACACAGTAAAACCAACAACATAAATATTAAAAAATCATACTTACAGGAACAATACAAATATACCTAATGAATTTTGGGGTCGAAACCGTGGGTCCGTGGAGAGCCGGTGCCATCCGGGTTTGGAAAAATCTTGCGGGGCTTTTGTTTGAGGCGACACAAGACCTATGGAACCTATGGCTGGCTCTTAATTAGGCCAGCGAATGATTGAATTGTCAGTGTCTTGGGCACGCTTCCGTCTGGTACTGGTCTGGAACAGTTGAGCTACCTATAGGCCGTTTGTAATGGTTCGTGTAGCTCGACTGCTTCCCTTATATATAGTAAGTTAAATTATATATTTTTTTAAACAAGTCTCATAGCTCAGTTGGTAGTAGCTCTGCCTTCTGCACTTTAGGCTGTGAGATCTATTCCCACCTAGGACAAAAATTTGTATGCTGAATATAGATGTTTATTCTCTGTTTGGGTGTTGTAACATATAGTACGTATGTATTTACAAAAAGTATTTAAGTATTCTATCCGTAATTAGTTACCATACTACAAGCTATGCTTAGTTTGGAGCTAGATGGCGCTGTGTAAAATTAATATCCTGTGATATTAAATTATACCTACATATATATATGTAGATACGATACAAATATACCTGATTAATTAATTATGCATTAAAATATTTAAATCTTTTGCAAAAATGTTATCCAATAAACTAGACGAATAGATCGCTTATATCAAATAGTACTATTTCAAAAGCTAGTCAATTTAGAAGATAATTTCCCAGTAGGTACAACGTGTTACGGTCTTTGGCAAGCTCGCAGAAAATATAGGGCGACTTAATCAGGGTATAAACAGGATGGACCAAACCAATGCCCTCCGGTGGAAAGTACCCTAAATATTGAAGTAGTCAAATATTACTCAAAGGAAATGTTTCAGTATTTTAAGAAATTAAATTAATGCATTCATACCTTTTTTGAAAAATAAAAAATGGAATCGGAACTGCTAAATGTAATAAATAAACACCCTGTATTATTATGGTTATGATATTATTAAGCAATAATACTATTAGGGCCTGGTAACCTGTAATACAGGTTCTCAAGAATCTACTTCAGGCACCAGTCTTACACAATGTAGCCTTTGACAGCAACTGTTTAAAATTATGCCTATAATAAACGTATTACTTTTTACTGTTTCTTTAATTTTATTTTGATTAAAATAGATATACTCAACAGCAATCATTTTGAAAAATAAATGCAATTTTTTTCTTTGAGGGTAATTCTCTCATTTTATTTTTAAGAGTAGGTACCTAATTTCCCGGGGGTATTGGTTTGGTTCACCCTGTATGATCGGTACTAGGTTAGATATAATACATTTACGAATGAATTAATCAATGGTCCAGGCCATGGAACAGGAACATCCGGGTTATGCAAACAGCCCACCTGATGGCTAAAACCGAATATGACAACCATCTAATAACCTGTTTAGTACAGTCGCCTGCAATAATATGTATTCACTTTAACAGATTCAAAATGAAGCCATCACATTTAAATTCACGTCTGCAAAATTCTTGGATAACAAATTAAAAACATATGTATTGGATGGTTGGTGGTAGGACTTTGTTTAAGTCCGCCTGGCTAGCTACCACATACTTACCTAATTCTGTCGCCATAACAACGATTCTAAAATTGTTGTGTTCCGGCATTTAGAGGTAAGATAGCCAGTTCCTTAGTTTTTTGAGAATTCCGGGTGAAATGCACTCCCACCTTCAGCCTTATCATTACTTGAAAAATCAGGTGATATGAGGGTCTGACCTTCCCGTCGTACAATAAAAAAAAGTAGGTACTTTACTTAAGCTGTTGGTAGGTATTACTTTTTAATTAAAGTTATATAGCTACCTTATAGCAAAGTATACGTGTATTACATTTAAATATATTGTTATACTGTAAATATTTTACTAGACATCTGTTCACCACGGCGGTTGTGGGTTCTGGTTACATGTTAAGATAAGGTTGAAGATGGAAGCGCACGTCACCCGGAATCCTCAATTATCTGAGGAACTGGCTATCATACCTCCAAAGAGCCGTCCTCTAAGTTTGTGCTCCGGATTCGAGCCAACGTTCTCCCGATAGGAAGCCCGGCATCCACCCACTACACCACCCACTCGTTTATATTGAACTCTCATAGATAGAACTCAATTAAAAACTACAGTGACGTCACATCCGTGACGGGCCATGCAACCCGCGATCTGTAAATTAGCAATTAATGAATGCAGGGCCTCCCCCAGGGAGAGGGGGGCAGAGTTTTTTGTAGAAAGGTATATAGGTACGTACTGCACTGGACTCGACGGGGGCAAAGCGTGTTGCGATCCCGGGATATGTGTCGGGATATCTTTGAAAAATTCCTAACAAGGACTGACGGACAATGAAGCGAAACTATTCAGCGTGGCAATGCAGCCAGTGTCTTGGGCACCTGTAGACCGTTTGTGACGGTCTTAAGGTAACCCGACTGCTTCACTGTATATTTATTGTAATTGTACATATTAGTTAGTATGATTGTACATTTTTTTGTGAATGTTAGATATATAAATAATAATATTGTATATAGAAAGATAGATAAAGATGAAGAGCAGAAATAAACTAAAGAATATTTTTTTTTAAATATGAATTTGATATTTTTTCCTGCATTTGAAATAGAGATTCCAAGTTTTATTCTGCTCCCTGTTTGTTTTGTGTTTTTTCTTTGTTTTTTTAATATGATTTTTACACAGCGGCCTCTAACTAACTAAGCAGAATTTGTAATATGGAAACTTGATTACGGATAGAATACTTACTCTTTTCTATATTTCTATCTATGATGTAGTTTTTTTTTTTTTTTTTTTATTGTGTACGACGGGGAAGCGCTTGACCTTCTCACCTGGTTTCAGTAATAAGGCCGAAGGTGGAAGCGCACTTCACCCGGAACCCTCAACAGACCGAGGATCTGGCTATCTTACCTCTAAACCTTCGTAACTAGACTTATTTTTAATTACCTAGACGAATGTCTAGTTACTCGTCTAATGAACTATATTTTTGGAAAACTTCGGTAGCTTACGCAGTAGTTGTTTTAACAAAGGGGTTCCTTAACTTAAGCAATTTGACTCACACTTGGCTGGTTCTACATTTTGACTAGGCACATTGATAATTTATAATATTGTACAATACAATAACTTTATTTGCTTGAAACACAGGTAAAACATAAAAGATAACAAATTCAAATAAGAGCTGCCGTGTCTCGCCGTCATGCAAATTTTAACAAAATTAAACAAGTTTCTGAATAATACGGTAGGTATGTAAAATAAATGTTGTATAAGAAATTATTAAACAAATTAATTAATTAACTAAATATTAAACAATGTCAATGACAATTGAAAGTACTTACTTGACTATTATTCATGCTTATTTACTTATACATATACTTACATTCATTGTCTTCTCATATAGCTTACTCGAAACCCTCTATCCCCATATTTGTCATGATATATGTGTTTATTCTGACAAACGAGAGAAAAAAAAACACACACACCACCTACCGTTGGTAACATCCCCTTTATTTACGAAATAAAATAGCCTACCTTAAAAAACACGAAATCTCGATCAATACAGGGTACCCCCTGTGCATCGGTCACTTTCAGCGTTTTTTCGCAGCGAGGCCGCATTCACCCCCTCCCCAAACCCCTCCCACCCCCGATACCACCGTACGGGGAATTTGATTAATGCAATGTTCGAGATAATTATTCCTGTTACTATTTTTGACAGGATAAAGTTTTTTCTCCGCCATTTTTTCGGTTTCGCTGTGCATTTTGCATGGACGTTCGGAAAAAACCTACAAAATTGTTCATACGTCAGTTCAAATAAATAAAATAAATATTACTAGACATTAACAACACCGCCTTACCCCAAACTACGCAAAGCTAATATGGAAACAGAACACGGAGAATATGGCGGAATCGGTAAAGAATAAAGTCCCCCCCAATTTAATGGAGTTGTAAGAGGCGACTTAGGGATTACACAAGCGGATGGATGATAGTATCCGTTCTCGTAACACCATTGCGATTACCAACTCATGAAGATATTTCTTTTGAATTCTTGTGGTGAGACTGGCCTGTGGACTTTTTCAGGCTCTGATGATTTTTGACTTGATACTAAAAGTTTTTTTACATAATTACTATGATTGGCAAGCGGGTCACCCTTTAGTAGAAGGAACTAGTATATCATTGTGGTGGTAGCCGTTAGCATTGGGCGATGTGATCGCATAGCTTACCTAATTCTGTCGCTATAACAACAATTCATATGGTTGTGTTCCGCTTTTTAGAGGTAAGACAGCTAGTTCCTCCGATTGTTGAGGATACCGGGTGAAGTGCGCTTCCACCTTCGGCCTTATCATAACTTGAAAACCAGGTGAGATGAAGGCCAAGCACCTCCCGTCGTACAATAAAAAAAACCTATTGTTGGTTTAAATGAAAACCGTTGCCCCCGGGATTTACCCGAGGTAGATCAAGATAGATTTAGATAGAGCATCATCATCTTCCTGCCCGTGAAATAAATAAATAATAATAAATAAATAAATATTACAGGACATTAATTTTACATATCGCCATCTAGCCCCAAACTAAGTATACAATGGAAACTAGATTACGGATAGAATACTTTTGTAAATACATACGAACTATATTATACAACACCCAAACACAGAACAAACATCTATATTCATCACACAAATGTTTGTCCTGGGTGGGAATCGAACCCACAGCCTACAGCGCAGAAGGTAACGTAGGGTTGACGTTAGGCAGGGAATACACGGTTGTGTTGGATTAGGGGATAAGGATTAAGTAAATTTGGTGGATAAGGAATGTAGAATTAAAGATATGGATAAAGGGGGGGTGAGGATATTAATGTCCCAGGAGAATAGACAACGGTCTGGGATTGCGTTGGTAAGAACCCGTAATGATTCCGTCTGCAGATGCCGGTCAAATATCTGGAGAATATATATCTAATAAAGATCATACATCAAAATAGATCAGTCAATACCCAAGCATCAAGAATAAAAAAAAAAAAATTTGCTCGTTCAAAACGTTCACGCTTAACGTTGTGTGGAACGTTTAGTAACGCTTACCAACGTTCGTAGCGAAGCAACGACAACGACTTACGCGTTTCTTCGACTGCATGAAATAGTTTGTCCATAAAAATACGTCAATAACTATCAATGTAAGATTATTGGCAGTTCGCCTGATCTCGGTGATATATTTATCTTTTGTTACATTATCGAGAGCTTTATTGTCAAAAGCATTGTTGTAGGTACTATAGCTTCATTGTCAAAAACTTTGTCGTAGGTACTACTAGCTTTTAAAAGTTCCTGGCGTTACGCTGTACGTCTCATACACATTTACAAGTTCCTGGCGTTACGATGTACGCCACATACATTTTTGAAAGTTCCTTGCGTTACATTGTAGGCCGGTGGTTGCGTTGTACGCTACTGTGAACTACAAAAGAGCCCAATACTAATCCTAGTGGCCCTACAAAAAAAAACATTAGGAACAAAATAATGTACATGGATCTACTAGCTAAAAGTAGATCGGGGATAGAAGGAAAACGTCTTAGATCTAATAGGAACAAGCATCATAATAAAACCTATAGCAGTCCACTGGACATAGGTCTCTCCCAAGTTTCGCCACTGAGCCCGCTCTTCGGTTCTACCCATCCAGTTACTGACAGCCACCTGCGCAAGTCAACGCTCCATGGTGCCGGTAGTCGTCCAGCACTACGCTTGCGAGACGTGGTTTCCACTCCAGAACTCACTTACTCCAGCGATTGTCTGTTCTTCGGCACATGGCCGGCCTATTGCCACTTCAGCCTGCTAATTCTCTGGGCTATGTCAGTGACTTTGGCTCTCTGGTGATTATATTCGCTTCGGATCTTATCTCTTAGATAAACCACGAGCAACTGCCGTTAGTGTCCAGGCTTAGGCTCCATATTTTATGACAGGAGGGACGCAATGGCTGAAGACTTTAGTCTTCTGTCTACCATGACAGAATACTTGACGAACTTTGCCAAATGCTGCCCAACACACAAGAAAATACGGAAAAAGCACATAACCCACATATTACAGGACATTTATCATAAGCAATATATGAGCCCTGAGTGGGAATCGAACCCACAACCTACAGCGCAGAAGACGGAGTTACTACCAATTGAATGAGGCTTGTAGATACATGTGTCATAGTGCCGGGAGGTTTTCTTTGGGGAATGATTAGCCCCTTTCTTGGTGTAGCCAAAAATTTGTTATTAGAGTCATATATTTTATAGTCTCGTTAATAAATTCATTTCGCTTTCCTAACAAAGGGTCGATCGGCAAGTTTATAAAATGAGAAATCGTGAAAGAACCTCTAACGATAGTGATTTTTAAAATAAAACGAACAGGTACAAGTGCTATCTAAAACAATCTCCGCAGACAATATCCGGGCTTCGTTGTAGACGGGGAGCTGATGGCTATAATACCATCATATAAAACAAACGGTACCCAAAATAAAAAGTTCTCATCATTATTTCAAAGCCCAATATTTCGTCTGCTGGACATTTTTTTACTGTAAGACGTGGAAATGCTTGGGCCTCATCTCACCTAGTGTTAAGATACGGCTATATAAGGCCAAAGGTGGAAGTGCACTTCACCCGGAATGCGCAACAGACTGAGGCGCTGCGCTGCCTATCTTACCTCTAAATGCCGGAACACAATATGTAATTGCTGTTATTTTGTCAAATTTATATAAGATGGTGGAAGCTTGCCAGGCGGACTCACAAATTTTTACTCATCTGGGGATCGAACCCGAGACCAATACCGGTGGGCGAAAAGCCGCTGGACCACAGAGGCTTTTCCTCGAACAACGCCACAAATATCCATGCATCCACGTCTTCGGTCGATCTATTGGAAGTTCTTCAACAGTACATTTTTGACATTGATACCATCATCATCTGCAGACGAAACTCCCCTATGTTTATGTGATTACATTTTGCTCTACCAGATTGTACTAACTTCAATATTTTTTTGAGGACATTTAACACAACGCCATCTAGCCCCAAATGAAGCATAGCTTGTTTAATTATATTCAAGCTTCTATTTATGATTAGAAAATTTAAAAAACCTACAGTTTGATATTCTCATAACTAAACAATGTACCTCAGCTCTTACACTACGGTATACTTTGCTTATTTACAACTTTTCCTTCGCTGTGGGCAACTTTTCATGCGTTATGGCAGTGTGATGCTTATTGTATGCGCATTGGGGTAGATAATCATTATTTAACAAGCCTCACAGCTCAGTTGGTAGTAGCTCTGCCTTCTGCGCTGTAGGTTGTGGGTTCGATCCCCACCCAGGACTAACATTTGTGATAAAATGATAAATGATAAATGATTTATTGGTTTGTTCAATCATGGTACATGAAAAGTTCTTACAGATAGTTTAGGTCTCACATGATTCCACCAGATATTGGTATACAAACATTAGGATAGCATGCACTAATAATATTTATTAATTGGTATACATAAAGAGTACTTAGTCATCTATATTTAAACACAAATTTCATTTATACCTAGCGACCAAAAGTCAACCAACAGAACAGTCCAAAACACACAAAACTACATAAGTTACAATTAACAATGTTTAATGAGTATTTATGTCAAAACTAAATTAAATTGTCATTTAGAAATTCATTTCGATGATTGTGTGATGTATATAGATGATTGTTCTGTGTTTGGGTGTTATATTATATGATAAGTATGTATTTACAAGAAAAAAGTATTTCAGTATTCTATCCGTAATCTAGTTCCCATATCACAAGCTATGCTTAGTTTGGGACTATTGGGACTGGGCGCTGTGTGAAATTAATGTCCTGTAATATTTATTTACATTATTTATTTTATTTATTTACGTTCTAAAATATTTAACCCCTTACAAACATAACGAATCAATTAACTAGAGCTAGTTGAGAAAAGCATTGATATTATTTTTCCTAAAATGGCCACATGTAGTATTTGCGACAAAAATGAAACAATGAAATCTGACTACCACTAGGAAGCAGCACCTACCATAAAACTAAGGTACCCGACAGCTTCCCTTGTAAAGTTTAAAGATGAATAAATACACGTTGTAACCATTTTAACTATATTCAATGGTTAAATCATCCGAACTAGGTACTCTGGTAAAGTTCGGTACGAACATTGGTAAGCGGGCCCGGAAATACCACTGATGTTCGCTCTCCAGTACAAACGTAGTTCCTTTTCATTTCAAAGTGATGAGTCCGATTCACATGGATGCAGGTATAATCGGAAAGAGAAAATGTGTGTCTGTGGTGCGCTACTTTTTCTTAAAACGCAATAACAATGAACATATATGGAAAACAGTGTTTGTGTGGAAAAACTTATTTCCATATATTTTGGTTAGTATTCGTTATTTAGAAAAAATAATGCACCATGGACACAGATTATCCCTATCCGATTATACCAGCAAAAAAGCTTTTCAACCAGACTTGCTATTTCGAAATTAAAATGAAACTACGTTTGTATGGGAAAGTGAGACACTGGGCCTTATTTAGGAACCAGGCCCCCGATTCCAATAAACCAATCACTTCACTATGACAACGGTAACGCCACAGAATTGCCACTAAAGGTGACTTTTGGTGTTTCAGTTCGTTTGGTGGGCATTCTTTGTCGATACCATTGTCATAGTGCAGCCATTGGCTTAGCTGCAGCTACGGACTACCTTTAAGGTGCAAGGTACCTATATTGATGAATTTCCACAAAAAGCAGGAACTTAGTCTCACACAATATCTATTGTTCCAAAAATCTCTTTAAAAGTCTTCGCAATTAAAATAAACGAAATATGAAATTTCAATGTGCCCAAAACGAAAGGACTTTTTCTTCGGTCGTAAAAACCACCATTGTCACACTCCAGGGCTATTGTCCTGTAGCCCTACCACGGGTTACAGTAAAATTAACTATTGTGACTACAGTAATTTGCAGAGGTGTACAACTGCGGTGAAGTTACATCTGTCAGTATCAACACTTTTTGACGTTCTAAAACTTTCTGAATATCATTTATTCAGATTACGAAAGCCTACTTTATTCAATAAAATGTACAATTCAACTACCTATGTACAAAGGAATCACTCAGATTGTCATTTATGAATTAAAAATTTAAGAAAGCCCAGTAGTTCCGCTCTCGCATACAAACGTTTTTTTTTATTTTGTTGAGATAAATATTTGTAAAATAATACTGATGAATACCGTTATCTCGTAAATACAATTTTGCAGGTATAGTAAAATAGGGATAATCTAGGTTTAGGTTATACAACAATATTTTCCTATCATCCAAAATATTATTTTGGATATATTTTGATGTTCATTGTGATATAAGAAAAACAATTGATGCTAACCTATATTATCCCAAATTATACCTGCGAAGTTTCTATTGAATCAGACCTGCTATTTTGAAACGATCGACAATATACGTTTGTACTGGAGAAAGAATATCAGCGATATGGAGGACAATCATAAGGTTTTGATCTTTGTCTCTCTCCTGTATCAATTTCATATCTGTTCGAAGCTCGAGTACCTGCGAAAAAGCAAGACTTGCAAAGTGAGCCGTCAGTGCGTGTTTTACTATTTTTTATTCGGTGCACTTTAGTTGCTAACTATCCGCTAAAGGAGCTGTACTTATTTTCATACTATAAGAGGACAGGGTGTCCGCGCTCGCGACTGTGGTTGGCAGAAGTCGTGGTAGACCTACAGAGCTATTGTCGTGGACTCTGGAGCATTGTCCTTGGTGTCAGTATTGTCTTGACGGCCATTAGCGTCTTCGTGTTAATTACGTGTTTTGTTTCGCTATGCAGTTGCATAAAAATGTTAATACATTATGGCGAGTTGGTGGAGAGATCATAATCAAAATTTTGACTCGTGGTCCCACCAATTTTGTACCACTATATTACTCATGGTCCAACTATTCATGAAGTTAAGGGTTACTTATAAGTATAAACTAGGACTTGTCCACTGCATGAAGATTATCAATACGGTCGCATAATTATGGCCGCTTGTTACATCAAAGGAATCTAGCTTGACCTCTAGGCTTAGTCTAGATGAGATCTATGTTGGAGTAAGCTTTTCCAATAGCTGGCTATTGAAGGTACTGGTTCCCCCTCGCACCGTCGCGATGAAACAGCTAACTCCTCGGCACCGAACTTCAACAAGGATCTCGCAAACCAGACGAACCTTGACAGATCCTGCTACCAGCGTCTTCTTTTCTTATGCCATAATTTTATCTAACTGCCTCAGGAGGGTAATGTTTTTGAGAGTATGTATGTAATTTTCAATTCTGATTGCTTTTCTTCCGGAGTTCCAACATGTGGACCTTTTTCATGATAGTGTCCCTAGTATATACTGGGCTCTAAGAATGATATTTTATTGATCTGTTTTAGGTGTTAATTATTTTATGTTATTTTTCTTCTTCTTTTCCAATTGTTATGTAGTTACGGATTGGCTTAAGCTGTAATGTAACTATTATTAAATAAATACATTCATTAATTAATTCATTCATTCATTGTATCTGTTTGCAGCTTAAACGGCTTAGTGAAATTTTAACATATTAGTTGTCGTTTGGTTTCTCTTAGTTGTGGTAGTGCTTATAGGCTATATAATTTTAAATTGGGGGTACGAATAAACAATGAAAACGGGGGAGTATAAGTAAATGTTTTATTATAACAATATGAGTATCAAAGGAAAGATAATAAAATACCGATTTCACTCAGAGCCATGAAGTTTGAAGTTATGCAGACGGGTTTTAGTTTTTCAAAATTCATCTTCTAAAGAAACTTAAGTTTAGAGTGTGATTCAAATGAGAAAGTATCTTTTGATTTGGTTTTTAATCACGTATACGATAGTTGACTGGCACTAACATTGTTGTTTTTACATTTCGTTATTCCCGTAGCAATCCGTGGCTCGAAGCGCCATCTATCACGGGCACCGCATCAATCTTTAGCAATGCCTGCTCGCTCATGCGTCCCTGGTACTTGTCCTGGTACTCTCAGGCTTTTATGGGGAAATTGAGTGTTTTGTTTGTTTGTTTTTGTCAACATTATCATTATTTCAGCCCACATACTGCCACTGCTAAACAAAGGCTTCCAGCGACGCCACAATTGGCGATCTGAGCCGCCTCCATCCATCGGTTTCCTCGACCGCCACAACGTCGTCGGCTTCGGCTTCGATTCTTCCGAAGCCAGGCGCCAGAACCTTCTTCCCAGCGGTTATCGGTTCTGCAAACAAAAAACAGGATTTTTTTTTTTTTATTATAGTTTTTGATTATAATCCTTGGGGGCTTCACATTGCTTCATAATGTACAAGCTGTGACCGCGTCCTCGCCCGAATTCAGTTTGTGACGGTAAGAGTATTAGTAAAAAACAATATACAAAATTATATCACTCTCCTCAACTCTCTCTCTCATCACATATATTTTCATTGCAATTTTTAAAATTCATATGAATATGTCAGTTTCTTTTCTCGATTGCTTTGGTCGACTTAAGTTGCAAAATTGGTCTCCACGAAAGCCCTTTTATTTTTGGCGATAATTTATTCTATCTCCACTCTGACAGTCAACCAAATATTGGTGAAAGTTTTTGATATCCTTATCACAACCGAGTATTTCTAATGAGGCTTGACGTTGGGCGGTCTTAAAATTACAGGCAAATCTTTAACAGAGCCTTGAAGAAGACGTGTGGTGTAACGGGCAGGATGTTAGAGAAAGATTTTTTGAAACCGGACGAATGTGAGGTAGCTTCGGAAATGACCTCATACATCCAAACTTATAAACGTAACCTCTTTATTGACCGAGCGAGCAAAGCTTCTCAGTTTCGAGATTGGCCAAAAATACTTTTGTCCGTTGGTTTGTTCTCGCCTACAGATCGCATTTTCCAACCGATTTTGATGAAAATTGGCGCACATGATCCTTGATTTATTAAAGTTTTTTACTCGATCGCGATTTTTGATCTGGCGTAAAATAGGGGGGAAATGGGGGAAATTTGCTGTAGCGTTTTTTATCAACGAATATCAATTAAATTTTAAAGACACACTAACACACACACACACCGACGTTTTAATTCTACACAAGTGTTGTGAATAAAAAAATGGGGAGTGGGGAGAAGTTTTCTGTAGGATTTCAATTTTAAATTTTTATTCGGCAAATGTATACCTACGTTTACTAATCAGACTATCTTAGGACTATCTATCTTATCAGGTTATCTCTGCCTTTGCAAGACAAATCCGTAGACACTAGGTTCGATCTCCTCAGACCAAGGGAACGCGAGTAATCGCTAAAACGTATACCCCTTTTTGGTCAAAAGTCAAAAAGTTCGTACAGAACCACTAGTAATATATGTGTTGACTGTAGCGTTCGGTGTTACCACATTAATAAAATAGGACAAAAAGTTACCAAAATTATAATAAAACAAATTATCAACAGCTCTCAAAAACGATTCACATAACTCGTCTTCTGATTACCGTGGAGTGTGAACAACAAGGGTCATTTAGGGTTACACAAAAAACGACATTAACCCTTTAATGAGAACCCTCAATGCCTTAAGCCCATTTCCTTCAACAAGTGGACAGTAGGGATCCGTAGATAAGTTCGTTGCGTAAGTCGTTTGTCCTTACAATGCCAAGCAATCAGTGAAGCCATTAGGGTGAGTTCAAACAATTGGTATAATTTGGAATTTAAAATCTTTAAAATGTGACCAAGGCTGAATTTGTAAATAGAATAAACCTTTTGTTTATGCTTAGTCGTTGCAGGAGTCTTTAAAGATTGATTCGGATAAGGAAATGATATTTATGAATCCTGAATGTTTAATCGCTTACCCATTAACCTGATAATAAGTACAGTTATAAAAAAATAACCCATAACCATTAACCATTACTTGCTACTATAGATGTCTTTATTAAATATCAATAAGTTTTTTTAAATTGACATGTTTATTTGTGAATAATATTATTTTAGGTAAATTTATTTTGATTATTCACATTGGTATGTATACAAGTGATTATTAATTTTAATATAATTTTATTATTTAATTGAAACTCGATTACATATTAACTATACAGACTTAAGCTATTTTAGGGCACGATTGTTTAATTGTTCGTAAACAAATAACCTATTGGTTATTTATTTATCTAGTTCCCATATTACAAGCTATGCTTAGTTTGGGGCTAGATGGCGCTGTGTGAAATGTCCTGTATTTTATTAATATTATTATTGGTCATTATCATTAATCATTTATTTCTTCGTAGGAATAAGTGCTAAACCAAGCTATACTTTACGCATATGATAATTAATATAGGTAAAGATTTATATTCTCCACTAGATAATTTTCACATAGGAATAAAATATCAACTCTACTAAATCAACTGTTCCAAATTACGTGAACATCTAAAAACACATACGGAACCAAATTCGTATCCGTTCACCCGAATCGTCCGAAATTCTTGCCATGGTCATTAATGTCACTTACACACGTCATATGGCGTCCGTTTTTGTGACAATTTTAAATACATTAATCTTGATACTGTAGTGAGGTAATGCCGGGAAAACGACAGGTGCTGTTTTTGACCCAAATTGTATGATACACCCTGTATTTTGTTCACACCCTCTCAAAACAAGACTAATATTTTGTGACAAGATATTTTATCATCCAGCTCTAAACTAAGCAAAGCTTTTAATATATGTGAACTACATCAAGGATAACTTAACAAATTTACATTTACGACTTTTTTTTTTTAATAAATACTAGTATAAAGTAATAGCATAAGAGTAGTAGAGCCCCTTGTAAAAGGTCTCGTCCGTGGTATTACTACCACCAATAACTATTTCAGTCACCAAGCAGCATTGCTGTGTTCCGGTTTGAAGGGTATGGTTGCCGGTGAAATTACGGGCACGCGAGGCAACAACTTTATGCCTAAAGTTGATGGGCGCAATGCAGTGCCGCGTAGGTCATGATCTTTGTGGATGTGACCTACGCAGTTAGGCTTTATTATAGGCAAGATATGCACTTAACATCAGGTGGGCTGATTGCTAATTCCGTCTCTATGTTGTTTAAAAAATATTTAAAAAAGTGTAACCATCAACCAGTTTTTTTTGTACGTCGGGTAAGCGCTTTGTCTTCATTTCACCTGGTTTTTAAGTTATGATAAGGGTATATTTGGAAGCGCACTTCACCCGGAATCCTCAACAGTGTGAGGAACTGGATATTTAACCTCTAAATGTCGGAACACAACCAAACCAAGCACAATATAGTACTCCAGGGGATTGAACCCGGTCTCAAGACCCAAGGTCTTGCTCCGTTACTTGAGTAGCTTAGGCTGAGTAGAGTTAGTTAAAAGCTTGAGAGATAAGCCTGATACCCCTCCTCCCCACGTCAGATTTTGGTTACCCCCCACTCAGGATAAGAACGGCCAGCGATTGCATACGGCCTTCTCCACATTCATTATCAAGGCGATACATTAAACTCTTGCAGAACTTGAAGTGACTGTCTTGTTATTTAACCACAGACCTATTAATAACGCTACTTGAAACTTGAGGAAGTGCTACTACTAAGTGAGTGGTTGTTTTATAGATCACTTGTTTTTATGTGAGATAATTAAAAATACAATAATCAATATTACAGGATATTAAAATCACACAGCGCCATCTAGTCTCAAACTAAGCAAAGCTTGTAATATGGAAACTTGATTACGCGGTTTCGCCTGCTTAGGTAACCAGAATAATATATTATTATTTCTCTGTGCTAAATTTCAGCTCCTGTCAGTAGTTATGTCGTTTAATTTTTTTATTAATTTAAAGGAGATACAAGAAACGTGGGCTGATGCTAGAATCCCCTGCGATGATCCCCTGCGAAGGGAAGTAAAGGAGATTTCTTAACAAAAATTCCACAAATCGCTTGATCTTTATTTAGTTATACATAGGTAAAATAATTAATGATAACATAATGAATAAAATCTTGTATTCATTAAAATGTCTCAGAAAATCCGTTTACGATTGTTTGCACGTAATTTAAAGTAATCACCTCATTTTTTATTTGACTACATTAGGCTTTAAATAATGAAAGTCTTTAAAAACCAGTGAAGGAAAACCAACAACAAAAGCTCTGACTCACGCATTCCATGCAGTAGAATTCAGTAGCTACTGAGAAACGTAAAAACTCGTGGTTGAATCATCTCATACAATTAATTCTGTATCGATGTCATCAATGAGGAATGAAAGTTCATACACTTTTACTAACGTTTTTATACTCTTGAAGATGTACATTTTTTATTAAGGAGGGGTTAGCTGTTGCTGAGTCCAAGCAAATAAAGCACAGTCTTTTGATTGAGGTGGTACATGTCTCAAGGGCTGACTCTTATTTAAGGCAGCGAATTAGCGTAGCTATTCAGCGTGGCAATGCATTGTCTTGGGCACGCTTCCGTCTGGTATGCAACGGTCTTTAGGTTATCCGACTGCTTCCTTAGACAAAGTTCGTTTAATTGTCCATATTATGTTGAATGTTTGTGAATTCTAATAAAGTACTGAATGAAGAATGAATGGCTGAACATTATTTGATATAATTCAATGTTTATGTAAGTTCGGGCGACCTTCACACGTTCATTACCAAGGCAAACTGTTCAACTCAGCGATCGTAGCACCGGGCCTACCGTGAAACTTACAAAGGTGAGTTTACTTACACATAGTATGTTTTATGCCTCATAGCTCGGTTGGTAGTAGCTCCGCCTTCTGCGCTCTAGGCTGTGGGTTCGATTCCCACCCAGGACAAACATTTGTGTAATTAATAAATATGTTTGTTCTGTGTTGGTGCTGTATCTTATAGTACTTATGTATTTATTGAAAAGAAAAGTATGTAAGTATTCCATCCGTAATCTAGTTCCCTTATTACAAGCTATGCTTAGTTTGGGGCTAGATGGCGCTGTGTGAAATTAATGTCTTGTAATATTTCTAAATAAATAAAAAACAAGATTGACTGACAATCATTACACAGTCCAAATCAGAAATCTTATACAGAAACGTGAAATTTCTTTTCGAGAAAATCTGGGGGCGCTTGTGTGCTTTTATCAAGCGTCCTAAGCTCGTATATTATATCTCGTATAATCACTTTAGTTCTATTTTTGGCCACAACTGTTCTCTTTTTACCCACCTGCCTCAGTAGAAGGGTATAAAGTTTTAATATGTTTGCGTATTGTTTTAAATTGTACTAGCTTTTGCTCGCGGCTTCGCTCGCGTTAAGAAGTATTATTATTAATTAGGTCTAGTTTTTGCGGCTTTACTTTTGTTTTGCGTGTGTTAAAAATTAGGGCCTACAAAACTTAAAAACGACAGTACATTCTTCAACTTCTCCATTAACGTTCAGATTTTCTTTAGCCATTTTAATAAAGTCTAACCGACAAAACCTATACTTTCTTAGCGGATGCCTACGTCATAGTAGCTTTATGCATGCAAAGTCTCAGCCCGATCGGTTTAAAATTGACAAAGTTTCATCCCCTATTTTATCGCCTTGGGGGTAGAATTAACTAAAATCCTTTCATAGCGAATGCCTACTTCATAATATCTAACTACATGCCAAATTTCAGCCCGATCCGTCCAGTGGTTTGGGTTGTGCGTTGATAGATCACTATGTCAGTCAATCAGTCACCTTTGAGTTATATATATTTAGAAGAAGAAGAAGATTGGATGAGTTTGAAAGGATATTTCGTTCCAATTTGTGTTAGCAGGTTTTTAGTTTTCTGTTAGTCTTCATGTTTGACAACCGTAAGGCATGCGTGAAGACCTAGATAGTATTTCGCCCATAATACGGACCTCGAGATTTGCCAGCTCCGTACTACAAGAATTTCTATGAAGAAATGTGTTAAGGATTGTAGCTAGTATAAATCGTTTTATGGATAATATGCGTATATACTTCGAGTTTTAGTTTTTTCAACTTACAACTTGTTGAACACTCTATCTGGGCACCGATTCTACTAAACCAATTGCTTCACTATGACAATGGTATCGTTACAGAATTGCTACTATAGCTGCCTTTTCGTATTCTAGTGGCCATTTTGCATATTTATTTTATCTTATTTTTGTGTACCGATTGGTTTAGTAGAATCGGGCCCCTGTGTAAATGAAAAACGTAGGTACGTTTCAGAGTAGCCCGCTAACCGGTAGACTCGAGTGTACTGAACCAACTTTGTGAGTGGAGTAAACAAACTTACGGCACAGCCGTAATCGAGTTATGTATCACTTTCCATTTCAGAATACGTTAATTCTGCGTTTTTTTTATTAAAATCTTTAATTGCCTCTGTAGTGTAGTGTTTTGCCCGACGGTATTAGATCCAGAAGTCCCGGTTTCGATTCCCGAAGGGCGATGGTAGGACTTTGTTTGAGTCCACCTGGCACCACAATCTCACATAAGTCTGTCACCATAACAAAAATTCGAAATTCTTATGTTCCGGCATTTAGAGGTATGAAGAAGCCAGATCCTGAGACTGTTGAGGATTCCGGGTGAAGTGCGCTTCCACCTTCGGCCGTACTATAGCTTGAAATCATGTGAAATGAAACCCAAGCGCTTTCCCGTCGTACATTATAAAAATCTGGGTCTGTGGCATATCTTATACACGTCCTACATTATAATACTTATTCACACTAATATTATAACAGCGAAGTTTGTTTGTATGTTTGTTGTTCCTTCACGCAAAAACTACAAGACGGATTGAGCTAAAATTTTACACAGAGCTAGATCTAGATCTTATCCCACTTTTTATACGTCTCAATCAGCTCCAGCTCAGAGACGTATTGTTTGAGTATGTATGTATGTTTGTTTGTCACCTTTTAACGACTAAACGGCTGAAGGGATTTTAATAAAATTTCGCATGAATATAGAGTATTTGGCCAAAGGTTGTCGCTTCAAATCCAGGCGAGCACCTCTGGACTTATCGGCTTTTCGGCAATAAATGTGCGCATTTGACACATTTATACGTCCGACAGTGAAGGTCACATAGTGAGGGTAACGTAACGTAACCAAAATCTGACATGTGTCAGACGTGCCTGTGACTACCCCCTACGCTTGAGGTGTATCCTCGAAGGGGGAAAAGTCCTGAGTCTGTTACATAGTGTATGTCATGACATAACATAGATTACTTTTTATACCAAATTTTATATCACTTTTTGAACTATAAGTCGCGGGCTAAGCCTAGTAGGTATATGGTAAGTTAATGTGCTGTGATGATGATAATCACAATATCGTGTGACGAAATATGAAAACGGTTTTACCCACAAACTATAAAATTACTGTGAATCTCCACTATCATCATCTTACCTAATTATTACTATTGCACGACGGGGAAGCGCTCGTCCTCACCTGGTTACAAGTTGAGATAAGGCCGAAGGTGGAGGCGCATTTCACCCGGAATCCTCAACAAACTGAGGAACTGGCTTTCTTACCTCTAAATGCCAGAACACAACATTTTTTGAATTGTAATTATGGCCACAGAATTAGGTAAGATGGTGTGGTAGCCAGGCGGACTGAAACAAAGTCCTACCACCAACCAAACCAAGCACAATATTGCTCCCCTGGGGATCGAACCCGGGACCTCTGAATCTGAAATCGGTGGGTTGAACCACTAGACCAGAGGCGGTTTCTATTGCCATAGCCACAATTATAAATTGTTGTGTTCCGGCTTTTAGAGGTTATTATGGTAGCCAGTTCCTCAGACAGTAAAGAATTCCGGGTAAAGTGCGCTTCCACTTTTGGCCTTATCATAACTTGATACTAGGTGAGATAAAAGGGAAGCGCTTCCCGGGCGTACAACAAAAAAAAATTACAAAACCTATTATAGGTGTACTAAGAAAGGAGTGTATGAATCTTTCGAATGATATTTTTCGAATTGGAATAAGGAGGCTTTCAGCTAAAGCATTCGGTATTCAAAACTTAACAATAATATAACATTAATATTTTACTTTACTAGATACACTTATTCAATAAAAAGTACAATTAAACTAACTGTGTACGAAGGAATCAGTCAGATTACCTAAAAACCGTTATAAACGGCCTATAGATAACTCAACTGTTCCAGACCAGTACCAGACGGAAGCGTGCCCAAGACTGCATTGCCACGCTGAATAGCTATGCTAATTCGCTGGCCTAAATAAGAGCCAGCCCTTGGGTCACCGGTCGCCTCAATCAAAAGCCCCGCAAGATTTTTTTAAAACCCGGAGGGCACCGGCTCCCCACGGACCCAAGGTCTCCAGCCCAAAAGGCTCAATAGGTAAGATCTGTCGAGACCACTATATTTGCGCCTTTTGTGATCCTCGGCCGAATCAGCCGCCGCACCAGCCCTAACTGATGTCCCAGGCAGATGAGATAACATTAATTAACATTGAATCATAAAAAAATAAGTCGATCCAAACAAGTCTGTTTTTTATGTAGTGGCAGGTCATGTACAAGGTGACAACCATATTCGTTTCATTGTAGTTAAATATAGTATACCTACCTTGTTAGCATAATCTTCGGGACTTTGTCACGTGATAAAAAACTTCAATCAATTGTTCTGTCTGCTTTGCGCGTAAAATGTTATTCATCAGTTGAGCGCTCGGGACTTTGCTCCCGGCATCTTGTGGGAATGTATAATAAAAACTAGGGATTCAAAAATAATTGTATTACACCCAATAAAGCTACTGCGGCAAGCGCTGGCTTGATCAGATGCGCGTCTGATGTCAGCGTTAATTGTCAGTCAGTCAATCTGCTACCATAGACAGCCTACATGGCATGTTGTGGGGGGATTTATGAATCCATATTTTTTTTGAAACTACAATTTGCCAAAATCCATATACCGCTCACCTACCTAAAGTTAAATAGAAGGAAATTAGAACACATTATTTTGATTCGAAAAACGGGTATTTATCGCGTAACGTCGCGTAATTAACCGCCTCTGTAGTCTAGTAGTTCAACCCACCGATTTTAGATCCAGAGGTCTCGGGTTCGATCCCCAGGGGAGTCCAATATTGTGCTTGGTTTTGTTGGTGGTATTACTTTGTTTAAGTCGGTCTGGCTAGCTACCACCATCTTACCTAATTCTGTCGCCATTCCGGCATTCAGAGGTAAGATGGCCAGTTCCTCAGTTTGTTGAGGATTCTGGGTAAATTGCGCCTCCACGTTCGGCCTTATCTTAACTTGTAACCAGGTAAGATGAACGCTTTCCCGTCGTACAATAAAAAAAAAAAAGTCTTTTACCTTTATTTATCCCGACGTTTCGGCGGGGTTGCACCAGCCGTGGTCGCGGGCAGACTGGCACTTTGGAGCCATTTGCACCAGCTCCAAGCATCTGTATTGTTACAATACAGATGCTGGAAACTCTTGACCTCGAGGCTTGCCTGGGTAAGAAGGAAGTCTAAGGTGGAACACGCTTACCTTGAACATGTCTATTAAATCTCTTCTTAAAAGTGTTGGGGACGTACGTTAGTGGAAACACAGATTAGGAGGAGTTAAAGAAGCTGGCAGTTAAACCAATTCTTTCAGTCTGATCCTAAGCTCTTGACCTCGAGGCTTGCCTGTGCAAAAAGGAGGTCTAGGGTGGAACAAGTCTATTAAATCTCTTCTTGGAAGTGTTGGTTATCTGTGTTTCCACTAACGTACGATCACGTTAGTGGAAACACAGATAAGGAGGAGTTAAAGCAGCTGGCAGCTAAACCAATCCTATCAGTGCGCATTATCATTGATTTTTTAATATATGTATCACCAAGCCACAGTTTTGTAGTGTTATTAGGACACACGCATAAGTACTCGGTATTTGTACAGTTTCCGCTTCGTTATTCTTAATTCCAGGAGCAAGTAAAACCGGATGCAGTAGGTAGCGTCTACATACAAACATGCAGCTGTTGAAGTCGCGGAGACTTCAGGGGTTTTCCATAAATTAGCGAGCGACAGTCTACACTGCTGTCACAGGAAACGAGCCTCAAGTTTATCATCATCATCTGTTGATGATGATGATAAACTTGAGGCCATTCTCATCCAGGTTGATTTCTTTTCTCTGATTTCATTATGATTCTCATCCTGGATGAGAATGGCAAAACATAATCTAGGGATAAGTATTACTTGTAGAGAGATGATACTTCTCTCACGCTCAAATATCCAATAACTATAGAAGCCATGCATAGATCAAATGTCATCCGTATATTTAGAATAAATTAAATATTGAAATATTTTAGTTCCTCTTATAATTTAACTATTAACCTCACAATTTTTCAGGAACTATGTATATTTGTAAAGAGATTATCCTTGTATATCAATATCTCAATGTTAAGTTAAGTTCTAACACCTAACACCTATAAGATTGTTATATACGACTAAGTGCAAGGGCTTGCCAGTAACCTTTAGGGCATGTTATCTATACAGTAAGTAAAACCCACGATGAAAGTGTATCCAAGACACCATTTTCAAAAATAGTATATTTTTTTATAGTACGACGATTCGGCATGGCCTTAATCCTACCTGATTTTTTAAGTTATAAGCCGAAAGTGGAAGCGTACTTCACCCGGAATCCTCAACAAACTGAGGATATACGGACAAAAATGACGATCTTGACATTATAAATGTTGTTCTTCGGGCTTTTAAATGTAAAAACAAGAAATAAAACTGCTAATGTGATAATTGCGTAATATGGCTAAGGCCCTGTCATTAGACGTTTCCTCTTTTTCCAATGGAAAATTATAGTACTTCTGAACTAGGCACGAGTCTATTTTTTATATATGTATTACCTTCAGGTACCTATCTACATTAAAGGTAAGCTGAAAACATATTAGTTGAAAAAATTATCGATAAAAATATTTATTGAAAATGTTACGTTTCAAAATTTACAAGAGAAATATTGTAAGACCTACATTAAAGGTAAGCTAGTTTTTTGATACCAATTCAAATTTAATTTTAATTATGAATTATTTGAAAAACTACAGGCGCACCGCGCGCCCGCCTTTCAATCAGTAGCTCTGTTACCACTGTCGACGTCTACGTGTGCTTGTCGTCCTCGCAGCGGTCAGGCAACACCTAGACTCTGAATAAATATTAGGATTTGAATTTAAATAAGTCATTTGTTCTGTGCCACTAAAGGTACCATCATATGGTCACATTACCTACCTACATACCAGCAACAACGCTTGGCCTTCATCCCACTTGGTTTCAAGTTATATATATTAAGATTATAAATGTTGCGTTGGTCTTAACACGCCCGCGTTACGATATCTACATGGAATCATCGTATTGAAATATCTTAACGCGGGCGCGTAAGACACGATTTGTCACAGAATAAGGGCTCAAGCGGACTAAAAGTAAGTCCTACCACAAACCAAACCAAGTACTCTTGTACTCCCCTGGGGATCGAACCTCTGGATCTGACACCGGTAGGCAAAACACTACACCACCGGGGGTTTCTTTATGCCTTGTCCCGCAGTGTACCGATCTGTCAGTAAGTTCCGCCATGCACCAAAGACGGATGACATAAGTTTCCGACAAAAACTCCGACTCACTTCGAATAGAAAAACTCTTGCAACACCTACATTTTACACCGTCTTGCTGGATTTTTTAAAACGAACCCCTATTCACGAAGGAGACATGAAGGTATTAGGCAAGATTTAACAATAGTTCCATCTAACAACAGGTGGCCGTTTGCTTGCCGTCTCCAAGTGGTATGTGTCGTAAAAGAAAACATTATAATAATAGACAGTTTAAATTTTAGCTAATTGATTCAGGCGTTGTTTTTCGGAGATCCATTTTTCGAAATAAACTTTTTTTTACGATAGGCTCTTGACCACGAAACTTGCACAGGGAAGAATGAGATCCACGATGGAGCGAGCCTAACCAGAAAGTGCCTATTGACTCTCTTCTTGAAGACATTAGACAGAAATACTGACGCTGGGAGCTTAGTCCAAGTTCTTGCAGTGCGCACAATAAATGATTCTTGAAAGCGCCTTATACGTGGGTTATCAACCTGAAAACAGTATTAAAAATCGGCTAAATTCCTTTGAAAAATAAAATCGACACGTGTTTCGCTTCTATGATCCTCAGGTCTATATAAATATAGTCTTGGTTCTGAGCTGACGAGCCCTCTGTGGACTTGTTGCTGCTCCGAGCGCTGCGCTGCAAATAAAGTTCAAAGAAATTTAGCGGAATTGTTACTAAATATTTGATCTGTTTTCAGTAAATCTGAAAACAGATCAAATATTTAGTAACAATACCGCTAAATTATTTAGTAACAATTTTGAAACGTTGAAATTTTCAGAGACTATGTATTTCAATTGCCGCATAGCAAACAATTAATGAAATAAGATAAAAAGGGGTAAAACATGCACTAACCTTTAATAATCCATTCCATCGAAAGTTGTCTGGTAGAGACTTTTTTAGGTCGTATTTTAAGCGATAAGACCTTGCATTGCTACATTGTTATTTTGACCGTTTTCCTTGTTTATTATTTGTGTTATATTGGTGAGCATATACATTTTGGGATTTCAGCTTTATGCGGATTTAACTTACTGGTCCTGAAGTAGAATTTTATATCTTCTATCTATTTAACCGTGATTTTTGTCTTGAAATGTTTTTATCTGAACGGTGCGCGTGCTAGCACTTCGCCGGTTTTTACCTTTCAGCTTGACCTGTTTGTGAATAAGGACGCAGATTTTCTTTAGTTCAAAGACTTATTAGTTTTTGAAGAATGTGAACAGTTGAGGTGGAGTTTTTTAAATTGAAAATAAATTTTACTGTCTTTATAAAAAACTACTACTAACTATTTGAACTACTACCAATATTTTCCAAAAAGTGCATAAAAACTGGACGTCTATATAATAGCCAAGAATATGGGACCCTGTACTTTCCACCTGTGGATATCATAAAAGACGACTGAGTAGGTATGATGAGAGCTGCATCCACCTTAGTTCCTAACACTGTTTGGTTGGTGGCAGGACTTTATTTAAGTCCGTGTGGCTACCACCATCTTATAAAATAATAACGCCATAACAAATATCTAATTACATTTTTGTATTTCAAGTGATTTCACTTGGCCGCAACATTTACAAATGTTATTATGACACAATTGGTTAGAGCGTTTCCTTCTTTAGGAAAAGACGCGGATTCGAGTCCCGTCATGGGTTGTAAATTTGTGTCATAATAACATTTGTAAATATCTAATTGTTGTTTTCCGGCCTTAAGAAGTAAGATAGCCAGTTCCTCAGTCTGTTGAGGATTCCGGGTGAAGTGCGCTTCCACCTTCGGCCTTATCATAACTCGAAACCAGGTGAGATGAAGGGACGCTTTGCCGTACAATAAAAAGACTGCAACTATAATCTCAATTTCAAGCGAGGTGATTATATCAATACTTTCTTTCCATGTTCTGCAGTAGATTGTATCGGGCTTAGTCCAACAGTGGACATTTATGGGCTGATAATGATGTGAAACCGTATACCGACAGGAACACGCGGAATTTCATTCCATATTTTTTTTATTTACACCGTGCAGCGCAATTTCAGGGTTCCGTATTTTAGGGAACCTCTATTACAAAGCATCTGCTTGAATAGGAATGGTCCGTATTTCCGTCTGTCTGTCTGTCAGCAGGCTGTATCTGATGGACCGTAAAAGATAAAAAGTAATAGTTGCCACAGTTTGTGTATTTCTATTGCCGCTACGCTATAACAATATTTTTATTCCTCACTTATGAAATATCAATTATATTTAAACTAACTATATACAAAGGAAGTAGTCGGGTCACCTAAGGACCGTTACAAACGGCCTATGGGTAACTCCAGACCAGTACCAGACGGAAACGTGATGAAACCGGCTGCATTGCCACGCTGAATAGCTATGCTAATTCGCTAGCCTAAAGAAGAGTCACCCCTTGGGTCGCATGTCGCCTCAATCAAAAGCCCCGCAAGATTTTTGAAAACCCAAAGACCCGTCAAACCCCAAGGTCTCGACCCCAAAAGGATCAAATGGTAACCTCTGTCAACACTACTATATTTGCACTTTTAGTGATCCTCGGCCGAATCTGCCGCCGCACCAGCCCTAACTGATGTCCCAGGCAGATGAAGATGAGATGAGACGGCGCAAGGGTGTCGAAGTAGGTAGCGTTCCACACCAAAGTCAAATTTCGACTCCTTAAATTAAACAAATTATAATTTTATTTTTATCAAAAAAAAAAAAGCCCCATACAAGAATCGTCATTTTTGGAACGGAACCCTCAGTGTGCGTGTATGAACTTGGCCGGTTTTTGATATTCAATTTATTTGCTGCAGTGGATTTTTCCTCTGTCAATTTTGTTTTAAATTCAGTCAAACAAAACCGGCCAATCGAATTTCCGCGTTAAAACGGGTGAAGCGGGTATGGCGGATTTACATGGACAGATACGCACAAAAATTGCGTAACATCAAAAGATACAAAAATAAAAGATACAAAGTTAAATCTATGAAATACATATAATAGACCAAATATAAGAAAAATAAGCTATGTGCAAGTGGGTATGGGCCCGCCTTCCAATCCGTGTTGTGGGTTCAAATCCAGTGCACCAATAGAGTTTTCGGTTTTACGAAAGTTTTAGTGCGCATTTGACTAAGCGGCGAAGGGAATTGTCACGTATTGTAATACTAGTTACTTGCAAACCGTGGGCATGTCCCGAACGTAAGATTGAACGTGCCTCTAACTTACCCCCAGTAAGTGGTCCTCACAATAACCTTACTCTAAGTAGTGACAAGAGGTGAATCCTCGAAAGCGGAAAGAGTCTGTTTCTTTTTACTAAATACGTATGGTATTGTAAAGAAATCAATACTCAGAACTAACTAGTATAAAATAAAGTCGCTATCACCTGCTGATATATGTAACATAAATCTTCAGGTCTGGTAAATTATGTCATTACTTTTGTATTCAAGTCGGTAGTTACCACACTTTAAGTCTTAATTAAACAAGTAGTTCGCCCCGAACTGAGATCTCGTGATGTCTGGTTTGTGACGGAGATCATTTCTCAAATAGAACGTAATTAACAAACGATAAAAATGTGTTTTCATTACACCTTTCTCATCTTCGCACTTCTATCTCGAACTCTCTTTATTCACCTGTGTGTTTGAGGCTCTCTCTTGTTGCTAACGTAATCTATCCTTACCAATATGAAACAAAGGTCGATGGCGTTTTGAAAGGTGATCTCAAAACTGTTACCTTAGAAGTTGTGTTTTAAAAATCTACCCCTCCAGCCCACGGATGTCGTAAAGTCAACCAAAAAGGCTTTTTTCTTTGTGTAAACAAAACTTTTACTGTGAGCACTAATCTGTCTGCTTAGCGTGGTGGCTATGATGGCCGTACCGTATCGTATTGAGTGGATAACAATAGATAAAATGGACCAGTTTTGAAATTTCGAATAGGGTATTCGAAACGGGTATTCGACTCTTATCTTAAAAGACCTGATGATCATCCTTTGCCCCCTTCATTTTTAAATCAGTCTCGACCCCTATTTTATATGAAATTTAATGTTTTAACACATTTTCAAGAATTCAATTTTATTTACCCACTATGCAACCCTTAATGTAAATACAGCGGTGGTTTCAGCAAATCAAAAGAAAGTTAATTGTGAAGTCAACCCCTTTTAACAGTCTATCCTACTAAAACATACCAAGCGTGTTAACCCCTTAACGCGCCCCTTATTTACAAAAACCACCCATAATAAAAAGTAAAATATATATTTTATGATAGTGCAGCCGATACTCTTTCAAATGACACCCCACAAGCCAAAAACATCTCGTCTCACTTAACACCCCTATTTCTCAAAAACTACCCTAGTGTCAAAAAAAACCTCAAACCGATTGATGAGTATTAATATAATATCTGCATGTTCAAAATTCTGAATTGATCGAATCAACCATTTAAAAGATCTATATCTTAACGAAAAATTGTATTTCTTTTCAACCCAATATCTCAAAAACTACCCCATTTATCTAAAATCCCCCGCAACAATCAAATTCTATTAATGTTTTCTCTGTTCAGTTTAAATTTCATGAAAATCGAATAATCTGTTCGAGAGTTATGCCGTTACAAACATTGCCACATACATACATACAGTGCCGGATTTCCCAACTTAAGTGAGAGATCTCGTTCGCTTCGCTCACTCGATCAAAAAACATTTACCAGATGTGGTTACTGAATCATGTTGAAATTAAGGAAGTGTATACATATTAATGCAGGCGAAAGTACACAGAGCATATATCAACAATCATTTTCATATTGAATGGTTATTTCAAGCAGTTCACTTATCAAAAACCAGTGTTCCAACAAAAACCGCCTCTGTGGCCTAGTGGTTCAACCCACCCATTTCAGATTCAGAGGTCCCGGGTTCGATCCCCGTGGGGAGTACAATATATTGTGCTCGGGTTGGTTGGTGGTAGGACTTTATTAAGTCTGCCTGGCTAGCTACCATCTTATCTAATTTTGTCGCCATATCAACAATTATAAAAATTATTGTGTTCCGGCATTTAGAGATAAGCTAGCCAGTTCCTCAGTTTATTGAGGATTTCGGGTGAAGTGCGCCTCCACCTTCGGCCTTATCTCAACTTGTATCCAGGTGAGATGAAAGCCAAGTGCTTACCCGTCGTACAAAAATAAATAAAAAAAATATTCAACTTGTAGACGGAACAAGCAGCAGGTCACATGATATTAAGTGCATCTCTTGTCTATAACAAAGCCTTACTACGTAGGTCACATCCACAAAGAACATGACCTACGCAGCACTGCATTGCACCCGTCAACTTGAGGCATAAAGTTAAGCCTCGCGTGCCCGTAACTTCACCGAAACCCTTCAAACGGAACATCAGCACACAACAATGCTAATTGGCCCCCTGAAATATGTATGGTGGTAGTACTTCCCCAGACGTAACCCGGTTCATAAGGAGCTCTCCTGATTTTGTACTGCCAAATGAAGTATTGTATACGCTAGGGGCGCAGTTTCATATTTTCTCTCCATGTTTCGTCGTTTACCCAGTTATTGTCACCACCGTTTAGAGCATATTGGAGATTATTTTTTTATGTACGAAGGAGAGGCTTTCTTCTCATCTGATTTTCAAGTTGAGATAAGGCTGAAGGTGGAGGCGCATTTCACCCGGAATCCTCAACCAACTGAGGAACTGGCTATCTTACCTCTAAATGCCGGAACACAACATTTTTTAAGAATTGGTGTTATGGCAACAGACTTAGGTAAGATGGTGGTATCTAGCCAGGTGGACTTAAACAAAATCCACCAACCAAACCAAACACAATATTGTATACACCACCAATTCACTATGGTTTCGAAGACTTTATGATTGTTCTGGTTAACGCAAGTTGTTTTTTTTATTTACTCATAAAAGTGTACAAATAAACCAATTATTTACAAGGGAAGCAGTTGGATTACTATGAACCGTGACAAACGGTCTATAGGTTTTTTTATTTCTCTTATAATATATTTTTGAAACTACTGTAATGGAAGGAGACCTCCGAAACACAGGTATCTTTTTGCTTAAAAGGAGGTCTTAATCACATGTAATAATATTGTATAGTTTTTTTTTTGATAGAGCTTTATTCAATCAATTGTACAATTAAACTAAATTCAACACGTGACCTTGGCTGGCTCTTATTTAGGTCAGCGAATTAGCATAGCTATTCAGCGTGGCAATGCCGCCAGGGTACGCTTACGTCTGGTACTGGTCTGGAATAGTTGAGTTACCTTAGGCCGTTTGTTACGGTCCTTAGGTAATCTGACGGATTCCTTTGTACATAGTTAGTTTAATTGCTTAGATTAATTAAATAAATATACATTTGTATTTGTATGAGTAACTCAAATTATCAAGAACAAACTAACCGGAATCAAAACAAAGATAGAAACAGAGCCAAAAAAATGGAAAAATAAAGTTAGTAGGTTTTACAGTCTACCCTTAACACACTCATGGCATACGAGTATAAATTGATAAAGCTCATCACAAATTCAATCGGAGGTCATTTGCTTTATTTGCGAGGACCCAATCAATTGACGGAAAATTCGGCGAAGCGCACATCCGAGTTGTAGGGGTTCCGGACTTCCGGATATATTACACACGTTTTTACCTATGTATCTCTGTGTGCGAGACATGGTGCCGAAAATATATAAAAGTATTTTGTTTTATTGTAAGACGGGTAGGTGCTATGCCTTCACCTCACCTGATTTTTCAAGTTATGATAATATGGTGGAAGCGCACTTCACCCGTGTTCCTCAATAATCTGAAGAACTAGCTATCGTATCTCTAAATGCCGTAACACAACAATTTAAGAATTGCTATGGCGACAGAATTAGGTAAGATGGTGGTATAGTTACCTAGTGCCAGGCGGACTTAAACAAGGTCCTACCACCAACCAAATGATTATTATTGTCGAATAGAGATCGTTGGAGACAGGTCATCCATGTCCGTATCCAAGACCCGGGTGATCAGGATCTTCAGTTATAATGTACCTACCGCCCACATCTTTGATGACATACTGTCCATTCATTTTCAAGTGAATATACGACGGGGAAGCCATTTGAAATGAATCAAATTGTTTTCATGTTATGATAAGGCCGAAGGTGGAAGCACACTTCATCCGGAATCCTCAACAGACTGAGGAACTGGCTCTCCTACCTCTAAATGCCGGAACACAATAATTTTAGATTTGTTGTTATGGCGACAGAATTAGGTAAGATGGTGGTAGCTAGCTAGGCGGACTTCAACAAAGTTCTACCACCAACCAAACAAAGCACAATATATTGTACTCCCCATGGGGATCGAACCCGGGACCTCTGGATCTGATATCGGTGGGTTGAACCACTAGACTACGGAGACGGTTACAAAAATAATGAAATGAACAGAAATAATTAATTCTTCTTACACTATGACCTAATGAGTATTTCTACGATGTTCCTCAGGTTGTCATATATTAAAAGAGTTCTCCAAACTCTTTTAAACGCCGTGAAGCGACGCGACGCAATGTGAGTCGACGTTAAAGGTCTCCCTAGAAGCTCGCTGTACTGATCAAGCGGTACTACGGGAACCTTTCAATATTACAGTTTTCATATTTCACTACACCTGCGGAACCCTGCTCCAAAAAATAGTCAGACACTGCATTGCGTTTAATATGTAAAATCAACATGGCTGACTGTATTACATTCGGATTGGGATGATTTGCGAGTCTGTTTGTAAAATATTAAAGGTATGTTAATTGTCTATTACCTTACAGGTACAAAATATGTGTGCACTAATCACCACGCTGGCTGAGGAATTGGTAATCGCATCAATGGTGTTTTTCTTCTCGAACACTAGATCGACTTTTACGACACCCCCAGGCTGTTTTGAATTAGGCATGTTTTGCGATAGTCACTTCGCTTGGCAAGCTTAGCAGTCATTATGGATCACCTAATCAACCCTTACAAAATTGGTAATGCTGAATTGAGATTTTTTTTTCTGGTTGATTACATGGCGTTGATTGAAAAATTGCTCTTGGACGTCGCTAAATTTGACTAAAGCTAGCCTTTCTTCGTGAATCACTCACGAAGAAAGGCTAGCTTACTTCTATGTATCTAACATCTTTACGACCACCTGCCAAGCGTGATGATAACGGTAAAACCTGCGGAAGACAGATCAAAGTACTTACAGAGTCGGCCAACATTTGCGAGAAAAGCCGGGCGCGTGCATTATTAAACAAAATGACAATAATTAATGGATGAGTGAACGCAATTTCGTTCGTAAATATGTGGTTTTAAATTAATTGCTGTTTTAATTGGAGCTCAATGTTGGCGCATGAGATACATCATACCTTTACCTATCTACACCTACTTGTAAGTATCATACGAACTTGGATGTACTGTCCATAGTTTATTTTTTATTGATTACTAGTCCCGGGGACTTTGTTCGTGTCATCCCGTGGGAATTTCCCAAAATCCTTTCTTTTTGCCCCCTACCAAGAAAGGAAACTACTCCAAAAAAACTCGAATATATTTTGGATTTAATGGGTTTTATTTTAATGCTATATTTAACTTAATGAAAATTATAAGTTACTATTTGTAACCTAAACTTAGTCTAGTATAACTTGAAACCAGGTAAGATGAAGGACACGCACTTCCCCGTCGTACAATAAAAAAAAACGCTTGTCTAAACGGAACCTATTCACTGCAATTCCTATTTTTCGTATAAATTTTTTTTGAAAACTTCACCACTAAAAACTTAAAAATAATTCTAAGGGTAAGTTCATATAATTTGAAGGAGGTGGATACAATAAACATGTGTAGTCGGTTCCATTTTTTTTCAAAAAAGTTTATTTTTACCTTTTTTTTTTGTTGTAAAACCTACGACACCACGAAGTCTCCGACACCCTATTAAGAGTTTTTATATTTTCATAGTTCTGAGTGTAATGCGGTGGCTCGTAAAGTCATAACTGATACCATAACTGTTACACAGTTCACACGAAAAAGAAATAATGAAAATATGTATTTACAAAAATAAGTACCTATAATTACTTAGTTTATAACAATAATATCTCTTTTTATAATCATTTAACTAGAATGTTACGCCAGTACAATGATTTACTGAAAGAATTTAGTCAAATTGACATCTTTGTTCGCAACTTAAGAAAATTCAGTAAACAATTAAAATCTATTTTATATACCAATTCCTCATTTGTCAACCAGTAGAACTCTGTTATGTTAATCGTTGTCATGTTTTTGTTAACATTTTTTTTTTGGTCTCCGTTCGTTACCAAATGTATCTACTTAGTTGTAAGCACATGTTTTTTACCTTACAATCTAGATTTCATACCTTAGTTTTATTTTTTTTAGTTGTATTTTTAATTGGTTGTAAAGTGTATTGTGTTTAATAAATAAATAAATAAATTACTGCGGTCACCAACACGAGTGTCAAGCGTGGTGATTATGGCAAAAAAAAAAAACCTCTATTGCTTTCTTTAGTATTGGGGAGGCCCATGTCCTATTCAGTAGACTTTTATGGGCTATGTATCATCATTATGATGATGATACAAGTATACAGCATATATAGCCAGAATGCATCATAAGACAATTCCACTAAGCCCAAACAATGCTAGGTTAAATTGTTTTTTTACGGAGTTTCGGTAAATATCGCCATCGTCGCCATCTGATGATGAAGCCAAAGGTCTACCCTAGACCTACCGGAAGGCAGGCAGTTCAGTAGTAGATGAATGATGATACGTAGTAGTCCCTACTATCATTACTGCTATCAACAACAAGCCTGCCAATAATGGTGATTATGACCAAAACCCTGATAATTATTATGATGAAGAAGGTAAGCAGGAAGGTAAGCAGTTCAGTAGGTCTATTCACCAAACACCTCGGGAAAGCAAAATACGCAATTTACTTGGATGACATACTTTCCAGTTATTTTGATATAAATATCAAACTACTGCACCGATTTTGATGAAACTATGGGACCACCTCGAAAGTATGGCCTACTAAACATAACAAGAATTATGAAAATCTATTGCGAATTGGCGGAGAAATCAAGTAACAAACAAATAAACAAAAAAAAAACATAGAGCCGAATTAAGAACCTCCTCCTTTTTTTGAAGTCAGTTAAAAAATAAGTAAACATTCCACAGATAAAACATAGGTACCCAAACTATAATAAACCTGTACGATGGTATACCTATATACCTTCCGCCGAACTAAGCGTAATTTAACAGATATAATATAACATACACATATATATTACGTAATTTATCGGTTGGTAGCTAAGTAAATCTTATTTAATTTAATACTAAAATGTATTACCTATAAATTGAATTGACGTTGAAGAACTATAATTGACTCATAACGAACCTCACACTGTTATATACTTAACCTTGTAGGTGTGTATATAACAAGTTGAAGGTAGAAATAAACCGGCTAAGTAAGAGTTTAAGTGTTGCTAGTTTTCTGCAAAATATGTATGGAAAATCACCAGCGGTGGTGTAGCTGACCTTTTGTCTTACCTCGATTGACACTCTATTCTAATGCCACAGTTCGAATAAACAACAAATTATTCTCCTGAATCTTTATAAACAAGACTTTCCAGTAAGAACTGGTAAGGACTAGATTATTTTAATACTTTTGGTGCAAAATCCGTCGTAAAATTAAAAAAAACTTGTGGGGCTTTTGATTGAGGCGACATGTGACCCGAGGGCTGGCTCTTATTTAGGGCAGCGTATTAGCATAACTATTCAGCGTGGCAAAGCAGCCAGTGTCTTGGGTATGCTTCCGTCTAATACTGGTCTGGAACAGTTGAGTTACCTATAGGCCGTACTTGTAACAGTCCTTAAGTAATCTGACTGATTCCTTTGTACATGGTCTAATTGTACAAACCCAAGCATTAGGAACTAGCTTTTGCTCGCAGCTTCGCTCGCGTTAAGAAGTATTATTATTAATTAGGTATAGTTTTTGCGGCTTTACTTTTGTTTAGCGTGTGTAAAAAATTAGGGCCTACAAAACTTAAAAAGACAGTACATTCTTCAACTTTTCCATTAACGTTCAGATTTTCTTTAGCCATTTTAAAAAAGTCTTACCGACAAAACCTATACTTAAACCAAACGAAAACAAAACAAGTGCCAAATACAAAGCAGAGTCTATAACTAAAACTACTAAACCGAAACAAAACAAATGCAAAATCTCAAAATCATTTCTTAGGGGATGCCTACGTCATAGTGGCTTTATGCAAGCAAAGTCTCAGCCAGATCGGTTTAAAATTGACAAAGTTTCATACAAACTTTCATCCCCTATTTTATCCCCTTGGGGGTGGAATTAATCAAAATCCTTTCTTAGCGGATGCCTACGTCATAACAATACATAATATCTACCTGCATGCCCAATTTCAGCCCGTTCCGTCCAGTGGTTTGGGCTGTGCGTTGATAGGTCACTATGTCAGTCAGTCACCTTTGAGTTATATATATTTAGATAGAAGAGAAGAAGATAGAAGGAGCCAGGTTGCATTCCGCATTGCATGGTCAAAGAATTCTGATCACAACGGTTGTCTTGAATCTTTTCAATAGCCTTATAGCTTACCAGTGCCGATCAGATTCAAAAAAAGTGTAAGTAATTGTAATGTTTTGTAGTAAACCATATATTTTTTTTTTATATTTCTAGTGATTGCACTTGGTAATATCATTTAAAAATGTTACAATGACACAAAAATTCACAACCCGCGACGGGATTCGAGCCCGCATGATTAGCGCTCAAGCTGAGTTTGTATATGACACAAACATTCGGAATACAAATGCAATACAATACAATACAAATGTTTATTTCTTTAACTTAATCTATACAATATATTACATGTGATTGAGACCTCCTTTTGAGGAATCTGTGTCAGGATCCTCGTTGCTCAATTGGTTAGAGGTTACTGGACTATTGGTGCGGGTTCGAGTCCCGTCGCGGGTTGCAAATATTTGTGTCATTATAACATTTTCAAATATCTATCTATTTGTAACAACCCGAAAAAGTCTATTGTCATAGGACTCTTTCAAAAAAAGGTTTATTTAGGCCTCACTTGGCAAGCGAGGCTGCATCACAGCTCTTGGTAAGTCCCAAAGTATTTTGATAAATACCTTAATGATAAATGCCAATGACATTAAGTCCTCCTTTTGTTTCACTTAATAGGTTTCCAATAATTTACAGGACATTGATTTTACACAGCGCCTAATATGGGAACTAGATAACGGATAGAATACTTAATACTTTTTGTTAATACATATGTACTATATGATACAACACCCAAACATAGAACAAACATCTATATTCATCACACAAATGATTGTTTTGGGTGGAAATCGAACCCACAGCCTACAGCGCAGAAGGCAGAGCTACTACCAACTGAGCAATGAGGCTTGTTATTTTATTTATATCAATATTCCCTAATCTATAAGTAAAAAATCGTCGTGGAAATGACTGGACTGCCTGACTGACTGATAATCTACATCTACACTACAATCTACAGTTCAAACCAGAGTTCCTATTAGAGACATTAAACCTTCAGGTCAGCTTTCTGTTGTAGTGTGAAGGTACACTAATAAAGGAATTCAGGAAAATCCCATAGGATATAGTCCATGACCTTAGTCTACGTTTTGTTATGTTTTTTTATCGTGATCTGAGGACAGTCAAAGACCCCACTTTTCATATCACTAGTGAACCAGTTTGACTTTGCTTGTGCAAATCTTTCTTTCAAAATTATTGCTGAGATTTTTACAAGTCAAGAGTTTTTAACAAAAAGCAAACACAGTAAAAGGAAAGCATGTCAGTTAGATCACCTTTTTACGGTGCTGTATTACACTTTGCGTGTCTATAATTTTTCTAAAATCTATACATAACCTTCATCTTTCTTCATTTTTTCGCCTTTTCTTCACCAAAGGCAACATGACACCAGAAAAAAAGTGCCCTCCAAAGCACGCATTCATCTCATATATTGGAAATCAATTCCTTTGCAGCAGCATCCTTCTATTTATTATCTGCACCTTTACTGCGCTCACCAATCTGCCTGCCAAGCGTTGAGATTTTGACAAAACCTCTCTGGCTCTGTCCAGCAGTGGACACTATGGGCTGTTGATGTGATGTGATGTGATGACTCAATCGGATCAAATATCAATTTGAAAGTTAAAAAACTAAAACCCGACTGCAAAATTTCTAACTTTATGTTTTGACGGTGTTTTTGTAACACCCTTGAAAAGTATAATAATCTAAATATATCTAGATTTGGCATGTTATTACTTCTAATTTGACACCTATATTGTTACAAGAAAACATTTAACTGCATTACCCACATTAAAATTATATAGCCTATGGCAGACCCACAATTTAGACAAACCAAACGACACCTAACGCGTCAAAACCCATAAATCCGTCTAGACTGCAGAGCGGTTAAAATGAAATAGACATACATACATAACCTCCTTCTAAGTCAGTCGGGTAAAAATAGTGCCTCACCAGAAAATCGAGCCCAAATGGGCATCAAGCCTCATGACGCATGTCATGTCATAGTCCGCGTAGCACTTACATTAGCCGCCGTAGCAGTGCTACGCCGCGTAGCACGGCACGCACACACGCATATCACCTTCAAACTGAAACACAGCAATGTGCTTGGCGATGACATCTGCCTTCAAATCCGTAGGTCGCGGGTACAAATCCCGATCGAGCACAGAAGTCTTTGTAACCTGAAAACACCTTGGATAACTATAGAACACAAATCATAAATCATACGAGATATGATTTATGATTGTTAACAAGCCTCACAGCTCAGTTGGTATTAGCTCTGCCTTCTACGCTGTAGGTTGTGGGTTCAACTCCCACCCATAACAAACATTTGTGTGATGAACATTGATGTTTTTTCTGTGTTTGGGTGTTGTATTATTCATAGGTATTAAAAAAAAGCAATTAAATATTATATCCGTAATCTAGTTCCCATATTACAAGCTATGCTTATGTGGGACTAGGTGGCACTGTATGAAATTAATGTCCTGTAATACTCAACCCTCGTCATCTTTATGATACTGAGACAAGGGTCTTGGGGTAGGTGGTGATCAACCTCCCGAGGTCTACCCCGGGCTACGGAATCGATGGCTTTCACTTTTTTTTTAAGATAAAAGTTGGAAAAAAACGACACCACGTTACCTTTACGATCCTAAGACGTACGGGTAAGGACCGTTCGAAGACTGCCTCTACCTATAGAAGGACGGTTGACAGCCGTGTCAAGTACCTATCAACGTCAGTTCTAAGAAGTCATTGTATCAGTTGTGTTCCAAAACCAAACCTCATTATTAAATATCGCGACCAAGCAACGCGACTATATTGAGATTCACCAACAATCTCAGCTGTTCTTTTCGGAAAAGATCGACAAACTTCATGTGCCATTGTATTTATTTTTTTCTTTATTTGTTCACAATACCTGAAAGACCTGTAAAGGTGCAACAAGCTAGCGACCACACTCCTGCCGAAGTTTGGCGCCAAGTGATTTCCCGAGTCCCGTCGGTGCACGGGAGAGCCATTGCCTTCTGGGAAAGCTCACTCCATTGCTGACCTCATCCTCTGGCATAAAGGTAGACAAGCCTCGAGGTGACAGAGTAGACCAACAGGAAACACTCAAGTCTTCACAACCTCAAACAGTCAGACACTCATTTTATGTAAGGTTTATCTATATATTCAATACTTGCCTACATATTGCCTGAATATGAAATGCGGCGGAGAAATTGATGATATACGTTATTTTATTCAAATATTTCAATGCGATAAATATTAATGTGATTCTTTGTAAAACGTTTCAGATTGAAGCTCAATATTTTTTTAAGGTAAAAAAAATACAAGTGTTTTCTCTTTAAGTAATTTCATACATTCATTTATTCATTCATACATTCGTCTTAAATTTTGAACAACATCTATCATTAATTATCGTCAATTTTTGAGCAAGTTTTGCTATAAACAAAACATTTGGAACGGGGTTTGGTGATCACAGTGAAAATTCGTTCATACTTTTCCGGAAGGGAAGCGCCCGACCTTTATCTCACCTGATGAAGATATCTGCTAAGGCCGAAGGTACGCACTTCACCTGCAATCCTCAACAAACTGACGAACTGGCTATTTGTCCAATTTTTTTTTATTGTACGACGAGAAAGCGCTTGGTTTTCATCAGGTGAGATGAAAACCAAGCGCTTTCTTGGTAACAAGTTGAGATAAGGCCGAAGATGGATTATTCATATTTAATGCCGGATTGTGGTAGCTAGCACCAACAAAACCAAGCACAATATTGTATTCTCTTGGTGATCGAACCCGGGTCCTCTGGATTTGACACCGTTGGGCGAACCACTAGGCCATAGAGGCAAACCTTCACAGAACCTTTCACAGGTCCTACCAGTGTTATGAGCATTCAGCTGTGACCGCAGAAGCCAACGATTCTGTTGCCAGGTGTTACACCAGGACGTAAATTCCACCTTCTCCAATTTCGGCGGTTCGCAAAAGTATGGATTAAAAACTCACATTAAAAATGTCAAAAAAAGTACGGTAGCACCTTCCATACAATGTTGCAACCACGTCACAACAAAGTATCATAATAAATTGTGATTCAAGATCACGTTGAAAATGATCCGTGTGACCGCATCGAACCCGCGACTATATATTAAGGATCCGTCTCGGCGAACAGGGATTAATGCATCATGCAGTGTGGGGCGGGGTCCGACTGCAAGCGAGTAGCGGGATCAAAATAATCCTGTTGCAGCGGTTTGTCGTGTTTAGCTAGTGCGAAGAAGATTCACTGCCTTCTAGTAAAACTGGAATCATCTTTGATCTGGACTAGAGATAGACAAGCATAGAGGTCAAAAGCTAATCCATCATTTAAAAATATACAAAAACGTGAATATCTTTTGGGAAATCCTTATTGGAAAAACTCCAGTGGGGCTTACGGAAATATTTTTTCCAACTAACTCCGTGATCGTGAAATTGGCTTCAATGTTTTTATAAATATAAAACACTTTAGAGATTTTTCAAATATAAACATTTTTAATTTCCAACACTGCACACTTATCATAGCACTCACAGCCTATTTGGTAGGAGCTCTGCCTTGAGCACTGTATGTTGTGGGTCCGATTCCCACACGGGACAAACATTTGTATCGTGAAAATGTTTGTTTGGTGCTGTACATTGTAAATTCATACTTTTTTAGGTGTATTCAAAAAAATATGAATTTACAAAAACAGTATTAATTAGTTATATCGTAATCTAATCTGTCATGAGTTTATAGATGGCGCTGATTGAAAATTAAAAGTCCTCTATTTATTTATCTATCTGCGTTTACGTCACCGTATTATTTTTCTTCTTGTGACGCAAGTGATGTAATTCGTCACTTCAACGTCTGTACCCTCTTTCGCTTCCGCTCTTCGCTTGCAGTGGCGCCACGCAGCGGTCATTGGGTCGTGAAGTAGATGGATTACCGTCCCGCCTGTTCTACGTACCCTTTCCTATAGTCATCTTGCCCTAGGTTCGTACACAAATTGAAAGTATAGTTAATGGGAAATGTAGGATAATGGTTATATTATAATGGCTAGAAAGGTAATCCATATTTATGAGGTTCGATCTATGAGTTTGAGCTTTTTGGCTACGGAACCCAAAAACTCGTTAAGATATGTGAGATCGTAATATCTTTAGTACCTATTTTTATTTAAAACTCACATTCTATTTGTGGTATTTTTATTTAACTTGTCTTGTCAGACTAGGTATGAGTGTAGTAGGTAGTAGACCTTTGTTTCTCTAGTAGGTACCTTTTTATTTATGTTTCATGCACGATAAACTATTTTCTAATTAAAAACAAATTAACCGACCTAATTTAAAAGAGATGTATGAGGAGTACTTCTTTTTTATTGTACGACTGGGAGTTGCTTGACCTTCATCTCATTTGATTTTCAAGTTATGATAATGCCGAAGGTGGAAGCGCACTTCACCTGGAATCCTCAATAAATTGAAGAACTGGTTATCTTAGCTCTAAATGCCAGAACACAACAATTTTATAATCGTTGTCGACAGAGCTAGCTAAGATGGTGGTAGCTAGTCAGGTGGACTTAAACAACCACCACCAACTAAACCAATCACAATATTGTACTCTCCCTGGGGATCGAACCCGAGACCTCTAGATCGGACACCGGAAGACGAACCACTAGACCACAGACGCGGTTGCATAGTACCTAGGTCGATGTAGATACCAACTTTGCAATGCAACAGCTAGATATTTTACTACCTGCTTAACTTACTACCTAGTCAATTGATACCCATTAAAGTTGTTTTTATAAAACATGTTTTTATGCATTCATTCGTTTGAACCTACCTCAACAGGCAAAAGAACTAGTTTTAAAAAATGTAACAAGAACAAATACTTGGCATTGATAATGTTATGCGAAAAGCAGCCATCCACTTAATAACTCCATCAAAACGACAATCGTATAACACCATCCAATTTGAGGCATTGCAAGAAGTGCCCAAGAAAAAGATTGTTGCACTATATAACACTTGCTTCGTAAATTTAATTTTAACCAACCACACAACGAATAATCAACTCAAAGTCAATAGCAGCAAAGTTCATTTTGTATTATGACGGATGGTTATAAGACCTTTCAGTGCGGGTTTTTGCTGAATCACTTCGCGTGAGATAAAGAGGGGTGTACAAAGGCTTTGTTTAAGCTCTACGTGCGAGCGAGAGGGCAGATTTTGTGGATAATGTTCGAACGTCTGGCTAATGCGAAGTCTAGCCGTTGACGAAGATGGATGGTGGTAGCCGAATGCACATACCGATTGCGGTGGAAAGAAGTTTGTAATTACGTTTACGAACGAATTGCACCTACTGATTGGAGATTTTGAACGAATTACTAATTTTATAATTTATAGGTTACTTCTTGACCAGCCAGTCTAGCCATAGATAGACCAGAGCAAAGGATGAGGTCTATTTTTTTTATTGTTTGATGAGAATGTGCTTGGCCTTCACTTCACCTGATTTTTAAGGTATGATATGGTCAAAACAGAGGATCTCGCTATCTTACCTGTAAATGCCGAAATACAACACTATAAGAATTGATGTTATGGTGACAGAATTAGGTAAGATGGTGGTAGCTATAGCCAGGTGTATTTAAGCAAAGTTGTACCACCAACCAAACCAAACACAATATTGAAATCCCCCTGGGGAACAAACCCGGGGACCTTTGGATCTGACACCAGTGGGCAAACCGCTAAACCACAGAGGCGACTTTTCGCGAGCTTTTCCAGATGGTTCTGGTTCTCCCGTGCAACGGCAACGGAACACAGCAAACCGTTTGGCGCCAGACATCAGCAGGACGGTGGTAGCTAGCCAGGTTGACCTTTACAGCTCCTACCACCATGCACCATGTTCTGGCCATTCAGATGTAATCGCTAGCAAAAGCCAGCCATTCCATTCCCCACTTGGTTACAAATCACACCAACCCCAAAAATGACCTAACTTAAGCCATCAAAGTCATCAATCAAACTTTACGTGATATCTTTATTAATAAATAAAACAAGCCTCATAGCTCAGTTGGTAGTAACTCTGCCTTCGGCGCTGTAGGCTGTGAGTTCGATTCCCACCCAGGACAAACATTTGTGTGATGAATATAGATGTTTGTTCTGTGTTTGGGTATTGTATCATATAGTACGTATGTATTTACAAAAAGTATTTAAGTATTTTATCCGTAATCTAGTTCCCATATTACAAGCTATATTATAAGTAATATTTATTTATTAAATAAATTATAAAAAAAATAGCACAATTTATGAATGATAGACATTTTATTGATAATTTTGATGCATAATTTTATCAGATTTTTTTTAATTTTATCTTTGACCTTCATTTTATTCTATTAACTATGTTATTTTTACTGACCTATATAAATCACAAAATATTGTACACCGTTATACGGTAGAATACATTGATGCACATTCTGACATTATTACATCTCTATTTTTTCACATGTATTCATGCAATAAATATTACTTTACTTTACTAGGATATCTATCTTTCGGATAATCTGTGCTGTGTAGATTTTGCTAGTCAGACAGACATAATCAGGATATGTTTAGATATAGATTATTGTCGGGATGTTTGTTTTATTAAAATCTGTTAAACTTGTCCATTCAACGCGGGAATACTGCCAGAGCTTTCGACTCCTTCAGACTTACCTTAAGCACAATAT